>CAXHSM010000423.1:10563284-11051185 GCA_964019185.1 Maratus speculifer
ATCGACAATATTTCATAATCTGCTCAACATTTGATCGCATCTTGTATGGTAATGTAATGTAATGTAATGTTTGTTTGTCGTCCGATTATCTACTCTAGGGATATAGGACCAGGGGGAGTGCCCTTCGTGGGGGTCTTTCTAAGGGAACCTAACCCGTATTTACGCAAGGTTCGAAGAAAACCACGAAAACTCCGAACGGTTAGGCCGACAGCCGCGATTGGGTTCGAACCCAGCACCTGCCGTCTACCAGTTGAGAGGTCCGTACCTCTCGGCCACTGGTGGGGCCGCATCTTGTATGGATTAAAGAACTTTGACTGCATTTACTTGTTGTTACCTCTTTTAGTTTGAATATAACTTTGATTATGTAACATTCAAATAAGGTTTTGCTGATTTTTATTTAAAAAGAATTACTTTTGAGGATTGTTTCAAGGAGAAATGGAAACATAATGTATCTCTGTATTCTAAAAAAAGTAACTAACACTATCACTCACAATGAATTTTTTGGGACAGGAGGCCTCTCTTGCTTAATGTTAACAGAGCTGCTGCATACAAAAATATGAAAATTCATGGTATTACTGAGAAACGATAGGTAAACTGCCCACACTGGTGCAGACAGTTTTTAAATTGTAAAATAATTTAAAGAGATATTTAATATTAAAGTTGGTTAAAATCATTTTATCAAAAAAGATAAAAAGTTATTAAAATTTTTAGATTTTTAAATCACAAGATATTAAAAAATACACCTTTTACATATAAACATTTTAATAAACAATTTTATTTTACTTGATAAGTGTAATGAAAAATTAAAAACAAATAGTGACATGTATTGATTTCATCTTATCAGAACCATAAGCATAATAAAATAAAAATATTATTGTACTGACCATGAAACAATTCGTATTTTAATTTTATTATGATTATGGTTCTTATAATATGGAATCGAAACATGTGACTATTTGCTTTTAATTTTTCATTATACACCTATCAAGTAAAATAAAATTGTTTTTTGAAATGTTTATTAAAACAGTTTTTGTAGGAGCAAAAACTATGCATAGGACTTTAATCGTTTTTATATCATTATATATATTAGAAGTACACGGTGTACAGACTGCATTTATTTTTAAAATTTAACTTATTTTATAAGTTTTTTTTTTTTTCATTTTAAATTCAAATTTTTAGCATTTTGTGCGATATTTTTACATATTTTAGAAAACAAAATTATTTTAAATAGTTACCAACTATTAAACCAGCCTAAAATTTCTTAAAAGTGAAAAATTTATTGACGTGTCAATATCATAAATAGAAGGTAACTTTCAAATTAAAATGAATGAATATTGTGTATTAAGTGCAGGAAAATACTGAAAATTACGGCATAAAAACTACATTTCCAAGGAAATTTTAAAAGAGAAAGAAAATTATAAAACATCAAATTCATTAATATCTGTAAAAAGTCTTATATGTTGAAAAATTACACCAGATTAAAAAACAAAGAAAGACAGTTTTCCTTATAGTTTAATATTTGCTTTCTGACATGGCAATACAAAGTTTTAAAATTAAATAATTTCATAAAATTCAAAGCAATTTCCTACTTCTAGCCTAAAATATGAATAATAAACATTAAACTATTTGCAAATAAATAAATAAATGAAATTACCTGCTATGAGAAACATTTTAATAATTTTTTAAATGATAACAAAACATCGGCAAATACGAAAATGGCAAAAAATAGAATATCGCACGTAATAGATCAAATTGTGAATCTTTAATGAAGAATAACCGAACTTTACCAATAATTTATTTATGTATAGAAGGTAGGTTTAATAAATTTTTGTTTAAAAGAGTATCGAATACTATTATCTGAGGAATAAACAAGACGCCAAAATATTGATTGAACATTGAATGATTCAAGGATTTTCTAATGAATCAATTATCAGTTATTATTCATTCATTAGAAGTAATGATTCATTCAAAGCAACGCAGTCAAAGTATTGTCTCTTCTGTTCCACTGTCTGTCGTTTCATTGTAATTTTAACTTTAAAATATTAATTTATTTACTCTACAACTTTTTTATTAAAATAAGTTAATGGTAAGATATGTTTATTTATACTTTTGTAATAAAATGATGGCACGAAATTTCGAATGACACAATTTTTTGTTTGTGAAGTATTATGCTGTCTTTCAAATTGTTAACTATCTTGCAGCTGATAGTTTCGTTTATATATTTATTTGTTAGCCGTCTGGTAATTATTTTTCAGATTTTTCGTAAAAAAACAAACAAACAGGAAAATGATTTTATTTTTTCGCGAAATGTGTAATTTCAAAGCATAGTCTCTCAACATTGCTCATTATTGGCAGAATTTGATTGCATTCATCTCAGTGGCGTAGCTGGGATGGGTGACACCCGGGGCGGAAGTAAATGGTGTCACCCCCAACCACCATGATGTCGCCCTCCCCCCCCCCAAAAAAAAAATCTGTCACATTTTTTCAATCACAATTTTATGTTATTATAACAATTGACAATACCATTCCTTATTTACCTTTTCGCCTTCTGCATTACAAAAAAAAAAAAAAAAAAAAATAGGAGCGATTTATTATTTGTCCATAGTTTGCATAAGTCAATGCGGTGTCTATTTGTAAAAGAAAATTTTTTCTTTAAAACATTCTTTACTATTCTTTGCTTTACGCTATTCACTCATTGGATAGATTGTTTTTTGATCCCTGGTGAATATCTTACTTAGACGCCCTTTTCTTTATAAATTTCACATTCTCAAAGAAAAGAAAATTAGCTTTAATGCATCGTGTGCTAGAATTTCCATTTTCCTGAACTTTTCTCCAAAATCTTACTAGCTATGTGTATATATTTGCAAATAAAAATTGAGTGTCACCCCTTAGAGGGTGACATCCGGGGCGGACCGCCCCCTCCGCCCCCCGCTTGCTACGCCACTGATTCATCTCATTTGAAGGTAAATATATATATAAACTTTATTAAAATATTAAAACATTTTTAAAAAGTGTGACCTCTTAAAGTTAAAAATTATTCCAGTATCTTTGTGATGTAAGATGGGTTGTCAGTGCGTGCTGTGACTGTAATGATAAAAAAAAAAAAAAAAAAAAAAAAAAAAAAAAAAAAAAAAGTGAGTGTTTTTATGATATCTTGGCAAGGGTTGCATGACACTGCGGCTCCTGGCTACGCCCATTTAGTTATAATGAATAGGACTCATCTTAAAGATTGACAAGTAAAGGAAGGTAAGGATTTCTTCTACCTCTTTTGTGTAAAGGATTAAAAAAAGGGGTGAAATGTATAAGTTATCCAAGGAAAAATCCTAACTACATTTTGCTACTTTATCTTACTATTTGGCGACATTTTCTTTAAAGAGGTGTGAAGAATTTTCCAATAAAACAAAAATCACTTGAAGAAATTAATATATTTTGTAAACATCTAAATATTAAAAGTTTTACATGCAATTATTAAACATGCAATTAAACAGAAAAAGATTTCTTTTTTTTTCTTTGTGAAAACTAAAACTTTAAACTTAAATATCAATGCATAAAAAGGAAATTGTAAAAAGACTATTATGCATGAGAGAACGAATTTATTGCAAACAAATAAATAATAATAAAAATTATTATTATGATATTGGAAGAGGTGTCACGATGCTAAAAAAATTCACTTTTTTTAAGCAGTTTATTCTTTACAAAATGGAGCGCGATTCGTATCTCTTCAAACAATGAAAATTTTCAAAATAATTACTATAAACTAGTTCCAACTCAATCTGAGTATAAATTTAGAAATGCACATTTAACATCACTCATTAAGCTTTAAGAGGATTTAAATAATTTTCGTACAATTCAATATCATATTGTTTTAAACAAAATTGTACTTGTCAAGTACTTTTATTTTAGAAAAAATTTTCCCCCATGAAAAAAGAATATGTATATATATATATATTAACTTTAAAAAGTACCAGTTAAATAAAGATGATAAACTACATTTAGTCTGGGATTTCTACATAATTTTTAATGGAATGAAATTTACCCTCAATGTTAACGATAAAATTGGCAGGATCAAGAGTAAAATTAAAAGAAATGGTGTATAAATTAGAGTTTTTTCTTTTATTTTAGAACTTCTGAAAATTTCATATTATACTTTTAAATACAAAATTGCAAATAAAGATAAATTATTTTGTTGTAAATCACAAATATCTGTATAGATTATAATGAAATCTGAAAATTTTAATATCTCGGAGAAAATCTCTGCGTATGTTTCGTGGAATATGTTATTTACAGGGAAAAAAAAAAAAAAAATTTAGAATTTTAACTCTAATATATGTTTGAAAAGTTTTAAAAATAAAAAGGTTTAAATCATAACAAAATACTAAAATCTTTTTAATATTTTAGTGATTTTTTTCTTATTTGATCTAAAAACAAAATCGCTAAATTTTCTTACATTTATGAAGTATAACGTTCATTTGTAAATGCATTTAATACTCACGATATTCTGAAAAATCAAATGACCTCCCAGGATATACCATGAAATTTAGAGACAAATAAATTAAATATTTCCAGTCAAAATATGTGTAATTATATTTTTCCATTTTTATTGACTGTGTCATTCAGTGGACAAAGAATATTTTTAATTCTGGAAATGCTTTTATAGCTTAAGAATTTTTTTTTTCTTTTTTTACATGATTGATACTGAATTTTTCAATAGAGAACCTATAATTTTGTGATAGCAATATTAATTTCAGGTTTAGTAAAAATATTTTCAAAAATAAAAAAAATATCCGATATTTTTGGTATATATTTGATGGTTTAAAAGTAGTAAACGTATTAAACATTACAAATATTTTCAGACCTAATTTAAATTAGAAACCAAATAAATAAATAAATAAATTTAGCATGAAAACTTAACAAAGCAATCTTCTAAACGACTTTTTTTTTACTTATGTAGGAAAATTAGTTGAAAACTGTCACAATTTGCTTAAAAAAAAAAAAAAAAAAAAAAAAAAAAAAAAAAAAAAAATAGGATTTAATATGAAGTTTTAAGAAAATGTTACGTTTTATGCAACAAAATTTGAAATACAAATTGAAAAACATAAAAAAAATGGAAGCGTGTTTTTATTTTTTTTATTTTTTAATTTGTTGTGCAATTTAAATTGAACAAAACCAAAACCAGTAAAGATTATTTCCAATGAATATTTAAATAACTTATCTAATTAGACAGTTCATCTTTCAATACCTTTTCTAAGTAAATATTGCATCCCCACATTATTATTGATTCTACATTTAAGAATTCAGCTTTAGAAGTAAAACGTAACTTTTTTTTTTTGGTTGGGGGGGGGGGGGGACCATTTCCGTAGCAAAAGCTTTTTATCTACAGAATGACACAATTAATAATGATTTTAAAAAATTTACATTTGTTTTGATTAAAAATATAAAAAGTATTAGACAGAATATTTTGAATATAAATTAAATTATATCAAAAATATCAAACTTCTTGATATTTTGAAAATAAAAGTTTGATGTACATCATGGTATATATTATGGTAAATATATATATGCATATGTATATACATACATACATATGCATATGCTATATATATGTATATATATATAGCATTGTATATATATATATATATATACCGAACCCTGTTAGATCGGTCATTGAAAGATAAACTGTCAAATTCAGGACAGTCCAATGCAGCGCCCGAGGAGGCCTCTGAAATTTTTTTGGCACCCTTTTGAAAGTTTCCTATTGCTAACACTTTAAGAATAAAATTCCAAATTAAAGGAAGCTTTATTAAAAATCTTTGTTATTTGCTTGAGAGATATCTTCAAATTCTCTATGAGTTTGTGTTATGCCTCAAAAACGAAAAATGACTTTAAAAAATTGATCCGGTGTAAATCTTTCTTCATTAATTTACAGTTATTCTTTATTAAAAAAAAAAAAAAAAAAAAAAAAAGTGTTAAGGAAATGATGGCGATGGAAAATGGGAAAATTTAGCTACTCTGCTGATGTTGTTACTCTGGCCCATTTCTATACTAGAATACGAAATAAAGGATGCCATTTTCTCTTACAAATTACTTTCACTTACTATGTACACGCAAAGTTACATCTAAATCGATTCATAAATCCGCATGTTATAACGTGACAAAAATCAGATCGTTTCAAAATGAGGCATACTAGAAATTCAAAGTGCTATAACATAACTTAGTCATTTCTTAAGATATAGACGAAAGAAAAAAGTGTTTTGGAATCGTTGTTTTAAGTTCTAACACGTAAAAGAAAAATATTTTTCAACTTGTAATCTTCTCGCATTTAATTTTAAATTTTATTGTTTAAAAAAAAATTAAATAGCCGCCATTTTAAAACAAGACGGCGTATGATGCTGGCCAACGAACTCGGTCGAAACATTTGTATGTACTATGTACATACCATGTATGTACTATGTACATACCTCCCCCCCACACACACACAACTTTATTTTCTTACACTTTCACAAAAAATTGAACATTTTCAATAGCTTAGAATGCAATTTGTCAATTTCTAAGTTGGTAGAGTTAGTATTTTTAGAATTGGGCAATCTACATGCAATTATTCCATCTTATTTCATAGTTTTGTTTGCATGGCATTATTACCCCAGGGTACCATATATATATATATATGTCAACATTTGAACGGAGGGTGGTTTTGGGGTCTGGGGGGTCATGATCGGAGAAAATATACCAAAATTTTCCGGAAGTGCTTTCCTCCGGACGGCTGCAATAGGTAGCTTTTTACTTTTTGTAACGAAAGCTACCTAATAGTATTAAAATTCAAGGGAGGATTCTAAAAAGTGTGCTCCTGTACTTTTAACACTGGATTCGGTGATATATATCGATGAATATATATTTTGATGCATCATAATAAATATCCGATATTTATTTTAAAAATAAAACGAAGTTTGATATTTATTTTCAATATATTGTGTATGATACTTTTGATATTTTCAAATAGAAGAAGTAAAATATTGTTTTTTAACTATTGACTATGTTACTCTGTAGACACAGAACTTTTGCTCTAACAGTAGCCTCTTAACACCCTTCCCTCACCCCAGTTTAAAAATATGAAATAAATAAAGGTAAAATAATAAGAATAATTAAAAAAAAATAATAATAATATATTTCCAGCTTTACATTTGACCTTAAATAACTGTCTAACTTACATAAGGAATTATTGTTTCAGTTTAATAATTTTTTTTCACCTTTCTCAGTTTAAACTTTGAGTAATGAAAAAATAGATAAGCTTGCTTTTGTTTTATATTTACCCTATATATATAAAATCCTAATGAAACGAATTTATGAAACGATTTAATGAAACAACTGATTAAATGATTGATTTTGTTTGACGGCGATTTCTTCAAAAATTTCCTGTGATGTCACAATTGGTAAAATGGCTATTATTATAGCCTTGAACCAAAATGAAGAAAAGGGTCTATTTCTTTATTAGTTATTAGTTGGAAATAAATGCGAAACTACATATATTCTTTTAAGTGTGCACTATTTTAAGTTTTACGCTATCCCAATGTACTGTTTTCTCGACTATTGCATATGAGCCCTTTGACGATGCACTTGCAAATAAGCCGGAGATTTCTTTGCCAAAAAAGTTGAAAATCGCCAAGAAATGGTTACCAAATTTTACTTTTTCTGAAGAAACAAAATATAAAAAAAAGTTCTCTAAAAAATGTAGGAGTCTAGTTCCCCAGGCCAGCTTAAGAAGGGATTAGGGGACATGACAATGCTTGTCAATAAACAATGGGGAGCCGGAGTGACCATCTCCCCTTGGCAAGAGTCTTGCCAAAAGCATCATTTATTTTTCCTGTTTGCAAATTTGAAAACGTGCTTTGATAATGAAACTAAATTGTTTTGCTTTATGATATTGACCAATTTTTGCCAAAGTGGAAAAAACTGTCCCGGCAAAAATACTTCTTGCCCCAATTTTTGCCTTTGGTAAAAGCAAAGAGATAATGACAAAGTGTTAGCATATATAGTTTCTCTACTCATTGGTTAAATCATCAAGGTGAATACAGTAGACTCCCTCAAATCCGCACAGCTTGGGACCTGAGGTTGTGCAGATTTTATAATTTTGCGGATTTCTGGTCATTGTTTTGTTTACATTTTTAAACAGTAATTTGAGTGCAATTAATAGTGCATTCGGGACTATAATGAATACTTACAATACAATAAAATATTAAAATAAGTAATAAACTAAACTAAAATAATTAAAATTTAGATAATTTTTAAAATGATTAAAGTATTAATAGCAAAGGTCAAGTTAATAATCAATAGTGTATGATTAAATATTCATTATCAAGATTAAATATATTTTCCAAAATTATTCAACAAAACTTGCCTCATAAAAGTACATTACTAATTCACATCAAAATCATAAAATAAGATTTTTTTTTTTTTTTTAATTTAGCCAGGCTTTAATAACCAAAAAATCTTGATTAATGCATAAATATATTTGGTAAGAAGATTGTGATTACCAGTGATATCAGTAAAATCTTGAATTTTTTCCCAAAAAAATTATTCTCACTTCATGAAAAAAACATGAATAGAGAATTATTGAGAAAATTACAAATTAAAAAATATATGGAATTGATACAAAACTAACAAAATCAAATTTGTTCCAATATCCAATCTGAAAGTTTCATTGTTTACATCCAGAAAATATGTGCTGATTGTAGAGAGTTGCGGATTTGAGGGAGTCTACTGTATTAAATAGATGCTGGGATTTGCACTGATTTTTTAAATAATGTTTTATTGTTCTGCTTTTACATGTAAGAAAATGGTACCTGCTTGTGTATTCTCATGCTAAGAAGAAACACAAATTAAAACAATAATGCTACTTACAAGATTTAATTTTCTTTGTAACGTCATATTTCTTCTTCTAAGTTGCTATATTAAAAGCAGTTGAGGAGTATTTAGTATGTACTAACAATTATTTAATATGCTCTAGACTGCTGTTTTTTTAGTTGAAAAAAAAAACAGAAAATTAATTAATATTTTATAATTTGTCTTGCTTCTACGTCAATCTTATATCATTATATACAGTCAGTAAAATTTCCTGTTCAAGAAAACCTTCAGCCACTTGGATAAAACTAGAAGATTGTCACTTGTGTGCATATTCACATTTTTTTTTTTTTTTTTTTTTTTTGCCAACTGTGCCAAATAAAAATATCTGCTACCAATGGATTGTTTTGATTGTGTTTTGGCCAAAATGGCCATTTTGTTTCTATTTTCTACCTCCAAACTTGATTTATTTATGCCATTTTCTTTTCTGTTCAAAGAATTTTCTTTTTTAATGCTTTAACTTGTAAGAGAACTGTTTTATCCCATCCCATGGCATAATTGTTACTTTTAAATGCTTTTTAAACATAATAACTAATTTATTTCTAAGGTTTTTTATTTATTTATTATTATTATTTTTTTTTTTTTTTTGGTGTTTATAACAAAATGTATTTTAGTTAAACATACATCATTTGACACAATAAGAAAATTCTCTTAAATATGACATAAAAATACAGATGATCCAT
This sequence comes from Maratus speculifer, assembly GCA_964019185.1. Lineage (NCBI taxonomy): Eukaryota > Metazoa > Arthropoda > Arachnida > Araneae > Salticidae > Maratus > Maratus speculifer. The sequence continues at coordinate 10,572,863 of CAXHSM010000423.1, forward strand.
GTACCCATTATCTGCAATTTTCTACATTCCATGTATGTTAGCAAAAGTCAGTATCGGATATTTTGCCTATCTATTGAGCTAAAAAATAGTACAATCTTCACATTGGTCAGGAATTTCTTCAGTCAATTGCAGGAAAAAAACTTAATTTTCATAGCATAACAAATTTCAATGCATATTTTATTTTATAAATGTATAATTTCTTTAATAAATGAGCTTAAGTATATACTATAATTTTTTTAATGCAACCACTAAAATAAGTTATCTCAGTAGCGGAGGAATATGGATCCCTCCCTCCTACTGCACCCAAAATTAGGAAAAAATTGTGTTTTCCTCAAATTCTGGTTTAAAATTTATATTACAATTCATATGAAAAATAAATCATCAGATTTTTGCTCTCTTCCCCTCCTTTAGAATAAAAAAAATGGCTATACCATTGTATAATTTGAAAACATATATAATAGGAGAGTTCTTTTATATGTATATTCATATATTTTCTTGAATTTCCCACCTATTTTAGACATTCCAAAACAATCTATCTATTATGGTTTTGAATTTTTTTTTCTCATGGAATTTGCAAAAACATTTAAAAACTGTCATGGAAAAAGTTTTACATCATGGTCAAAAAGAGAAATTATTTGAGAAATAAGATTCATTAAAATTGATCAATCAAAAATTTTTATATAAATTATGTCGCTGTAAAAAAGACTAGTTGGATGTGTCAATCCCAAAATTTTCTTCTATGTCATAAGTACATTTTAATATAAAAAAAAAACAACGTGGTGACCCCAAAGTTACACACTATCGAATTTCCTCGAACATTTGACCTAGCCTAATGAGATTCTGGTATCTGAAAAGCCTAAAATGCAAAATCTAATTAATATTCTGAGAAAATGAGCTTAGTAGTGCCTCATATTGGGTAATTTATACTAAAACCTAATAAGCATCTATTTATGTCAAAATCTAACAGAATCTGAAATTTGATAGAATTTCGTCCATTAGTTCTTGAGATATAGTTATAACAAAAAATTTGCAAAACGTAGCACAGCAACACCATATCTTGGATAATTTATGCGAAAATGTAAAAAAGTGTCTAATTATGTTATGCTGTAAAAGAATGTGAAATTTGATGAAATTTTGTGCATTAGTTCTTGAGATGTAGATAGTTTAAAAAAAACCATGTAAAGTATGGCATAGCAGCACCATCAGTTGAAGGATTTATAACCAAACGTAATCATCGTGTAATTATGTTATATGTCATTTTGTAACAAAATCTGAAGTTTGATGAAATTCTGTGCATTGGTTGTTGAGATATAGCTACCGGAAAAATCGTGAAAAATGCAGCATAGCTGCACCACCTGTTGCAAGGTTAATACCAAAATGTAATCAGCGTCTAATTATGTTATATATTCTAGTGTAACAGAATCTAAAAATTGATGAAGTTCTCTGCATTAGTTCTTGAGATATAGCTATCGCAAAAATCGTGCAAAATGTAGCATAGCAGCGCCACCTATAGGACAGTTCACACTAAAACCTTATCAGTGGCTATGTATCTCAAGGTATCGCGGAATCTGAAGTTTGGTGAAATTCTGTGCATTAGTTCTTGAGATATAGCTATCATGAAAAACGTGGTATAGCAGCGCCACCTGCTGGCCAATTTATACCAACACTTAATCAGCGTCTATGTATATCAAGGGGTCACAGAATCTGAAGATTGGTGAAATTCTGTGCATTAGTTCTTGAGATATAGCAATCTTAAAAATCATGAAAAACGTAGTATAGCAGCGCCACCTACAGTCCAATTTTCACCAAAAACAAATAGGCACTAATTCATATCAAGGTCTAACGGAATATAAAATTTTATTAAATTTCGAGCACCCACAATTTTTTTTGTCACAGACAGACGGACAGACTCACAGACAGACATTTTCTAAAAATAGTCAAAACATGTTCAGGACCTTCTAAAACGTATAAATCCGTCAAAAACCGGAAGTCGAAAATTTTCATGAATCCAATATACTTTCTTCTTGTAAAGATAGAAGAAAGTTAAAAAGGTAGAACCTGAAAATACAACACATCCATTTCATTAAAAATATTTTTAATTGTTATCATTGTATAATGTATAATATACTTTGACTCAGAGAAAATTCAAATTGAGATGTAAAGAACACATTGCAGACATAAAATTTAATAGAGATAAAACCGCATTATCAAGGCTAAATAAAATAGAAAACATAGATATTTTGTTTAATGAAAGTAGATTAATTTATAGGTCAGATTTTTATTTGCAACTTATTAGAGAATCTATTGAAATTTACGTCAGAAGCTTAATGGTCTGCAATGACTCCTTGTCATTTCAAATACCAAATATTTGGGTTGAATTATTAGATAATTTGAAAATTAAAATTAAGCAATGTGAAACGTAATTAAAATATAACGTGCGTGATTGTTATTTATTTTTAAATTTCATTTGTAACAGTTTATTGTAATTTTCTATCTTTGTGTTTATTTGTATTTTTGTTTTTTCTGATGATGATTGAGCAAATTCAATCGAAACATGTCAAATTATTAAGATCTTTTAACATATTTTATTAGTATTTGACGTTCGTTTTAGCAATTAAATATTTTAATATATATTTTTTGAAAAGTAAACATCAACACAAACAAATATTAAATAGGAAACCAAGGGTCTCAAACATTTTCCGAAAGAGATAGCCGCTATAAAAGTTTAAGGTCCAAAATTTCAAATAATCATAAAATATGGAAAAATTGGTCGATTGATTTGCGGTTTCCTCTAAAACTATTCTTTATGTCAGTATTGTCTTAAAAATAAACTATAAATTTCACAAAATACCGATAGAGGGTGCTTTAGACTTTGGAGAAACGAACAACTACCTTTACCGTTATTTTTTGCATCTCATTAATTTTTTTTCGAAGCGTAAACATAAACTTAAATTTTGAGCAAAAAATCTGAACCATTGGGAGTGGTTAAGTAACGCAAACTGAACTGTGTTCAAGGTGGGGTGGGGGGGGGGGGTTCAAATTTCAAATGATTATAAAAAACGGAAAAATTGGTCGAATTGTTTGCAATTTTCATTAAAGCTATTCTTTATGTCAGTATTTCCTTGAAAATAAATTTTAGAAAATTCCGTTAGAAGGCGCCTGAAACTTTAATGCTATATGTAGTGCAACTATTTTTAACCGTTATTTTTCGTACCTAATTAAATGCTTGAAAAAGTTTAGACTCAAAATTTGAGCTTAAATTCTAAATCGTTGGGAATAATTAAGTAGCGCAAAATTGAACTGTGTTCAAGGGGGGAGTGTAAAATTCAACTTCTGAATACAGTTCAGTTTGCACTACTTAACCACTCCCAACGATTCAGATTTTGAGCTCAAAATTTAAGTTTATGTCTAAGATTCTTAAAAAAATTTAATGATGCAAAAAATAACTGCAAAATATAGCTGTTCGTTACTCTAAAGTCTAAAGCGCCCTCTATCGGCATTTTTTGAAATTTATCTTTATAATTTATTTTCAGGAAAATACTGACATAAGGAATAGTTTTAGTGAAAACCGCAAATAAATCGACCATTTTTTCTGTTTTTTACAATCATTTGACATTTTAGACCTTAAATTTTAATGCCACCTATCTCTTTCAGAAGAAGTTTGGGACCGTTAGTTTCCTACTTAACATTGTTTGCTTAATAAGTACTATCACCCCTTAATGTTTTGACCAAGAGATTAGATGCACCCTGTATATTATGTATTAATCAAGCTTCTTTTTGTTATTAAGTCTGGATAAAGCTACAATAAAACTTCCTTATTTTATGGATTTGATGTGAATTAGATATGTACCTTTATGAGGCAAGTTTAATTAAATAATTTAGGAAAAAAATCCATTTCATCTTTATAATGAATATTTAATTGTACATTTTTGATTTTTAACTTGATCTTTGCTTTTAAAATTTAGATCATTTTAAAAATTATCTACATTATTTTTATTTTAGTTAATTATTTACTTTAATATGCTACTGTATTAAAAGCACTCATTATAGTTTCGATTGCATTAATAATTATATTCAAAAAATGTAAATAAAGCAACCTGCAAAATTCTAAATACCGCAAAACCCCTGATTTCAAGCTCTGCGGATTTGACAGAGCAAAAGTACAATACTTTTGAGTGATTTCATTGTTGTATGCTTGGAAATGTATGTCCTTAGAAAAAATCAATTTGAAGTGCATATACTTTGCGTGGAGATAAAAAAAAAAACGGGGGGGGGTGATAAAATCTTAATCAGTCAAATCATTCAAAATAATATTTCTTTTTACAAATTAATCTGTAGTACTTCATATAAGTTTTCACCAGGTATTAAGAAATATATCTTTCAGCAGATTGCCTCAAAACTTACATTTTTTATTTGATGAATCTATACATTTATCTTTAACTTTTCTTTCATTTTTTTAATAGTTTCTAAGTTACAAAAAAGAAAATTAACAATCATATGTACGGTTGTATTTTATTTTATTGTATGAGTAACTAATAAATGTGCCTAAATTCCAAGAATTTAATTTTACTGTGTAAATTGGAAAATTTTTCCACCTTTTTCCTTATTTCCCTCTTTCATGCCTGACCTATTGGTAGGGATGGATATCAATACAATATCAAGTGCCAGACCTCCACCCCTTCTCCCCCAAAGATGATAATACATTGTATGTACAGCTCCCTACCACATAAACTCGAAAGATGTATCAGGTGTACCATGATCAATATTTCTACTTAAATACAGTCAAAGATCGATAATTCGCTTTGCTTTGTGAATGTAAACAACGAAAGAAGCAGTTAAAAAAATTTATTAATTCATAATCCAAAAAAAATTTTTTTAACAAATAATAAAAAACTTGAAAAAATCATAATAAAACATACATTTTTTTAATATAACTCTTATTTTATTAACAGTAAAAAACGGATTACAGCATTATGGAACATACGTAATTATTTTTATTTAAATGTACATACATATATATATAATTTTTTTAATAAAATAACTTTAAAAAGGAATTTTTTAGAAAGTATATTGAATTAATCATTGGATTTCATATTTATCTTTTCATATTCGATTGATTAAAGAATTTGCTATCTAGAAATAATAAAATGACTTATTATCCATAATACTCTATAATCTACAATATTCCACAATCCGAACAACCTTTGGCTGAAACGTGGCGGAATATAGGAATTCAACTTTATTAGACATATGTATATTTATCTGTACTCGAGTTCAGTTAGCTGGTCATCAGTGGTGTAGTCGTAAAAAAGCCAGAGCGAATACGTTCTAAGTAGAGGGTATACTCTCAAAGTAGATAGTATACCCTGCGATGTAAGTACAGTCAAAGATCTATAATCCGCACAAGTTTTGGGCCAAAGATTGTGCGGATTATGGAATATTGCGATTTATAGAGAATAATGGATTATGCGTCATTTTATTATTCTTAGACAGCATTTTAATTCTATATAATCAGTATAACATGGGAAGATAAATATGAAATCTAGTAATTATTTTAATAAGTAATTTCGAGAAATGCATTTTTAAAGTTATTTTATTTAAAAAAATTATATATATGTGCTTATATCTACATGTTGTTTTCACATTTACACTTTATCCTGCACATTTCTTAATGATTTGAAGCTAAAATTTAGACCGCTTCAGTCAAACATATACTTCTCTTATAACTATCCACGAACTTTAAAGTTTGTACTAAAGTAAACCGATTTTTGATTAAAAGACTTAAAAAAACAACACAAGCAACCAATTTACACGAGGCAAACTCAAGCAGAAGCAACCAATTTACACGAGGCAAACTCAAGCAGAAGCCGGCAGTGGTAAAAGCGCTCACGTGGGACTGTTTACAAACATTAGCAGTGAAAAAAGCTCCACCTTTCTTTCATTAGAAACGCGAATTACTACGTTTTTCGTTATTCATTTTGCACTTTGCAAAGAGGTATCAATACTAGACGACACATGAGTTATTAATTATAAGCATCAACTCATCAACTGTGCTTATTGCCAAATTAAGAACGTAAATATAATGAAAAAAAGCGCTCCCTGACTAAAGCTTAGTGTCCCGAAAGATCGGATCTTGAGAAATCAATCAGAGATCGCCTGTAGTTGAACGTTCCCGTTTGCCTTTCGTGCGTTGGCGAAACCTCTGCAATCGATCATTATGATTGGTTACATTTATTCAACCTTCTCAACCCATAATATCTAGAAAACAGGTGGTGCTATGTTACTGCTAGGATGCGCGACAAGCACACAAAATAGTGCGTTTTCATTGGTCTTCTCTGAAATCACATCACTCATCATTCTCATCTCTCCTATACCTACACAAACAGAAATAGCTACGACTAAAAAGTCGGCATTTCGAACGTTTAGTAAGCTTAGGTGCGTTCCGTAATATAGTTTATTTTTTTTTACTGTTATTAATAAAATAAAAGAGTAAATTTAAAAAAATACATGATTTATTACGATTTTTATTATTTGTTTAAAAAAAATCATTTTTGGATCATGGATTTGTAAATTTTCTTAACTGTTTATTTCATTGTTTACATTCGTAAAGTAACGCGGATTACAGAAAATTGCGGATTATGGGTCCGCGGATTATAGATCCTTGAGTGTAACTATAGCTTTCTAGAGAAACAGAGGGTATGCGGCATTCCTTAAAAAAATCCAGAAGATATACGGTGTATACCCCCTTATACCCTCCACTACATCCCTGCTGTTCACTCAATTTCCGAGTGCCCCTCAGCAATGTAAAGTCTAGGGGCATTGGATACATTCGTATATTTAAAATATCTACTCAGGAAATTAACTTTTTTAACTTCTATATTTTGTAGACACTACTTAAAAGATGTCTCTGTTTTTCTTAGTTCTCAAAATACCTCTGTAGTATAGACTTTATTTTATATGAAATGTTTGCTGCACTTACTCACAGTTTGTCCACTTTTAATACATAAAATATTGAACTAGGCATAGGTATTAGAAATAGTTTGAGAACTAAGGAATAAGAAAAACATCTTTTAACAAAGAGTACACAGAAAAAAAAAGAAGTTAAAAATATTAATCTCACCAAGAGATAGTTTGAATATACGAATGCATCCAACGTCCATAGATTTAACATTACGGAGGAGAATTCCGAAGCTGGATGACCAGTCCCCAAAGAAATCAAAATTGTCTAATCGGCTACTTAGTTGACATTTAAAGTTTTGTACAGTTAATTAAAAATCTCTTCTTTATTATTTTTCTTTCTGTTTTTCAGATTCAATAGTAGTTAAAACTGTTTTTGCTGAAGTTCAGTAAGTCATTTCCTTAGTTGAAAATGGCAAAAATTTCTTCATAGTGAGACTTTGAAGAAATTTCTGTTATCATCCGAAACCAAATTTTAACTTGGGAAAATGTCATCGATTACAGAAGAAAATTCTTCTTCCAATCAACAACATTTTGTTCCTAAAAATGGGGATAAAGAAAAACATTTCTCAGGTGATACAGGAAAAACACCTTTCATTTGTGAAACATGCTCCAAAGGTTTTTCTCGGAATAGTCATCTAAGAAGGCATCTCTTGACTCATACCGGTGAAAAACCCTTTGTTTGTGAAGTATGTTTTAAAGAATTTTCTGATAATAGTAGTTTAAGAAGGCATCTCTTGACTCATACAGGTAAAAAACCTTTCATTTGTGAAACATGTTCCAAAGGATTTTCTAGGAATAGTAGTCTAAGAACCCATCTCTTGACTCATACAGGAGAAAAACCTTTTGCTTGTGAAATGTGTTCCAAATGTTTTTCTCGGAATAGTAGTTTAAAAGGCCATCTCTTGACGCATACAGGTAAAAAACTTTTTGCTTGTGAAATATGTTTGAAAGCATTTTCTCATAGTAGTGATCTAAAGAAGCATCTCTTAACACATACAGGAGAGAAACCTTTTGTTTGTGAAAATTGTTTTAAAGGGTTTTCTCAGAATAGTAGTCTAAGAAAACATCTCTTGACTCACACTGGTGAAAAACCTTTCATTTGTGAAACATGTTCCAAAGGATTTTCTACGAATAGTAGTCTAAGAATCCATCTCTTGATTCATAAAGGTGAAAAACCTTTCATTTGTGAAACTTGTTTCAAAGGCTTTTCTCAGAATAGTAATCTAAGACAGCATCTCTTGACACATACAGGAGAGAAGCCTTTTGTTTGTGAAGTATGTTCCAAAGCATTTTCTGATAGGAGAACTCTAAGAAGACATCATTTATCTCATACGAAATAGACACCTGCTGAAAATTTTTTATCTTTTTATTCTCAAAATTGACTATGAACCCTGTATCTGTCGATGCATTTACTGCTATAGCATCCCTTGTGTTTTAGCATTTAGTATTGAAATAAAAATATACACTTTTTTTTTCTAAATCTTCAAAATGTCTTCCCTGGCGTATTGTGTTTTTCATAATAAGTAAATAACTCATCACCTATTCACCACGTTACAATAAACTTTTATCGTAAAGATTTATTATAGTTACTTTTGATTTTTTTATTTTACTTTAAGACTTGGTAAATTTTGGTAGAAATTAAAAGTTTACCTTCATAATTTGTGTTCCAGACTTAATTAAATTTTAGCTAAATGGAGGCAGGTTTATAAAGATAGCAGATAAAATACAACTTTATGCAAAAATATTCAACTATGCTTCAATCTATTGACATAATTGCCAAAAGTCAAATGTCAACCTGTTATGCGTCTTTAAGGGAGACCCGTAAGAAAAACCCCAAAATTTTTATTTATTTTAAAGTAATGAATTTTGGTGTACTACTTAAGAATCTTTTTGTAAGGAACAATTAGCAAAAAAAATCATTTTTTATTAAGAAGTATAATTTTATGGGGATTTTTATGATTTTTTTTTGCCGAAAAATGCACTTTTTAAAATTACTACTCCTCATTCAATTTTCAATATTTTGGTACTACTAAAATTTCTTAAATAGTGTTATAGTATATGGAAAAGACCTAGGGAGAGATATTTTTAATTTTCCATTTTAATCAGCTAAAAAAATTACGCATGGTAAATTTCCGTAAATTCATTATAATTTTCATGTTTACTAATTTGTGTAAAATCTTCAGAAATAGTTAAAAAATATATCTTTCCTTACTTTTGTTGCAAAATTTTTTAAGATTCTAAAAACATAAACACTTTGTTTCTAAATCATTTTACCACCGAGCCTTAGCACTTTGAACTTAGGCAAAATATGAAAAAGTAATTTTCAGGAAAACACATTTAAAGTATAAAATACAGGAGAAAGTAGTAAAAAAATTATCTCATGTCGAAACTATTTTTTATATTAATTTCTAATATATCAAGACTACTTTTTAAGAAAAACTTTTATATTGAGCACAATAGAAAAAAATTGTAGCCAGTTTTGTCTTCGAAGAAAATTCCTCGATTTTCAGCGACAAAAATTCATCGAGCTGTCAAAATGTATACTTTTTTAAAATACTTCTCCTCATTCAATTTTCAATATTTTAGTATTACTAAAATTTGTTAAATATTGTTGTAGTATACGGAAAAGACCAGGGGAGACATATTTTTAATTTTATTTTATAATGATCTTGAAAAGAAAAAGAAACGTTGCGCATGTTAAATTTTCTGAAAATCTTTATAATTTTCATGTTTGCCAATTTATGTAAAATTTTCAGAAATATTTTACAAATGTATCTCCCCAACATTTTCTGCAAATTTTTTAAAGATTTTAAAAACATAAACACTTTTTTTCTAAATTATTTTACCACTGAGCCAGTACTTTGTACTTTGGCAAAATATGAAAAAAGTCATTTACAGGAAAATGCATAAGTACAAAATACAAGAGAAATTAGTAAAATAAAACTTATCTTGTATTGAAACTATTTTTTATATTGAACACAAGAAAAATTTTTGCTACAAATATCGTTTTCGAAGAAAATTCTTTGCTTTTACAAAAAATATATAAAAAATTGTTTTATTTTGCTTTATTCAACAAAAAACTATATTATTAAATCTTTTTTTTATTTTAAAAAGCACCGGCACAATAAGACGGATCTTCCCTCTTTTCTACAGCAATTTTCTTTTTGCAAATGAGCCTTTTTCAAACTTTGGCGAATATGTTGAAATTTAGGATTGCTTCTTTTTTCTAATCCCACTTATTCGTTTCTGATGCCTTCTGATGCATATGCGACGTGTGTTGTCTCCTACAGTATTTAAAGTTAAAGCTTCCATCTTTGTATCCCCAATATTATAATGACAGACAGAATTCATCACTGCGATTTGAATGCGCATCTTCGATACAAATACAGTTTTTGGACATCTCATCCAAATCAAATTATGAAAACTCTCATTTGCATTTTGGGTGAGACAATTCATACAACGTTTTAAATGAGTGTCGTCAGCAAGCTGTTGGTAAACAGGAAGCAATTTTTGTAGAAATTCTTCTTTTAATTAAAATGTTATTAACTGTACCTAACTTCGTTTAATAGTGTAATATAAAAGTAAATAAAGATGTGTAAGCTTTTTAAATGGCCGCTAGTCCTTTAAACTCTAGTGAATACAATTAAAAAAGCTCATTTGCTACCTGTTCCAAGTGTCCCCGAGTTCTGAAATTTTGCATGGATATTCGCAAATATGTATATTATTGTTTTCTGAGATAAAAAGTTTTTTGAACTTTTGATGATTTTTGGCCGAAAATGGGGTTCGGGTCTCCCTTAACACTTTCCAACATACTTGAAATAATTATTCTTTTGCACAGTTTCAGATTTCCTGTGATATTTGTTTTCTGTCTTGTATGACGAAATAAATATTATACGAATTTGATTATCTAAAACTTTTAAATACATTTATAATGAAGAATTGTTTCAATGGGACTTTAACATTAGTTAAAGGGAAATTAAAGGGACAGTTATCCTGTATCGAAGGCTGCGAGCAGCGCCTCTATAGTCTGTTTTAGTTCCCAATTGATTGGGCTTTCTGTTCGAACTTTTTATAAATATATTTGGTTTGTTTTTTAACTGAACAGGATACCTGCGGGTCAGGAAAAACCCGATAAACAGAGAAAAATCAGTGAAATTGAAAATTTAGGCTATGAACTTTTTAAATATTTGAAGCGATCAGGGAATTTTTGATGTACTACACTTCATTGCTCAAAATGAAGAAATTTTCAATTAATTACTCATCTAGTCTAAAATTTTATATAAAATGGATGCTTACATATAACAGTAGAAAAGTTAAAAAACAGAAATTCATACAGCACATACTTTTTTTAGCATTTTCTAGACTGAAATGGTCGATTGTGGATGGTTTTACAACAATATATAGGCCAAATGTTTATAGAGAAAGGTCAGGAAAAATTCGAGAATGTTTTTATCAGAATTGCGTAAACCTTGTTGAAATATGTTACTGAGGTTAATATGGCGTGTTCGGTATTAAAAATATATGTGGCCTATGTTCTCGCTGACATTTGACCAACGTTAATAATTTGGCTAATTAAAAATAAAAAACATTCGCCAAAGAAAAAAGTATTAGCCAAATAGATTCACCGTGTCGCACTAAAAAATTATCTTTAAGGTACCCCCTTTTTCTCAATATGCTCTAAAATAACCTAAGTTTTTATAACTGCTACAACGATTGCTATTAATCTAAATTCAACTATCCGCTACAAATATATTAAAAATATGCATATTTTAAATATCTTGCGTAATTAAAAAAATTCTAAAATCGATTTATTTTAATAAAATGTTATAAAATAAAACTTGTTAAATTAATTCAGAATTTTATGGCTTTGCATACAATGAAACTGAAAAATCAAAATATGTCATATTCAAATGAACTTATATTTTTCTAGAATTCTTCGGCTTTTTTAGAAGCCCATACTTCAAATGCAGCTTCAAAATTGTACTCTTCAAAGCACAGGGCAAAAGTACACGCACAAAAAAAAAGAAAAGAACGAAAAAGCAAATATTGAGCACTAGCAATTTGGCGAATCTAATCGCCTGTTTTCTCGCCAAATGAAGGATTCAGTCTCAATTTGGCGCAATGGCGAACGACAGCGAGAACACTGTATGTGGCCCTTCATGATTCATTAAAAAGACACTTAAAAACTATTCCATTTCATTATATTCTATGCTGAAATTTTGTTAATTTATAAATACACAACGCCCATAGTCATGGTCTGGTCTGTCCATCTGGCCACACATAACACTGCAAGAACTATCCAGCTAAACGGTTTGAAACTTAATATTTATATTCACTGCAGAATTTAGTTTATTCATTTAAAATTTTATAGTACAGTAGAGCGCCGATTATCCGAACACGTCGGGACCGACACTAGTTCGGATAAGCAAAAGTTCGGATAATTGGACAGAAAATTTAAAGGATATCCCTATCTATACAAAAACCTTCACACTTTATCCAGGTTTAGGACTGGCAACACTGTTAGTGCTGGCGTGTATAAAAATGTTTTTTTTTTGCCTTTTTTTCATTTTTTAAACTTTTTTTTGCCTTTTTTTCATTTTTTAAACTTTTTTTTGTCTTTTTTTTAAGATTATAATTTAAGTAAAAAAGCTTTTGATTTTTTCTTGCTTCAAAGAAGACATTCTTTTCAATGCTGCCATATCTCTAATGCTTCTTAAATGCATTGCTTGAATAGGATCAGCGTCTTTCTGCCTTTCGAGCCATTTCATAGCTGTTTCCAAGCATTCAAAGGCTTCGCTATGTGATGGACCTGGGTCATTTTCAGAGCATTCATTTTCAATTTCATTTTCTTCATTTTCGCCTTCAATCTCAGCCACAATCTCATTGTCATTTAAAATCTGATATCCAGGGTCTTGCATGTCACAATTTATCCACTCATCAATTTCTTTTTCCTCATAATTTAGGATTCTTTTATAGTTTTACACTCCTCATTTTCCTTATCAGATGCTTCTGCTCTAGTATCACATTTTTGTCTGTTTAAAATTTTATTCCAGGCATTTTTTAACGTTGATGATTTTACAAGCTTCCAGGAATCGGCAGCCATAATGCAACAATCTTTTAAATTAATTTTTATGGCATTCTGGGAATCAGACTCTTCAGTGTCTTCTCATAGAAGCATCTTTCTCCACATTTGCTTTCTATAAAAGCGCTTAAATGTCTCTATTACACTCTGATCCATGGGCTGTATCAGCGATGTAACGTTAGGTGGCAAGAACTTTACTCGGAGCTTCCTAATTTCCCGTTCAAGGGTATCTGCACACGGATGTGAAGGTGCATTATCAAGAAGTAGGAGTACTCTGCCCTCTTTCTTCATATCTTCTTGATGTGTCTTAACTTTAGGAATGAATGTGTGATCATACCAATCAATGAAAACTTCTGATGTCATCCAAGCCTTCCTTTGAGAAGTGTAAATTACTGGCCGATTTTTCCAATTCTTAAAAGATCGAGGCTATCACGAACAATGGTATTCGATGGTTACCGGTTGCATTTGCGCAATTAAGAATTGTGATTCTTGCAGAAGCACTTTTTCCGAATCCAGATGTTAATGATTTTCGGGGTAAAGATCTCCAAAACAGGCCGGTTTCATCTGCATTGTAAATAAATTCTTCTTCGTATTTTTCTGATTCAACAAATTCAATAAATTCTTTTACGAATTTCGTAGCAGCCTCTGTAGATGCAGATAATTTTTCACCATGCAATCCGATTTCGCGTATACCATGCCGTATCTTAAAATTTCTAAGCCACCCAGAGCTTGCTTGAAATGCATTAGTATTTTCTCCATTCAGCTTTTCTTTGAAAAATATAGCCTTCTCACATAATAAGGGTCCAGAAATGGGATGACCAGGTGAGGGTTTCTGCAAAAACCACATGTGCAAAGCTTTATCTACTGTATCATCAAAGGATTTTTTCATCGATTTTCTATCTAAGCTTCCTTGCTCACTTTCAAGTCCCGTTACATACTTCATAATTGATTCTTCATTGTTTTTTATATCTGAAATTGTAGACTTTCCTATACCAAACTCCACTGCTAATTTTGTACCTGCTTCACCCTTTTTCAGCCTCTTCAATATCTTTACTTTGTCTCCTAGCGAAAGAACAACTCTTTTTCGCTTTCCAGACATCTTTTCTCCTTCGTTGCAGAAAAATAAATGAGCTAGATCGCTGGTGCAATCAACAACCGCTAACAAGAAACCTTTGTCAATGTAGCTACGTCACACAAACCAGTTTTTCTCCACTCCCGACCTGGTGTCAAAGAAATGTCGTAGCCCTTACTTTTTTCTAGTCCTGGCTTCACACCGGGTCTGTGACCTGTCCATTGCGATAAGAAACTTCAAAGAAATACCCTCCCACCCCCTTGGAATTGCATTGCAACCATGACTGCATTGATTGCAACACGTGTCCACAGCGAGGGTGAGGGGAGAAAAATACAAACAGGAATTTTGTGCTTTGACCTTGGTTTCTCAACCCCTTTCTTCAAACCTTTTGTGTTCTCTCTTCCCACTAACAAAACTCCCCAAAAATACCTTGCAGTTTCCGGATTAAATTTTGTATGCCAAGAAAGAAAAGAAAAAAGGTAGATAACAGGGTGAAAAAAGAGAAATGTAATTGGAAGGGACAGAAAAAAATATTTAGGTTTTGAAGTTTTTTTAAATGAAAAATATGCCGTTCGCATAATTGGAAGTTCGGAAAAAAATTTTTAAAAGAGAAATGCGCTGTTCGGATAATTGGAAGTTCGGTTGAAAAATTTTAAAAGTCGAAAAACACGGTTCGGATAATTGGAAGTTCGGTTAATTGGAGTTCGGGTAATCGGCGCTCTACTATATATATATATACCGTAAAATACCGTTAATCCGCCCCCCCCCAAAACGAAAAGAAAAATCGTACTATATTTAGAGGGGGTGCTTACACGGGATTTTTTTCGCGATCTTTCAACAAAATTTACAGGAATGAATCATCATGAAATGAATGAATCGTTGAATGAATCAAGAATTTTGATACTTGATAACATTTGGTTTTTTTAAACGTAAATTCTGGCGAAAAAAACGCAGAAAAAGGAGAAATTAGTAAAAAAAGCCAAAACAAGCATGAAATCAATTAAAAAATCTTGAAAAAACGCACATTTCATCAAAGATTCATGATTCATTCATTTCAAAATGGTTCAATCGCCTTTGAGAATCGGAAGGAAGGGCGGGATTTTTCCTCGGGATTTTTTGAAAATTTCAAATTCATTATAAAGTGGGGAGGAGGCGTTTGATCAGGAAGGGCGGATTAACGGGATTTTACGGTATATATATGTGACGATTTCAGGAGAACTCGAATTATTTCCACTGGTTAAAAAAGAAACACACAGTCATGGCAAGCGAGGGAAAAAACAAAAATAATAAATAAATGTAGAATATCCAATAATTAGTCATGGGCTGCTGTAAATTCATTTATTAACTTCGTGATAATGAGGAAGGAAAAGCTCCTTTTTGCAAAAATTCCATCATTATTTCAGCGAGCTGTCCTCATCGAAGAAGCAACCCAAGAAATCTTTTTTTTTTCTCTCATCTCGAGACTTCCACCTTTTAAACTAAAAAGAAAGTTCTGGAACATTCTGTAACCTCAAACTATCATTCTTTATGTAAACAGAATTCTTGTCCAGCTACGAGATTATTTTAAACAGACGATAAATTTATTTAAAAAAAAATATTATTTAACCAATTTATAATTGACTCAGAATTTTAAATATCTTAGGCAGACGATTTTTATACATGATTAATTTTAAGAGAAAAAGAAAAGAAATGAATTTATTAATATGCAAATTATCGTTGACGGCGGAAAAATAAATAAATAGATAAAATAAAATAATGATATTTTTGAAAGGTATGGGTTTGGAATAAATTTAATAAGACTTTCTTAAAAAGGGTTGATAAAAACATAGAAGAAATCAGTTTTATTTGGAATATTAAGAAATAAAGTTTTAATTAAGAATATTTTTAATTTAGAGCCATCTTTTTAAATTTACGCATACTGGATTAATGTTTTTTAAGGCAAATTAAGAATTTATATCGTCTGCATAAGGATTAACAGATTAGATTTAGAAACAAGATTTTAATTTAATAATTTGAAGTAAGTACGAAATATTATTATAAGAAAATTAAGATAGTATAAAGGTCAGTCTTGGCGAAAAAATTTTAAATTTGTAATATTATCCCCCCTCCCCAAGACTTTGTATGAAATTGATAGTTAAATAAAACTACAAGTTCAGACAACAGAAATATAATAATTTAGAAAAGTTAAATTTTGGAATAAAACTGTCAAACTCAGGAAGCCAAGAAATGGAAGAAAAGAAAATTAACGCTATATAAAAAATATTAGCGATTAAAATAAAATAGTTAACAGAAAATAATTCTGAATTGAATTTAGGTAGGAGCATTTCCCTGAAAGAAATACAATAATGTTACAACATCACTTACCATTTGTAAGTGCATAGGAGATAATACATATAATAACAGTAAATAAGTTATGAATATTAATAAGCAAGAGATAAAAATATAATAAAAACAATAAAAATTCGTTCTCATGGAAGTTTAAATAATTACAATGACTTAATGCATAGTTTATTTTAAATAAGTCCTTTAAATGAAAAAAGTCTTTCAAGAATATATAAAAGAGTCTCTTTCAATGTCCAGTGAATACAGTCTCTTTAATTAAAAATCTTCAAACCTAGTTTAATTTTTGGTTTTAATGTTATGTTGGATCCAACATCTTTCAGTAATATATCAATTTTTCAATAATAAATAGCATCACTCTCAATATCAATAATAAATAATATAGAAAAATTTAAATAATAACAATAACAACAATAATAAGTAATAGTATAATAAGACTCCATGTCCTAATATTTTTCAATAAGAGTATAATTAATACTAAACTTCATTATAGAAATCATAATAATAATAATAATAGTAAAACAAGAGTATAATCAAAAGAAAATATCACTATTTGTTTATTATTGATAGGGAAAATATTGGTTGAGGATAAAAATAATTACATAGCAACTAAATAATTTTCTTATCTTCTAATAGCATAAGAAAGTATTTTTTGCTAGCCGAAAGTATAAATAAAAAAAATCATAATAATTCCAAAATCCAAATAAAATTAAATCTAACTATTTAGAAAATGGACTCTCAACCAGTATTTCCTTACAATAATTCCTCTCTGATACTCTTTTACAAAATTGTCAAATTTGGTTATAAGTTTTCAATGTCAAACGTAGAATAATGTTTTATCTACACATGGTTTATAAACTTTAATAATAAAATACAATAGGAATGAAAGTTGTCATTCTTAATTGAGAAATGGAAATAAAAATACTTTGCTTTTTTGAAAAACTTTTAATCTGTAGTTTTCACAATCACTGAAAATCACATATTATGTTATAGGTTTGAGTAGAATCATTAGATTTTATAACTGTTATAACATAAATATCTGCTGAATAAATAGAATAATATTAATGTCAAATACATGAGTAAATATAATTAGACTTAAACACCCTTATAATTAATTTATCAACATCAATTTGAAATCTTTTACAATCAAAGTGTTCACCTTATGCCTGCATAAGGTGCCCAATTTAACCCCAAAAACTCCCCAAAACAAGTAATATTCTTGTAGGCCTCCAAGAACATACCTGCTGATGTTGAAAATTATGGTGATAAAATATTTAAATACTAAGAATTAAAATTTAATCTATTGTCTTGACTTTAGTTTGATCTAGTGATTGTATCTGAGGTTTTGTTTGTTTTTTGGGTTGCTCATGAAACAGTTTAAAATCTTCGGGTGAAAAATAGGGTCTTAATTTAGAAACATGCACAATAACGGAATTCTGTCCTGTCTCATAATTAAATTTATCTATTTCATAAGTTACATCAGAAAGTTTATTTATAATTTTATATGGTCCAGAGAAAGTAGGTTCTAATTTTCGAGTGTTAGGGTATTTAAATTCTTCATAAATTACAGAGTCTTGTATTTTTAATGGGCATTCGACAAAATGTCGATCATAGAGTCTTTTACTTTTAAGGTGAAATTCCTGAGTTCGCGCTTTCGCAATTTTGAGGGCTTTGTCTACTGGGGTTGTATACATTTTAACTGCCTCACACAAAACCATTACCCCCCATTTTAAAAATCTGAATCAAAATTATCGTGAAAATTATAACTATATTTAGCTGCTAACTTTAACCAGAAATTTTATCTAATAAAAATAGAAATTGTAAATATCATAGTTATACCTTAAATTGTGATCAACTTTTTAATTCTATTATTTTATAAATCATAAACAGATTCAAAAATTTTAATTATAGGTAATTCCTTACTTAAAACCACAAAATTTACTAAAAAAAATTAATCACATTTATCAGTCAAAATTCTAGCAACAGCCTTGCACAGTTCCATATTCTTACTGAATTTAAATAAATTATAAGAATCCGGGAACCAAAGCTCACTGTCACTAGAAATTCTACTTTTAACTGTCAATTTTTTAATTTATATTTAAAATATTTAGGAACAAAATCATTTTTAAATAAAATTGAATGTTTTTACATTATTTATTTGCTGTTTGTAAAGTATAACTTAAGAAAATTAACCATGAGAAGGATTAAAATTTTCGGCGATTCATATTTTTGTCATCACTTCGTTTCAGTAGATTCATTAGATTCATTTACATAGCATTTTACTTCTTCAGTAGATTCATTCCAAAATCCGAAACAGGCACTAGCACAGGCATTACCTATCTTGTCGACTTTTCGATTAGTTGTGACGATTTCAGGAGAACTCGAATTATTTCCACTGGTTAAAAAAGAAACACACAGTCATGGCAAGCGAGGGAAAAAACAAAAATAATAAATAAATGTAGAAGATCCAATAATTAGTCATGGGCTGCTGTAAATTCATTTATTAACTTCGTGATAATGAGGAAGGAAAAGCTCCTTTTTGCAAAAATTCCATCATTATTTCAGCGAGCTGTCCTCATCGAAGAAGCAACCCAAGAAATCTTTTTTTTTCTCTCATCTCGAGACTTCCACCTTTTAAACTAAAAAGAAAGTTCTGGAACATTCTGTAACCTCAAACTATCATTCTTTATGTAAACAGAATTCTTGTCTAGCTACGAGATTATTTTAAACAGACAATAAATTTATTTTTAAAAAAAATATTATTTAACCAATTTATAATTGACTCAGAATTTTAAATACCTTAGGCAGACGATTTTTATACATGATTAATTTTAAGAGAAAAAGAAAAGAAATGAATTTATTAATATGCAAATTATCGTTGACGGCGGAAAAATAAATAAATAGATAAAATAAAATAATGATATTTTTTAAAGGTATGGGTTTGGAATAAATTTAATAAGACTTTCTTAAAAAGGGTTGATAAAAACATAGAAGAAATCAGTTTTATTTGGAATATTAAGAAATAAAGTTTTAATTAAGAATATTTTTAATTTAGAGCCATCTTTTTAAATTTACGCATACTGGATTAATGTTTTTTAAGGCAAATTAAGAATTTATATCGTCTGCATAAGGATTAACAGATTAGATTTAGAAACAAGATTTTAATTTAATAATTTAATAATTTAAATTTGTAATATATATATACATATATATATAATAAAAAAATGCGCCATTTTTGTTCTCTCTTATCTTCAATTCTAAATTTGTAGAACATATTTCAATCTTAGTTTCGTAACTTGTAACAGCTAAAATTCTTTTTCTTATTTTATTTATTAATAAATTATTGCTTGCTTCTCAAAACGGCGGGAGGTATTTCGTAACCTTTTTATTCTCTGGAATATTCCCGGGATTTTAATTCTATTTTTTATTTAACATCACGTGACAGGTGTTAATACGCGTTGCTAAAGGGCTTGTTACTTCCGAGGAAAAATATAGTTCCTGGCAAGGACCGCCTGCTAAGACCAATCAGAATTGATCATTTTTTTCGTTGAGACTCGAGTTCATCCTAATTGGATTTTTAAAATGATTGACGTGGAGTAGGAGAGAGCTAGTTTTGTCGTGAAAATGACCCATATTCATTTGGCTTTTGAGGAGCGTTAGAATGGATCGGCCCTTTAAACTAGCAAGATGCACGTTTCATTTCTCCGCTGAATTAGAATATCTGATGATGTGGACTAGATAACGAAAGTTGTAGTGTCGATGTGTGCTAAGGTGATTGCGGGGAAGAGTTTATCTATTTTATAAGTTCATCAATAAAGAACTTGAAGATTGATGGTGTCTGTTTTTATAATGGGGAAATACCCCAATGAAATTCTTCCACTGCTCGCCAACTGTCGGAGCGACTACTCTGCTCGTGCTGCTGAGAATTCCTAGAATTTATGCCACATAGTTTATTACCGTCGAATTCTACTTATATATATATATTATATATTATATATATATATATATATATATATATATATATATATATATATATATATATATATATATATATATATATATATATATATATATGTGTATATATATATATATATATATATATATGGGTGATTCTCAAAATAGGGGACAATTTATGTCTTTCGGCGTACAAAAAAAATTGAGAGGTTTTCTGTCACTTTTTTATATTTAGATATGGTTCTGTTAATATTATTCATTATTTGCACTCAAGAATTGCTCACTTTTTAATTAAAAACACCTTAAAATAACAGAATAAATGTTCAAAATGTCATTAGCATGGATGTCCACAGCAGCTGTACCTTGTATCTACTAGCTTTTTCAAGAGTTAATATCATGTTTATAAAATAAAACAAATGTTATTCTTTTTATAAATTAATCAAGGAGAGGATTTATCCAATAAATTTCTTTTTAAAAATAAAATTATAGTATATAAAAAAAGAATTAAAGTTTGTCCTCCATATTCTATTTTCAAAACAAGGTCATACTATAACAGCTGGTTATTAATCAAAATTTCATTTTCACATATG
The DNA here is from genome assembly GCA_964019185.1 of Maratus speculifer. Taxonomy (NCBI): domain Eukaryota; kingdom Metazoa; phylum Arthropoda; class Arachnida; order Araneae; family Salticidae; genus Maratus; species Maratus speculifer. The sequence continues at coordinate 10,593,861 of CAXHSM010000423.1, forward strand.
ACAATAGTTTGAAAATATAAAGTTTCTCCATGGCAACAAGTAGCCATTTTATTCCAGCCTGAAAATAAAAGCATGTATTCTATTTTAAGAATAGAAATTGAATATTAGGGGCGTACATCAATTGTATGCCATTAAAATGGATAATAATTTTCATGTTTATTTTATAGTAAAAAATTTTATTTTATTTATTTGCATAGGACTTTTGTGTTTTAAAAAGCCCCAGAAAGGACTATTGCATTGTGATTATATTATGGCTCATAATCTTATTTAAATTAAAATTTGTCATTAGCATGGACAAATATCAGTGTCATTAGCTTGGTTTTTCTGTGCATAAATGTAACCATTGCTTATATTGTATCTTTTATAAAGTTTAATTTTACACATAAATTTAGGTATTACATTTATTATCCCTAAAATATGTATAAAATCTGTCAGAAAATCACTAAGACAGCTTCTTATATTGTTAGTGTCAGAATGTTGCTCATGTAAACAAAGTTTGCTCTTTGGTAATGTTTTTATTCTCCTTATATGTATATATGTAAAAATGGAAACCATTTGTTGAAAAGGAAGCTAATAAATGTAGAAAAAAATATTTAAACAGGAAGAAAATAAAAATTTCTTACTATATTTATTCCATGCAATTTGTTTTGTCATTAGCATGGCCCATAAAATACTAATTATTTTTTAAGTTAATTTTTAAATATTTAGCTTTGCTGACTACATGTAAAGTATACCTAATACTATATTAAGAACACCTATTTTTTCAGAAATTTTGCTAACAGTAATTTATTAAGGATTTCACTTTTGAAATTGTCCCCTATTTTGAGAATCACCCATATATGTGTGTATGTGTGTGTAGGTATGTATATTTGAAAAAAATTCCAGATATTGCTGATATTACTAATAATCACAATCTTCTTACCAAATGTATTTATGCATTAATCAAGATTTTTTGGTTATTAAGACAAGCTAAACTTGAAAAAAAAAACCTTTATTTTATGATTTTGATGTGAATTAGTAATGCACTTAAGGCAAGTTTTGTTGAATAATTTTGGAAAAATACATTTAGTCTTTATACTGAATATTTAATCATACACTATTGATTATTAACTTAACCTTTGCTATTAGTACTTTAATCATTTAAAAATATATCCAAATTTTTATTATTTTAGCTTATTACTTATTTTAATATTTTATTATATTGTAAGCATTCATTATAGTCCCGAATTCACTATTAATTGCATTCAAATTACTGTTTAAAAAATGTAAACTAAAAAATGACCAGAAAGCCGCAAAATTCTAAAATCCGCACAACCTCTGGTCCCAAGCTTTGTGGATTTGAGGGAGACTACTGTATTTTATCATAATTTAACTCAGTTAGTATTATTTTAGAGTTGTTAATAAAATTTTGACTGCAAAGTTAAAGACTATTCACCAGTGCTACAGATAAACTGACAAAATACCAGACATAACATAGATCTGAGTTTCGCCAAGTTGTGACGCTTGTACTTTTTAACTGAGGAAACATTATATCTTGTCGCCTGTCCCCATTCTCCCCTATGTATGCATATATAATCACAGTTTGAGAAATCATATGTGACATACAGTAAAACTGGACACCCTCAAATATGCATTGAATGTAATCAATGAAGCAATCAAAACTACAATGGATGCTTAAAATATTAAAATAAGTAATAAACTAAAATAATAAAAAATTAGATAATTTTTAAATCATCAAAATACTAAAAGCAAAGGTCAAGCTAATAATCGGTAATGTATGATTTAATATACATTATAAAAATTAAATATATTTTTCCTAAATTATTCAATGAAACTTGCAGCATAAAGGTATATTACCAAAACACATTAAAATCATAAAATAAGGAAGTTTTATTTCACATTTAGTGAGACTTGATAATAAGAAAAGCTTGTCTAATACATAAATATATTTGGAAAGAAGATTGTGATTACCGTATAAGTAATATGTTGAATTTTTACAGAAATAAATTTGTTCATTATTTATGAATAAACATCAATTCAGTAAAAAAGCAAAAATTTCAAAAAAATATATATATGGAATTAATATAAAACTAAAAAAGTCAAATTTTGTACTTATTTTTTAACTGAATTTTTTATTGTTTACATTTGTAATGTACAGATTTGAGGGAGTCTAATGTATTTGTAATATGAAACTTGTGTTTACTAATAAATGAAAGAGAATTAGGATGAATGTTGTCCGTTTGTTCTGTCAAGAATTTCTGTCTCTGTCTGCCACTGAACTCTTCCTTTATTTGGAGCAAGTGTAACAATATTTTATTACTATTGCATGCATGATGTAACAAAAAGCTATTATAAAATAATTTTAAATATTAACTATTTATTTTAGTGTTATTTGATTTTAAGTGATATTTTATTGACTTCTTTTCATTTGAATCAATAAAATATACGAAAAGTAGATGTAACTAGTTTTTTTATGACTCCTAACAAAACAAATAATCTCTGGAAAAAAAATATATATTACGCTTTGATAATGATGTTTTTACTAATGGGGGTTAGAGGGATAACATGTGATATCAGAAAAGGGAGGAGAAGGTCCAAAATTTTCAAAATTTTATAATGTTATATTTGTACTGCCCCTGAGTAACTAATATACACTAAAATTAAAGTACACTATAAAAACTATGCTTCGAGTCATTAATAAAGGACCCTTTTTCAATTAATAAATTTTTGAATTTCATTCTTATGAACATATTTTTCTTATGTTCTAAAACAAATATTTTAAAGCCAAAGAGAAATTTTGAAGAATCGGATTTCGAAAATTTTTTTTACAGTCTACTGTGTTTTTGTCAGAGAAAACTATTTTAGTTCAGATGATGGTATCTTGCCAAAAATAACAGAACCCAAATGTGCTATCCAGGCCAGATCAAGTAGAATTGCACCAGGCATGACTCTGATTATGCGAATTACATTAACCCTTAATTTATCCCTTAAGAAAACTTTTTTCATGCAATTTTTTTATTAAGAAAATTATTAAAATTTTATGTATTATTGTTAAAATTCATTATAATAAGTCAGTATCAATAATTTTAATTTTTAAATTCAAAGAAGTTATTAAACAACATTTTTAGTTATATATGCACATGTTAGAACATACTAAAACATAATCAACATAAAATATCAAAGCATATTTTAATAAAAATGTGAGAATAATATGTTTTATAACATTTCCTCCAAGCAAAAATATACTTGTTCAATAGCAATCATTTTATTGAACACTGATTATTTTTTTCTTTTTAAGGGGTTTGAATTAGCTACGTTTTATGAGTAGGAATTTTTGAAGATTTCCTTATATATATCTCCCATAATTAAGTGTATATTGTTTTATTTTTTCATTTAAAAACATTTATTATAAATTCAGTGAAATAAGAAAAAGCTTAAATTTCTGAAATTCTGGAATTCTTCCTGAAGTTTTTTCTTTTTGAAAAAAAAAAAAAGAAAAGAAATACACAGCATGTTATTAAAAAAATCGTTTAAAATTTTCGAAGTAAAAACACATGATTTGCTTGAAAGGTATTTATTAGAAACTAATCAGGCATCAATTGAATATATTATCAGATTATTTTAATGGTGTTTTTGAGAAATTGCATTTCAAAAGTAGCGATTTTACAAAATTTTGCATAGTTTAAAATTGAATCAGAAAAGTTGCATGAATCTTAGGGTTAAAATAAAATTTGCTGTAAAACTAGCATTAAAGATCTTTGGATTGCCATCAATGTTTCGCTTAAAAATATTTTTTTCATTCTGATAAAAAATTAAATCCAGTAATATATATATTTTTTGTACTTAAAAAGTAATTTTTATAATTAAATAAAAATGACACTGTATTTTTAAAACTATGCTAAAGTAAAATTCAGTTTAATAACTTTTAGTATTTTTTTTTTTTTTAACTAAAAGTTATTAAACTGAATTTTACTTATTTAACTGAATTTTATTTTTTAGACGGATACATGAAATATTTTTGTAGTGTGTTCATTTCAAAATGAAGCGTTTTTCAGTTTTTTTTCCTGAAATTTGTCAATTTTATCAAGAACTTGAAAGTGCTTTAAACTTAACAAATGTTTTTTTGGGGAAATATCTTTCTGGGAAATTTTGTGTTTTACTTACAAGGAAGGTCTCCATTGGGGGCATACTCAGAATTTTTTGAAAAAAATACGACTTAAACTACTCATGTAGATAATAAAGGATCAGTGAAAATTAGCGGCGGAATTACATTATTAGATATGTAAAAAAAATAAAATAGTTTGGAATAATTGGCGTGAAGAGCTGAAAGCGACGCGGGATTTAACGAGCAGTGCATTTCCTCGCCAAAAGCAGACGATTTTAATGAATCTGAAAATTTATTTTAATTGACTTCACTGTTAAAAATCTGCAGCATTTACTGCAACGTCACTCCACTACTTTTATAGAATATCTCTCTTCTGACCAATGAGAATGCTCCATAGCACGGTGAATTGACCGTTTTCTATAAAAGCGGTGGAGTGACGCTGCAGAAAATGGTACAGATTTTTAGCGGTGTTGTAGCTTGTGCAACACTGTTAAAAATCTGCTACATTTTGCTGCAACGCACTCCACCGCTTGTATATACCCAGGCAGCACATCCATATGGGCCCGTAAGGGCAAAAATGGGTCAGGGATATAGATCTATTAGGGCTATCCATATGGGCCCGCATAGAATGTCCACTTTTTTTCTATATGGGCCCATATGGGCTATTTATATATATATCTATATGGATGCCTATGTCGATACATAAAGATATCTATAAGGATCTATGTGGATGCCTATGTAGATCTATAATGATATCTATATGGGCCTGCATAGAATGTCCACTTTTTTTTTCTATATGGGCCCATAAGGGTTATCTTTATATATCTATATGGATGTCTATGACTATCTATAAAGATATATCTATATAGATCTATGTGGATGCACATGTAGATCTATAATGACATCTATATGGGCCCGCATAGAATGTTCACTTTTTTTTCCATATGGGCCCATATGGGTTACTTTTATGTATCTACATGGGTGCATATGTCGATCTATAAAGGTATCTATATGGGTCTATTTGGATGCACATGTAGATCTATAATGATATCTATATGGGCCCGCATAGAATGTCCACTTTTTTCCCATATAGGCCCATTTAAGCTGTTTACATGGATCATTAAGGATTTATAATGTGATCTTTATAAATTTATAGGTCACTGATTTAAGAAGACACTTTACTTATTTGAAAACATTTGTACCGTAATGTTGAACCTAAGTTTTTGAATTTCTCATTTAAATTTGAATATTTTTTAATGTTTTCTTTCTGCATTGTATAGCTGAACTCAATCTCTAAAGGGACCATTTTGTATTTTTTCAATTTTGTTTGTAATTTTTTAAAGGTACTTTCATCTTCGAAACCGGTTCCGAAAGTGCAAATAATTTTACTAAAAAAAAATTGGTACCAAAATCCAAGAAGTGAAACTAGTGATATGATATCGACGCCAGTTTCCTATGCAGAAAAAGTCATTTTGAAAATACTTAAATTTAAACGAGAAATTAAAAAAAAAACCTATCCATAACATTACAAAGCCCATGTTTTCAAGTAAATGAAGGGGATTCGTCACTCATTTGAAAACATCTGGTTCATAATGTTAAATTTATGGACAAGCTATTTTTGAATTTCACTTAAATTTAAATATTTTTAGAGATTTTTTTTCTACATATATGATAGCTGAACTTGTTTTCTAATAGGACAATTTTGTATTTTTTTTTTTTTTTTTTTTTTTTTTTTTTAATTTTGGTTACAGATCTTCAGGTATTTTCATTTTCAAAACTGTTTTTGAAAATGAAGGTATTATCAAAGTATTATGGAATTAGCTGAAAAATAATCAAATTTTCTTTATCTATTTTATTGTAGCTCAATAAATTTAATAAATGCAAATCATGTATGCACTGTACAGCCTGAGAATTTTGTCTACTGGATCATAGTGTACATGCCATACACACTTCAGACAAATTTAAAATGTTACTTTTTTACTAAAATAAATTAATAAATCAACCAAGGTAGGTCACCAATGACCCATTATCTTTATTTCTCTTACCTGTTTTGTGAAAACCAAAAAAGAGACGTTCAACATCCTAGTGATCTTGAAAGCTTCACAAATACTGTAATGAAAGAGACTGACAACCAGAAATGTAGTGGAGGGTGTATGTCATATACCCTCTGGATTTTTTTAAGGAACACCGTATACCCTCTCTTTCTCAAGAAAGCCATAGTAAATACACTCTAGGGTATACCCTCTGCCTTGAGCATATACCCTCTGCTTAAAGTATATGCCCTGTTTTTTTTTTGTTTTTTCCTTTAACGATTACACCATTGCTGACTACTTGGGGCAAGTGATCATGGCTATCAACTTCCATGCACAAAATTTCTCTTCTGGGGGTCAAAAGCATCTTGTGATTTTATGGTTAATGTAAGTACATTGTTACATATGAAATGTCTCACAATTTTAAACAATATATGTTTGCAACAAATTCATTTATATTTTTTCACAAATATGATTGTTTCTAAATAGTACATAATTTTTCTATCATCAAATTAAAAATAAAAAAATACTATCAAATTTAATTTGTTTAAAACCCATATTCCAATTTACTTTATATTTAAGTTAAAATAATTTAAAGGTGTTCTTAAATCAAAAAGGACAACTTTGTGACACATGCATTAATTTATTTTTGTTCGAACATGCATGAAAATCGCAAGTGTTGTTATTCAGAAACTGTCTAATTGCACTCATTCTTTTGTTTTTTAAAAGACACAATAGATTTTTCATAACAAGCCTTCAAAGTTGACACTTTTGAGCCTATTTCCGGACGAAAGCAGAAAAACCGGTCGAAAAGGAGGAGAAAAACAGGTGAATGCATCATCGAAATAGCTTATAACTCAATAAGTAATTTAACTATCATAAAATGGAAAAATAAGTACAATTTAAAATCGCTTCCATAGTCAGGCATTAAAATTTTATAACTTTCTGTTAAAAAATGAATTCGTAAATGTGTCAAAGCGTTTTTCGCTTGTTGAGCGGATCAGTTAAGAACACCCTTAAGCATAATGAAAAACATTTAATGCATATAATTCAATTCCCAGAAGATTAATTTACATGTACTTACAACAATATAAACAATTCAGCACCTCTGACTGATATTCAATAAATAAGCACTTTAGAAAATAAGAGCACAGTAATATCTTTGGCATGCAGCTAATATAAAAATATTGCTTTTCCATACTATACTTACTTTGCTAACCTTAATTTACCAATGACAGGATTCTCACTGATGATTTATTATTATTATTATTCAATATTTCTAAATAATAATTTACTTTGAAGATTAATTTGTTGAAATAGTGTCAGAGAGAAAATAATTACCAATGGCAGTCATGTAAATTTGAAATGAAAATGAAACAGACTAAATAAAATAGCAACACAATTCACTTGGTTTATGGTATGTTACTCCATTTATTGAAAATACAATTTATATATTCATATATATGTATTTCTATAGACTATATCAGAATAGTTATCTTGTAACATAGTTCTATTTTTCATACAGTTTTAGATGGGTGTTGCACCCTCTCTGTAGTTTCATTTAGAAAAATGCATGCTTTGAGTCTCTATAAAAGGAGAAAAATTCGTATAAGAATCTAAAATCCTATGAGCAAGCACTCTGCTCTTCTTTACTTCTAGGAGAAGGTCAATAGATATAGTTATTTGAATATTTAAAAACAACATGTATCATTGCAGAATAAAGTTTATGAAGAATAAAAAAACATTCTTTTCCCTCTTCAAATGCATAACTTTACATCCAGGATCATCAATGCAGGATTCTTCAGCTTCATATAAATTTTAATCAAGATTCCATGTCAGGTACAATTGAATTGCTCCAAGCATCTGGTTAATGTCACCACCCATTTTTAAAATGTAAGGATTAAAATTTTAAGATATAAAATTGTTTGTGCATACATAATTTTATCTAAAAATGAAGAAATATAATTTTTTTTTTAATTACATTTTACACAACAGAAACAGTTAATTATAACAGTAACACTACCCATTTAATTTAGTTTTCCAAGGAAAAAGCTTCATTTGAAAAACTGATAAATTAAAAACCAATAAATTCACTGAAAACAGAATCTTTTGTTATTCCAGCATTTTTTTCAAATGTGAAATTGTGTTGGAGCAAGTAACACAACCACACTCAAGCTAATGTTAAACCCATGGCAGCATTCTTTCCAAATTTCTCATTTACATTTCAATATTTGTACAAGGTTCTTCAATTTTTTTTTAAATTAAGCTTCAATTTATATTTTTAAAGTGACTACAAAAAAAAAGAGCTTTTCAAAAAGTGCAGTCAAAATTAAAAAAATAAAAAGGTACCCCAGGAAAAAGATCTGATATCTATCTGCAAAGAAAAAAATATATATAAATACATGAAAAAGAATGTTCCCAGATACATAATTTTAACTTGCGACTTAAGAGTGTTCTTATTTGACTACCATGAGATTTTATTACAGAAAAATATAATGTACCTAGATAGTTAAAAATAATAGTTTTGAACTAGATTTAAACTTTTTTGTTTATTATTTTCACTTTAATTTCACAGTTTATTTTAAAAACTAATGAGACAATGAATGATTTTTTTTTCATTTATAGATCAATTGTTATGAAGATTTGTATATTTAATGAGTTAAAAATGAACGAGCTGATCTGTTTGATATTGTCTGATGTCAGTTCCTTAAATAAAACTTAAAACTTCGTATGATTAAAAAAAAAAAAAATTAAACCTAGTTTTGGGGACTTCTTCGGAGTCTAATGCATTCGCAATAAACCTTTTGTCTGAACTAACCTATGACATGGATCCCTGTATCTAATGCAGCATATGTACCGAAAATGCTCTGTATTTACCAAAGATTATCGCAAACAACATTGAGTGAACCAAACCTTGTAGTAGTCCATAGAATGCGAAAAACTAATGCTTCATTAAAGTTTAAAAAATGTTGGTTATTGAAGTCTAAGATAAACTTTTATAATACAGAAAGTAGCTGAAATGTAATCTAAGTTGAATGAACCAAATCTGTTAAAATTGGGTCCTTAGAAATGTGAGAAAGAATGTGTCCTCCAGTGGTGGAAAGTGCATCCCCCCCCCCTGTAAATTTAATGAATTACTATAAATATTAACATGATGTTTAATAAACGGATGAAATTCCTTATCTAAAGTTATGTAATTTTAAATTTACAGCTTCAGTGAGTAAACATAACTTTTCGAAAATGCTGGCAGTACTCAAAATGTATGCATAAAAGGTGACAGCTGAAGTATAAAGAAGGCCCAGGTATAGGGGACAAAGGTGTATTAACGGGAATGTAGCTGGGTATGAGAAAATTTCTTAGTAGTTTAAAAATAGTTGAAGGGTGCTAAAACTGTCAAAGAAAATTGTAAATACAATTAGAGCATTGTTATGAAATTGCAATAAAGGAATGAAAAAGGAAATTAAAATTCAAATTTAGCAGTAGCTGAAATCTGGAAAAATATTTGTTGTTCATATAATACCTGGGGGACCTAAGAAATTATTTTAAAAAAGCTTGTGAATTGAACTATTTTGGAGAAAGTTATGGTAGGGGGTCTAAAAGAGGCTAACTAATAGCAGAACAATAGCATGAAAACATGCTAAAATGTTTTACTATTTATCAATTTAGATTTTCAAATTATCAAAATTAAGAATAGTGTACATAGTATAATATTAATCCTTAGAATAATATTTTAAAGAAATGCACAAAAAAATAGGTAAATGTTTAAAAAAGGATGCTATAGGTCATGGATAAAAATATGAGAGTGTTGATACGGAGAGAAGAATCTAATGCAATTTAACATATAAGTAGTACAGTACACTCCCTCAAATATTGCACAGCATGGAACCAGAGGTTGAGCGGATTTTAGAATTTTGCAGATTTATGGTCGTTGCTTTTTTTTACATTTTTTTAAACAGTAATTTCAACATAATAAATAATACAATCAAAACTATAATGAGTGCTTAAAATATAATAAAATATTAAAATACGTAATAAACTAAAATAATAAAAATTTAGATGATTTTTAAGAATGATTAAAATATTAAAAGCAAACGTCAAGTTAATAATCAATAATACATGACCAAATATTCATTATAAAGGGAAATAAAGAGGACATCTATTGGATTAAAAACTTTTTGCAAATTAATTTAATGTTTAATAAAATTACGAGTTACATGATACTGACAAGGATGAAATGTGATTCATGGACGAAATTTGCATTTTTAAAGCGATCGGACAACGAAATTCGCTTTTTTTTATGCAATTCATTGACGAAATTAACTTTTTTTTACACAATTCACAGATGAAATTGAGATTTTTGCACGTCTCATGGACAAAATTCATGTTTTTTGTGCAGTCTTTGGCCAATATTCCCATTTTTACGTGATTCTTTGTTGAAAACCCCTTTTTCATACTTTATGCGATTTTTTTATACTTTATGCGATACTTAATTGAAATTCATGATTTTTTTCATAACTTTTTGACAAAATTTAAATTTTTTTTTCTTGACCTTCGACGATATTTTTTGCTTTTTCTGCAGAACTTTGACTAAATTTGTGTTTTTTCAGTGATAATTTGACGAAATTGGAGATTTTTTCTGCGAACAATTAACAAAATTGATTTTTTATGACAACTGTCTGTCAAGTCAATATTTGCAATTTTTAGTATCTGAAATTTCAGACTGATGAATTTTTAAAGTTTTTGGCTGTCTTAAATTTTTGGAAAATTTGGAACAGATGTAGTATTTGCCTGGAGTCCCCCATTTTGTTCCTTTGTTGGTCACTCATGGCCACTTTATATTTAATTTTTGAACAATTAAGAAATTAAACTTAATGCAACAACAAATTTTAAAGAAAATCAGCAATCCAAACATTATTTGTAAAAAAGAAAAAAAATAGGGAAGGGAGAGGAGGAATTCTTAATCAGTAAACAGTAAATACATAAATTTTACAACAGCCAAATAAAGCATATATCCATTTAAAAATATATATATTCCTAAATTACAGTAAAAAATGTTTCAGAGATTAGACACTTAAAACAACAACAACAACAATAAATAAATAAATACAAATACAAAAAATTTAAATTGGCAAAAAAATGGCCACCATCTCTGGGCGAATACTACATGATAGCCAAAAATTTGAAAATTAGCCTTGCTTTTAATTGTATGCTAACAGTAAATAATTTGTACATAAAATTGAAGGAATATTTTTAATTTTGTGGTACTTAAAAAAAGTTACAAAAAAAAAAAAACTTGTTTCTTTCCTAAAATTTGTGCACGGCTTGCGTCTATATTATACAACTCTGGATCTAACTGTGATTTCAAAATGTAATTGAACTTTGATGTAACAAATCTCAATTTATTTTTCAATTAGCGATTATTTCTTCAAATTTAATGAAGTTATAATTCCAATTTAATAAATAACATTCAATTAAAAAAATTAAATTTGAAATTTTTTAACATGTATAAAAAAATTTTAATGTTCTTGATTGCCAATTTTCTAAATGTAAAGCAAAATTATCTACATGTAAAAATACATGCTACAGAGAGATTTCATTTTAAATACATATAAAATAAAGTTTTTTGGGGGTGAGGGGAATTAGCCAGATTTTATGTTAATAACATTTAAATCATAAAATTTCAAATAAAATAAAATGTACTTACATTAATTAAATGTAGCTGAACATCCTTTTAAGAGTAAACTGAGACATTAAGATGGCTAAGAGGCTATAAGTGTCAAACTAACTTGATAGTAAATCCTATGGAAATCAAAATGCATATATATAATAATTATACTAAATTTGAATATTTAAATTTCATTTTAAATACATATTGTTCTGAATTTCTTCTGTGCAATAAACTAAAACTTTGAAGCATTTTAAAAACTAGTGAAACCCCAAATCTAACATTCCCGCATTGATTGTTTTATTTCTACGGTCCATGGCCGTGCAAGTTTGAAATTTTGCTAAGACTGAAAATATTTTGAATTCCTTCTTTAACTGAGTCTAAGTGAACACATACGCATACACGTAGCTTGTATTTTTTCCATGACACTATGACGAAATACTTTTTTCCCCAATCTTTAGCCAAAATTTGCCATTTTTGTGCAATCTTTTGCCAAAATGTGAGACTTTTCAGCAAAAACCAAGTGATTAATACAGGGTTGGCAAGTTTTTGACGTATGACGATTTTTAACGGATTTTATTGTTATGTCAAAAACTGTCCAAAACCTACTTTTAGCAGTTTGTTTTTACATTTTAATTATTGGTTTTTCATTCTATCTTTAGCATTAAGTCATTTTACGTTAAATATTCACTATCAGAAAGACTCTAAAATATATTTATTCATCCAAAAGAAAAAAAAGGAAAATCTGCATTAAAAAATAAATAAAGCCTTTAAGAATCTCTGTAAATGGAAAAATAATTTAAGAATAATTTTAAAGGTAAAAGATTCTTACTCATACAGTCATAGGTATGTAATAAAATATGCAAAGTGTTACTTCTTTCAATTCACTTTAAATAATACCTAAATAATTTAAAATAAAATGTAAACAGGACATAAATAGTCTGCTTTTATGGTAGTTGTAATAAATTTCAATTTAAAAAATATTTCATGACTATTCAGGTGAAAAATTGTATCTAAAAATATAAGTACTGGAAAGGTCTATAAGATCCATACATATCTGCACTAAACTTAACAAATAAAAATTTATATATTCATGGTATATGAATATATAAATCATTATTATATTCTGAATTTTCTTAAACATTGTTTTCTAATCATTAAATTTTAAGTCTAAAATGAAAATGGATCTTAGAGATTTGCATCAAAATTTTATTATCACATAAATTTTAAGATTCTGCTTATTGAACTGAAAATAAAAATCACCATTTAATTACATTTATAAAATGCATAAGATAAGCATTTTGAAATATTATATTGAATAATATTCAAATTTATTCAATGACCAGCCCTTGACATCTATTGTCATACCATATAACAGAATTTTTGCATTTCTATAATGATTTTAATGTAATTTTTTTAATTAAAAATCTATATTAAATGTTATTTAATAATTAAAATAACCTTTTATTATCATTTAATATTAATGTTCATTGCAAAATCATATTAATGAAGATTATGATAAATATTGTTCTTTCCTTTCACTCTTGTACTTTTAAATTTTTCCCATTTTAGGAAATCTTTCTTTTAAATAAATTTAACAAATGTAATTAAAAATAATATTAATAACAAGAATAACAAGGAAAAATCAATTTAGAAATAAATTATATGCTGCACTTACATTATAAATCAGAGAAAAATAAAAAGTGGTATGTTTTTGGCAGAATAAAACGGTAAAATCATGGTTTTCACCACTGTCCAAGGTTGGCACGGTTTAAACCTTTTTTTTTTCTCATAAAAACGAATTAGTTTTTTTGAAAAAATCTAATGATATTTTTTCATTTTTCTTTATAATTTAAGACTTACAAATTATTGTATATAAATATTTTCTACTTTTAACACTTTTTTTCAGCAATAAGTATTAGATATAGTGGGCCTAGGTTATTTTTTTTATGTATATAGGATGAAAATCAGTATGCATTGGTGATCATATTTCATTGCTGTAAAGAAAAATCTTAGAACATGAGAATTGATCAAAGATAAAACAGATTAAAAATATTCAATATTTAGTATAAAATATTTTCATTAAAAAAATGCAAATTATTTAAAGTAGGGGTGCTCAATCTTTTCAAAGGAAGGGCCACTTACAAATATGTCTGGGTGGTCGAGGGCCACATCAATAACAAGGAGAGAATTCGATTTCAAAGGTGATCTATGGCCTATATTTAGATAAAAAATATGTTTTCAGATAGAAGTGCGGGAGACCTCTTTAGGTTTGCTTAACCAGTCAAAATATCTAATTTAGCTGTTAAGGATATATCAGCAGTTTTTACGCTTGTATATATAGCAGATATAGCAAGGATTATACTCAAGATGTAATAATATTCCTTGACTTTATTCAAGAGAGTAAATTTTGTTTTATTAAAAGTGCTAAAAAATAAAGATAAGTGGCTGGAGCCGAAAAAAATGTAAACTTTATGAGCGAAGGAGAGGAAAGGAGTCGATCAACAAGATTTTTCTGTGCCTCATCACTGAAATTCCCTATTTTTCAACATCCCGATCAACAAAATTTGCAGCTTTCCATGCCTGATCGAACAAATTTGGGCTTTTTACAAAAATGATCGATAAAATTCGCAATTTTTACGGATCTGGGTGAGAAAATTCCATCTTTCTGTGCCTGATCAATAAAAGTTGCGATTCTTACGAAACTGATCAGGAAAATTCACAATTTTTTTATGATACCGATTGACAAAAGTAACAAATTTTACAAAGCTGATAGACAAAATTTGTGATATTTATGAAGCCGATCGATTAAGTTTGAGATTTTTACAAAGCTGATCGGTAAAATTCGCGATTTTTCTTTGCATGATCGATAAAACTCGTGATTTTTACGAAGCCAATGCACGAAATTCAGGATTTTTGCGAAGCCAATCGGCGAAATTCGTGATTTTTACGAAGCCGATTGAGATAGTTAAAATTTTTTTTGCGCCTGATCAACAAAATTCACATTTTTTCCACGTTTCAGCAACAAAATTAGTGTTTTTTACGAAGCCGGGCATCGAACTCGCGATTTTTCCACAGCTTATCAACAATTTTTTATTTTTTCTGCGCCTGATCGATGAAATTATCGATTTTTAGGAAGCCAATCGATGAAATTTGTGATTTTTACGAAGCTGATGGATAAAATTCATGATTTTTACGAAGCCGATGGATAAAATTCGCAAATTTTTTAAAGCTGATCGGTGAAATTTGCGATTTTTACAAAGCTGGTCGGCGAGATTCACGATTTTTCTTTGCACGATCGTCGAAATTCGAGCTTTTTACCAAGCCGATCGAGAAAATTCACAAATTTTCCACGCTTGATCAACAAAATTAGCAAATTTTACGAAGCCAAATCAGCAATTTCACGATTTTTCAAAACTGATTTTTACAAAGCTGATCGACGAAATTCACGATATTTTCGAGCCTGATCGAGAAAATTCGCAATTTTTTCGAAGCAGATCGAGAAAATTCATAATCTTTCAGAGCCTCACCAGCAAAATTCGAGAATTTTACCAAATGATTGAAGAAATTTGTAATTTTTCCTCACATGATTGATAAAATTCGCGATTCCGCCATACCACATCGACGAATTTCGCTATTTTTACAAACCTTATCGGCATAATTTGAGATTTTTATAAAGCCCATTGACGGAATTTCCAATTTTTAGGAACATGATCAACGAAATTTGCGATTTTTGCAGAGCCGATCAACGAAATTCACGATTTTTTTCGTCTAATCGGTAAAATTCGTGATTTTACCACACGGGATAGGCAAAATTATTTATTTGAGGCTGATCGACGAAATCTAGAATTTTTCCGCATGAAATCGACAAAATTCGCCATAGTCCCATATCCGACCAACGAAATGTGGGATTTTTTGGAACCCGATTTATATAACTCGCAAATTTTCTGCATCGGATCGACAAAATTTGCGCTTTTTGCCTGTTTAACTGGCGAAATCTGCATTTTCACGCGCCCAAACACAAAATTCGTGATTTTTTGCTAAGCTGATCGCCGAAATTCCGATTTTTCTTTGCCTGATCGGCATAAATCCTGATTTTTCCGCACCGGATAGACAAAATTTGCGATTTTATAATTTGAGCCTGATCGATGAAATCTGCAATTTTTCCATGTGAAATCGACAAAAAATTCGCGATATTCCTGTGTCTGGCCAACGAAATTTGTGACTTTTCGGCACCCAATCAATAAAGTTTGCGAATTCTCCATGTCCAAACGATGAAATTTGCACTTTTTCCGAATTTAACTGGTGAAATCTGCATTTTTTTCCACACCCAATCACTAAATTCGCAATTTTTCACTAATTATGAGGAAATTTGGATTTTTTTTACGCAGCAAGATGAAATTCGAATTTTTTTTCTTTTGCTAAATTTTCAAAACTCACGATTGTTTCGCAGCCGATCAACGAAGCTTTAAATTTTTTCGCGCATCATTGCAAAATTCGCAATTTTTCTGTACCTTATTTACGAACTTTGCAGTTTGTTCTTCCCTGATTGACGAAATTCGTGGTTTTTTCGTGCCTGATCAACGAAATTCATGATTTTTTCATGCCCGATCAACCGAGAAAACAAGCTTTAAATTTTTTCGCGCATCATTGCAAAATTCGCAATTTTTCTGTACCTTATCGACGAACTTTGCAGTTTGTTCTTCCCTGATTGACGAAATTCGTGGTTTTTTCCTGCCTGATCAACGAAATTCATGATTTTTTCATGCCCGATCAACCGAGAAAACAAGCAATCCCCCCCCCCCCCGCCGATGAGTTTAATTTGCATTTTTTTCGTGCATCATCAAAAAATCTGATGATTTTTTCTTGCCTGATCAACAAAATATGGTATTTTATGTGTCCAACCGACAAAATTAGTGATTTTTCCATGTCCGGTCAATTAAATTTGCTATTTTTTCCATGCGCCATGGGCAAAACTCGTGATTTTTTTATACCTGATGAACGAAATATGCGATTATTCCGCACTTGATCAATGAAATTCGTGACTTTTCCGTTCCCGATCTATGAAATTTGCGATTCATAAGGGACTGATGAAATTTTATATTTTCCTGCAGAAAATTGACGAAATTTACAATATTTTTCTGCAACTTTAGCACAAAAAATTAAAATTTTTTCTAGTTGTAAATTAACGAAGTCCACGGGCCACACGTTAACCCATCGCAGCCACAGGTTGTGCATCCCTAATTTAAAGCAATCTATCATAACATGCACAAGTTTTTGAATATGGAGCTACATAACTTGATGATCTTTAAGATTTTGGTAAAACTATAAAAGAAATTTTTTTTGGTTGGGGAGAAAATCTTTAAAAATTAAAATCAAAATATGAAGTTGTATAAGAGAGTATTCAAAAATTAGGTGCTACTTATAGTATTTTAACAATAACAAGATAATCCTCCCTCCCCCCCTTTTTCATCTGCTAAATCTAATGACCATAAATGTTGATATCAAATTGTCTCTCAAAAAACAAAACCCTCAAGAAGTATCTCAGATTTATTTTTTTTTAAATTGTGGAAAATAATATTTACATTCATCAAACTACATCAGATGTTTAATATAAGTAATCAAAAGATTGTTTATAAAGATTTGTAAAGCATCAATGTTTCACTGTGTAGAATAGTTTATTGTTTGGACATAAGATTGTTTACTAATAACTGTTTAAATTAAATTATGATATTTTTTTTCAATTTTTCACATAATTCACTATAATTATTTAATTTAAATTATTTTTAAATGAATTTATACTACTTATAATCCAACAATGTCTATTTTTATTAATAAATATGCATGTATATGTACTAAAAAAGGATGTTTTAAAAAAACCCGGTTTAAACAAAAAAAAACCTGGTTTAAACGCAAAAAAAGTTTTTTTGGGTTTAAAAAAAAAAACCTGGTTTTTTTCCAACCCTGCCACTGTCATGTCGAAAATCAGTTTTTAAGGTCAAAAACCCAACCCTGACTTTATATGATCTTATAATGAAATCTGTGCCTTTTTTCTGCGATTCTTTTGCAACATTTGCGCCTTTTTTGCAATCGTTTGGATAGAAATTGTGTCTGTTTTGCAATCCTTTAACAGAAATCGCGTCTGTTTCACGGTCCTTTGACAGAAATTTGTGATTTTTTAACTAAATCTAAATATTTTATACGATATCTTAACGAAATTTGCTCCTTTAACAGATATTGCACCTTTATCGTGATCTTTGACAGAAATCGTGGCTTCTCTTCAATCATTAGATGAAAATCATGTTTTTTGGAGATCATTTGCGGGAAATCATGCCTTTTTTAGTAAGCTTTGGCAAAAGTTGTATCTTTTCCATGATCCTTTGACAAAGTTTGAATCTGTTTCTAATTTTTTTTTTTTTTGATAGAAATTGAGTCTGTTTTGCAATTATTTGACAAATATAATGTTTTTTCTATGATCTGTTGATAAAATTCATGTGTTTTCTACGAACTTTTGACAAAATTTGCATTTTTATTCCCAATCGTTTAATAAAAATTGTGTTTCTCTACAATCATTTGATGAAAATTGTCATTTTTCGATTATTAGACTGAAATCGCATCTTTTTTGTAATCCTTTGGCAATATTCACATCTTTTTTGTGAGCCTTTGACAAAAATTGCACTTCCTCTACAATCATTTGATAAAAATCGTAGGTTTCATTGCAATTATTTGACATAATCACAATTTTTTTTTAAATCCTTTGACAGATACCGCATCTATAGCCAGAGTTGTATAATATAGACACACACACACAGAAAATTTTGTGAACTTTGCAGACAGTTTTAGGAAAGAAAAAAAAATATTTTTGTAAATTTTTTTAGTACCAAAAAATAAAAATATTCCCCCAATTTTATGTACGAATTATTTACAGTCAAAGCAAATTTCATCAACAGAACTTGAAAAAGAAAATCGTGAATTTCAACAAAGAATCGCTTTAAAAAAGTGCACTTTGACAAAGAATCGGGTAAAAAAGGAACATTTTGACAAAAGACTGCATAAAAGGCGTAAATTCTATTCATGAATCACTTAAAAAATACGAATTTTGTGTAGAATCTCACAAAAAAGCGAATTTTGTTCACAAATAGCGTAAGAAACACAAAATTCATCTATGATTTGCTCAAAAAATATGAATTACATCCATGAATCGCTAAAAAACACAAATTGTGGCCATGAATCGCTATTTTATCAATGAATATGCATATGTAATAAAAAGTGTATATGTAATTAAAAAAGGGGGGGGAGTTTAAAAACAAAACAAAATTGGTAAATAAAAAAACCAGATTTTCAACATGCGCAAACAACAGAAAATAAGTTGAGAAAGTAACAAAAATTTCATTAATAATAGGATTTTTTAGAAGATCAAAATTTCATTGCTATTAAATACATTTTATATTACTTTTATGTAATAACAATTATTTCAAACAAATTTTTCTATCAAATATTTTTTCTTTCTGAAAATTTGCAATTCAATTTAGTGTTCAAACGCCATAAAATTGACTGGTTCTCATACATAAAAACCAAGCAAAAACGTTTTATAGTTTTCAGTAAAAGCAAAAAATTTTATACGGAATGCCGTCAAAGTTTACATTTTGTATGCAATAGCAAGTTAGAAGAAAAAGAAAAATGCTGACTAAACAATCAACATTGAATTCAGGTGGTCTGGTAGGGAGGGGTATTCCCCTCTCCCCCCCCTCAAAAATGCGAGATTTTGTGTTGTCAATGACCAAAAAGTGCAATCCCCCACTGGAGATACAGAAATACGAGCTCTAACAATTTTAGGCTTACGGCTAACTTATGCACCTGATTAGATGCAGTTAAAAATAAAAAATTTCTACATACAAATCCGATATAGAACGTGAAAACACAATACAGTATAAACAAAAAAAACATGTATATATTATACAGCTTACCTTGCTTTTCGGAATTGTTGCTTTGAAGAACATTCGACGATCGCCGACACACGCTCGTTCAACCAAAACAAACCGGACGCCACGTTCTGTAAGTTGGTTGATTGGTGGTCTTTTTAGATCGACGCAGAATCTTCCGCGGAAAATCTCGAGTGTTTGGATCTGTCATGGCTTCCTGCATCTATCTCGATAGAGATCGCAAGAAGCCATTGATCTGTTTAGGAGCGTTCGCCCATTTCTCCCATAAGTTTGGTAGATAAACCAGCGGTGCGCAAGATTTTGTAAGGTTTGTACTGCTATTGTTTTATGTGTTGTAAAAGGTTTTTTTTTTTCATTGAATTAGTTAATAAAGAATTTTTATAAACATATAAAGATCAGTTGTTTTGTATTTTTTTATTCTCAATTACATAATTACATTAAATTTTACTTAAAAGTAAGGGCACAAAATTAAATTCAAATTAGCTTAAATAAAATTTAATATTTTTTTTTACATATTTTTTAATAAATTTTAATAATTAAAATATATTTTTAATTCATATACACTATTTTTAATAATTAAATAATACGAATTTAATTCATATGCACTATTTTTTAATAATTAAATAATTTTAATTATTAAAAAATTATAAATAATTATTAAATTTTTTAATAATTAAATTATAATTTAAAAAATAATTTTTTAATTAAATAATAATATTAAAATTAAATAAATTTATTAAATGCAAAATTTCCTACACTTATATTCAAAATATTTAAATAAATATTATTTAAGTTAACTTAAAAAAAGCAATGTTAACATTAAAAAATTATCCCCAGATTCTGCTAGATTTTCTATCAAGATCTATATAGATAACCCTTATCGATCCACACAAATCTACACAGATTTTGTGAATGCTGTACAGATATTACATTTCACTATTTTCAGGATTTATTTAATAGATTAATATAGTAATCTGCATGTGTTATTAAAATAAACACATAATAAATATGCTGCTAAATTCATACTACAAAGTTGATTTATATAGATATTTTATTATCATCATATAATAATAATAATAAAATAATAATTAATTATAGTAAAAATAATTACGTGTTATTTATATTATGATGAAATCTTCTTTAAATTAACTTAAAAAACGCTATGTTATCACCAAAAAGTTGTCTCCAGATTCTGATTGATTTTCTATCAAGATATCTATCAAGATATCTATCATTTTCTATCAAGATTCAATATAGATAACCCACATCGATCTACACAAATCCACACAGATTTTCTAATTGCTGCACACATATATAAATTTCTACATTTTGTTACTTTTTATAGTTAATTTAATCAAACAGTAAGCTGATATACTTCTAATATTAATATAAATACATAATAAATGCGCTTCGAGCTATATGCTACAAAATCAATTTATATGGATGTACCTGGGTTTCTCATGGGCAAATGGGCCCAGCTAAAACCCATCTGCCCATATGGGACCCATGTGGAGCCCACATGGGCCCATAGTTCTGTGCTGCCTGGGTAATATCTCTATTCCAACCAATGAGAACACTCCATTTCACGGCCAAGTAACCGTTTTCTATACAAGCAAGGGAGTGCGTTGCAACAAAATGCAGCAGATTTTTAACAGTGTATTTTTCAATTTGGAACAATTTTAATCAATTTAAATTGTGTTTTAAAGGATAAAATATATTAATTTCATTTTGTTATAAGTACATATAAACGTATATGATAAAATTACACTTAAAGTAAAATAAAAATGCAAAACTAAAATTACTTAAACTAAACTTATTTAAATAAATTGAACATAGAAAGTTTTTTCTTTAAAAAGTATTCGAAGCGTAAAAGTGTATTTTTCAAAATTTCGTTTTTTCGCCAACCAAAGATAAATCGCCAAATAAGCGAAATTTTTATTATTTTTTTACGGACGTTATAAGGAGGTTCCGCCGAAATTTTTTTTATAAACATATATAACTATATGAGAAGAACATTCTGTAATTTTTCAGATTTTTCTAAGTATGCCCGTATGGAGACCTTCCTTGTTAGTTGTAACTATTGTATTTTTTTTATTAAATCTGTGATAATGAATTGGCATACCCTGCCTAATGGAATTATTTGGCTACTTTTCCTGGATACTGGATTGATCATGACGGTCCAAACGCAAAGCCGCCACGATCATTAGATCTGTGTTCAATTGACTTTTCCCGCTAAGGTTTTTAAGAGTTTAATTAACAATTAGAGCAGAAAAAGTTTTTGAAAAATTGAAGTTTTACATATTTTAATCTTTGAGTTTTGTGAAACAGAAAAAGGTAGGGAGGAGAAAGTTATTATTGAAGGGAATATTTAATTAAAAATTTAACGAAATTTATATGATTGATTATTCATTGTTATGATAAAAAAATAAAAATAGCAGACAATGTTTTAAATATTAAGTGGTTTTAAATGATATTAAACTTAGGACGCTGTGGGGAAGGAAGTGAAGTTTCAGCAGAAGGGGAATTTTAGGATTTGATCAGAAATTCAATGAATCAAAGAAAAAATTCACTCATGATTAAGAAATAACAGAAAAATAAAATGAAGGAATTTAAGAACTTTTGGCAGATTTTGGATAAATAAAGATTTTCAAACACCGTACGTCACTTTAATGATATTCCGAGCACAAACTTGTATTTTACAAATATTTTGCTGAAAGTGTAAATAATAAATTATGATTTCTAGTAGGCAGTATTGGAAACATTGATTTTAATATTGTAAGTTTCATAACGCACTTGCGGAATGATAGTGCTAACTCTACCCTGAAAGAAAGGTTTTTTTCCAAGTTTGATATCATCCAGAATAAATTATGAGACTCTCTTCTTTTAATACCACAATGGTAATCCTTTTTCATTTTAAAGTCTAAATAAAATCTCTTTGAAAAACATTTTTGTGATTAAAAAAATAGTTATACAAGTATAGGACTGAGAGCAATTGACAAACGCTTGCGAATGTTGTAATCAAAACTGTTAAATGTTATTGTGGATGCGCCTCAACTTCTTCTACTTAAAGTATAAGTATATAGTAAAAGCTAAACTTATAACTTGATGCTAATTTGACTTTTTGACCTGTACTGTATTTCAATCTAGTAATACAAAAAAATGCATAATGTAAGTTGTGAAAGGCTTTAAATAGCAAGTAGATCTCTATTCTTCCAGAATTGTAGCTAGTGACATAAATAAATGGGCGTTTCTTTCAAGTCATAATCGAATCTTAACAATGTAAATATCTATCTTTATGCGTATAACTTTATTACATTATGTATTTAAACTTATTAAATATGAAATTGTGTAGAAAATCTATGTAGGATAGCTTCAATGATAACGCATAAAATGAATAACACAAGGTTTATTACTTGATAACATATTGTATATAAACATAATGGAAAAATAAGCTGACTATTTGTCAGTGACATGAAGAAAAATATATATTATAATATATGTAATAATAATTAGTTTAAATTAGATACTTCATTCAATCAGAGATTATTCAATTCTCCAAAGCCAAAATATCGCTCACTTTATACTTTTGATGCAAGCAGACGAGCACCCTCTACATTTGAAAAATACCGGAATATATTTTGCCAGTTGGCCAAACATTACCAAAATTGGTACGAAAATTTCAAGAACCGGCCGTTGACTGATTAAGAGTTGAAAATTCTGAAGGCCTTCTCAATTCCTGAAACCTACACATCAGTTATTTTAGCAGACAAAAACTGTGCTGAAGTTGCGATTTGCGTCAATCATAACTGGCGATCATTTTAAGTCTCTTCCATGCGACAATGAACTAATCATCTTATTGACGGATGGGGGTAAAAAGTAAACAGAGCACCTTGTAACTTAAATTTAATAGAAACTAGATAATAACACAAATGAAAAGAAATTAGATTACATTTAAAACGCTTTAATAAGTATTATTCAATATAAAATAAAACAGACCTACGTTTTAAGGGGAAACATTATCAAAATCGAAAAACTTGCTAACATTAGCAGAAGGAGAGGAAAATTCGTTAAAACGTACCTACATTTATTGTAAACTTTGAAATGTTGTACTAAATTTATCGTTTAAAAATGTTTTATAACGATTGATGGTCAAAAGACATTTTGACCAGGATGCATAAAATTGGATTTACCCCTGACCTAGATAAAACCAATACCGCCTTACTTCGGAAGGAGTTGATTCCCAGTACTTGTTTGCAAGGTAACTTTTATAAAAAAATAATTAAAAGTGTTTAAAATATAGTGTATAAAAAACTTTAATAAGCAACAAGAAATGTGTAAAAAATGCATAATTGTAATCCTTGTTGATAGGAAAAACTGTTTGTACGGCTTATAAGAAATAAAAGTTAAAATGAGTTGGGACTGAATGTATGGACAGAGAAGAGGCAAAAACTTTCTTTGGATGTATTTCGTGAACATGCCGAACAAGTAGTCGAAAATTTAAGGGAAACAAAAATAAATTAACAAGCATGTAATGGAATAAATTTTGAGTTTTTATCAGTGAGGATATGTGAGAGTATTGATATGAGAAAGTCGGATATGGGAGTATCTACTCTATTGCATCTACACGTATGTATCTGTATTTTAGAAAAAAAACATCCCATCTCTGTTGTACCCAAAGATACATTATTTAATTAATTAATATTTGAATTTTTGTAATATTTAAGAAAATAACACTTCTTATCTGATATTTAAATCATAATTATAATTTACGACTAGTTGTTAAACATGTGTTTTTTTTTCTTTTTGATTTTAGATAAAACTCTTTCACCGCAGTTGAATAAGTCATTTCCTTGGATGAAAATGCCGTCAATCTCGTTATCGCATACATAATCTCACATTGATTTTTTGAACAAGTACCTCTCCAGTATTAATCTTTTTCGCTTAAGAAAATGTCATCGATAAAAGAAGAAAATTGTTCGTCTAGTGAACCGAACTTTGTTTCTAAAAATAGCAATGAAGAAAATTATCTCTCCATTACTACAGAAGAAAAACTATATATATGTGAAGTGAGTTCCAAAACATTTTCTAAGAATAGCTATCTACAAAAACATATCTCGACTCATATTAATGAAAAACCGTTTGTTTGTGAAACATGTTCCGGAGCATTTCCTCATGAATCTGATCTAAGAAAACATCGTTTGATTCATACAGGTAAAAAAATCCATTGTTTGTGAACTATGTTCAAAAGCATTTAATTATAGGAGTTATCTAATTAGACATCTTTTGACACACACTGGAGAGAAACCCTTTGTTTGTGAAGTATGTTCTAAAGAATTTTCACAGAAAGGTAAATTAAATCGTCATCTCTTGACTCACACTGGAGAGAAATCCTTTGTTTGCGAAATATGTGCGAAAGGATTTTCCCGGAATAGTAGCCTAAGAAGTCATCTCTTGACTCATACTGGAGAGAAACCATTTGTTTGTGAATTCTGTTCCAAAGCATTCTCTCATAATCATCATTTAAAAACACATCTCTTGATTCATACAGGTGAAAAACCTTTTGTTTGTAAAATATGTTCCAAAGGATTTAATGATAACAGTACTTTAAAAAAACATCTTTTGATACACACAGGAGAAAGACCTTTTATTTGTGATGTATGTTCCAAAACATTTTCTGATAAGAGTAATCTCAGAAGCCACCTCTTAGCTCATACTGGAGAGAAACCCTATGTTTGTGAAACATGTTCCAAAGCATTTTCTAATAACAGTGCTCTAAAAAAACATTTCTTGACTCATATTGGAGATAAGCCCTTTGTTTGTGAAATATGTTCCAAAGCATTTTCTCAGAATAGTATTCTAAGTAGGCATCTCTTGACGCATACAAAATAAAAACACTTTTCTTATGAAGTATGTTCCGGTGAATTTCATGATAAGAGTGTTCTAACAAGGCATTTCTTGAGGCATACCAAAGAAAAACTTTTTTGTAAAGTATGTTCCAAAGGATTTAATGATAAAAGTATTCTAAGAAAACATCCTTTGTTGCACACGGAAGAAAATTCTTCTATTAATGAAACAAGTTCGAAAGGTATTTCTGATAATAGTAACCTATGATCCCATTGCTTGATTAATTTTAGAGGAAAGAAAACATATTTGTAAAATATGTTCCAAAGGATCATCTAATAACTATTATTTAGAAATTTTTTTCTCTTATACCAAATTGAGAATTCCTGAAAATGTCCTATATTTCAATTTCAAAATTATGCATGAACTTTGTATGTGTAAGATGCTTTTTCTTTTTGCATTAATTAATAAAGTTTTAAAAAATACACTTACATGACTTAGTGTCTTTTTGATAACAAGCAAATAAATCTTGACATATTTATTTGATATGTGTAAAATATAATGTAAATATTTCTGGCACTTACTTTTAATTTTTTTTTTATTTCACTTTTAAGTAATTTTACTCCAAAATAAGGAATTAATCTTGTCTGAAAGGATAAATTGTGCTTAAATCTCGTATGCGATAGAAAAAGCTTTATTGAAGTAATACATTAGAAAAAGTGTGTTAAAAATATTTGTGTAAAAAAAAAGGGATTTGGTACTTTTTCAACTTTATTAATAATTATTATTTAAGCATTTTAAGCTTTATTTTTTGGCACAGTAATAAAGGACTCGATGAAGAAAAAATATTCTATCAAGAATTTGTTCAGTTTCCCTGGCAAAATTTATAATAAATAAATAAATTTTATGTATCTTCTTGTACAATCTAGAACATTTTTAGTTGATTTCTTTAACTATTTGTAGACGTATGCTGTATAATTTTAAATATTGGATTTATCCAAAATTAATTATATATGGAATAAAAAAATGCAAATATATGTAAAATTACAGTAAACAACAGAATTTATTTTACATTTTTATGTTATTATTTTTTTTTATTCTATTGTAAATTTGGTACTTAGTTTTATTAAATAGACCATAAGGAGAAATCCCCCCCCCCTAAAAAAATCTAGTAAATTGAACAATATACATGAAAGTTTTTTCATTTTGAACATACATGTACGTTGAAAAGATACAAAGCGAGAAAAATCACTTTTAAGTGAGGTGGATTACGGCATTTAACTGCACAACAATGTAATAAAATTGTTTTAAACTGTATTTATTTTACTAGGATCATTACAATACTTTATGAGATTGTATGAGCAGTAATAAAGCATAATTTAAATAAGAAATTAGAAAATTCTCCCTTTTTTTGCTAAATCAAGTTGACCGACTAAA
This sequence comes from Maratus speculifer, assembly GCA_964019185.1. Lineage (NCBI taxonomy): Eukaryota > Metazoa > Arthropoda > Arachnida > Araneae > Salticidae > Maratus > Maratus speculifer. The sequence continues at coordinate 10,620,882 of CAXHSM010000423.1, forward strand.
TTTTCTTAAATTTCCAAAGGCTTTAAATGAGACGTATCTCATTATCATGTATTCTTTGCACACATCATGAGTTAAGTATTCTTTAAAATATATAAATAACTAATTCAATAACTATTAGTCATGTTTACTCAATCATCTATATGATAAAAGCTTAAGTCATGTGACTCTCATCAACAGTCCCGGGCTACCCGCTTCACTTTTTATATTTTATGACCAATTTTGTACTTTAATGTTAGCTGGCACAAGTGACAAGTCGCCAAATATTGTACAGAATATTACTATTAAGTGCTAAGCATTTGGCTGTCATCAGTCAACCATTTCACTTTTCATAAGCTAAGCGGCCAATTTTAATCAAAATTATTCTTTCGGATAAAACTGCATAAAAGTTGTACTTTTAAAGAGATCGTTTGAAAATAGGTACTTTTCAGTTAGTTGGGTACCAGTATTATGTATACATATATATGAGTATAAAATCCTAGGAATTCTGAATATTTACTGTAACCAGAATTACTGAATCGGATCCATTTTGGAGTAAAAGAGTCGGAGTCAGACTCACTAAAAAACAAGCCAACTCCAACTGCAGGGTTTTTTTTTTTTTTGCAAGACATTAGTTTGAAGTGAAATTAAACCAATTACATGTAATTTTAAATCCATAAAAGTATTATTATTGTTATTTTAATATTATATCGATCTACCTAATGTACGGTACGGCGTACACCCTAGATGAAAACCGTTTAATTAAAAACCTTAGTACATTTCGAATTATTTACAAACTAATAAAATTCTTTTCTTTTTTCCTTTTCATCGATTTGTTGCGTTTCTTGTTGTTGTTTTGTTTTGTTTTTTGTTTTGGAGGAGTCTCCTTCAAAACAGATGTTATTCCTAAATTAAAATATAGTGTAAGAGGATTTTTTTTCAGGTTTTCTAGAAAGAAAATTATTTAGGAGAACATATTGTAGATGTTCACACAGATGCTTCAATGTATTGTGATTGTTAAAACATGTAAATTAAATGCTTTATACTAAAATGTGTATTAGAATGTTTGTAAACATGTTCTTTCCTAATAATAAAGGAAAGCGCATCTGTACTAAATGGTGATTAACGGTGGCAACAGCAGGCTATTTCTAATCTTCTAATCATTCGCAATGTTTTTTCGTTTACTTCGTCGAATAAGAAAAAATAATTTATGTATAGATTCAATTTGACGGTGCCAAATTGACGGGCAACAACAGGCGATTTCTAAACTTTTAAATGTCATCTTTTTTTTCATTATTTAATAAGAAAATAAAATCGATATTTATATTCAATAAGATAGAAAACTGTATTGCCCTTTAAATAAATAAAAACAATATGTTTATTATTTATAAAATTTTAAATGATTTTTAAGTATGAATTTTTTAATTTCTTTCCAACGCTTACAGAAACATTATTACAAAGTATAAATCTGATTGCAAATAAATTAATACAAATAAAATATTCACCATTTGTTTCAATAATTTATCATAATAAAATTAAAATTATAAGATAAAAATAAATGTACTCAAATTTAAGACATACAAATTAAATTATGCTTAAAACCGGGATGTAATGTACTTAACAAATAAACCAACTGAATAAAGAGAAACTGAGGACACGGCATCACAATACTATATATAAGCCTTATCAGAAAGAATCTATATTCAAAATTTGACACACGTTGGATAATTCTGTTTAAAAACCCATTTATCTTATTTAGAACGGAGGGGGCAGCAACGGGCAATCTGTCCCCACTTAATTTTATTGGTCATTTTTCGTCTCACATCTCGTCTAATTCTGTTGTAAAAATGCTAATAAAATTTCAGCGAAGAAAACTAATGAAATTTAGTGGGGAGACACTGCTCGCTGGATGCCAGATTATTATACCACTGATTAAGACACCGAAATGATCAGAGTTAAAAAGACTGGTGATCTTTGACCATTTCTTCAACTGTTAAATCCTTGCGCTAGGGCAATACGAAATTATAATAAATTTATACGATATTTTAATAAATTTAAAAACTTTATATTAAATATATTATTTATTTAATACACACTTATTTATTAAATACATAATTGCAAGTATACATAATTTAAGGAAAAAAAGATTATTCGTATTGTTAGTGACCATGCAGTAAACCGATGAAACTGCGGCTAGTCATAGAAAAATCACGTTTTATTTATTATTTGAGAATTCAAGAAGAAGCTTTCTTTAATTATTAATTTTGCATCCTTTTAAGAAACACGGAAAGTTTAATTTATAGGCACATCCCTACACGCTTATTTTTCCATAACAAGATTAGGAATTTATACTTAACCACTTAATCGTTGCGCACGAGACATTCACGGGCTGCAAGCTTGACGGCTTTTATTCAGAATTTTTTGATTTCCACCAGTTTTATAAAATAGTGTATTTGGTTTGATTCTGGTATCATTTTACTTGTTATTAAATAAGATGATTTTTTTTTTTTCAAAAAAGTAGTGGCAATAATGATTTTCAATTTTTAAACCGTAATTTAATGCGACCATTAAGGGGTTAATAAACGAGAAAGGCACAGGAAATAATTAATAATATTAATTACTTTCTAATAATTTTTGCTATCAATTACATTCCGATACATTTTATTAAATCTTAACTACATTTTATACTGCACGTCCCAGCTAAAAATGGACTGCAGTTTTTTTGTAGAAGTGAAGTGTTTTTGAGGTTTTTTTAAAATTTCTCTAGTCTTTCTGTAGTGCAATCTCAACTATAAAATCACTTCAGTTATTTTGTAGTTAATTAAAGGTGATTTTGCAGTAATTTATTTTAAACATTCTGTGCGCTATTAACTTTGAAAACACTGTAGTTTTTATAAAGTCATTTTATAATCAAAAATTTAAAAATATATGACTTTATAACCGTAGAATCACTGCAGTGAATTTGAAGTTATTATCCAACCATTAATTTAGAAGTCCATTTCCGATGCTTCTCTCATACAACTGTAGTTATTGTCCGATAAATTCACAGAATTTAATCGGAGAAAAATAATTTCAAATATGCTTCAAAATCGAACTAGGGATTTCTCATCCCATCGAACCACTTCCGTAGTAAAAAAATTATTAGTTCCTACTTTGTTTTGTTACTTGGAAATTACAAGTTTTAAAACATTAAAATCCATTTCTTTTTTTTAAATTCAGACATGGGCGTCCCTATCTATGCTTCCTTCTCCCTAACATAAAATTATTAGTTCCTTTATTTTAAGCTAAGAGAAAAAAAATTAATTTCACTAAATTACATTTCGAAATCCAGTGAGGGGTAGTGACTACCTGTGTCCCCTGCATACAACGGAAATTTCTTAGTTCCTTTATTTTAAGTTACTCTAAAGGAATAAATTTTGCGAGGTTTATCAAAATCAGAGAAAAAAAATATTAAGTTTCAAAAGTTATGAGGGACAATGGGCCTTTCACTCACCAGCCCCTTAATGCGAAATTTCTTCTTACTTTTTATTGTAAATTTCTTGAAAATTATACATTTTACTATGCTTTTGAAAATATCAGAAAAGAAAAATTTTGTTAATGTATATATATATATTTTTTAATTTAGGAAGGGGCAAATACTTTCCTCTACCTTCCTCCCCCTAACAGAAAATTCTTAGTTCTTATATTTTAAGCTAAAGAAAAAGATTAAATTTTAGTATTTTTTCAAAAATCGGAGAAAAAAATTAGTTAAATTTCAAAATCGAGTGAGGGAAAATGGCTCATCTATTCCCCCACCCCTCACGGAAAGTTTTCTTTATTTAAATCACACTAAAAGAATAAATTTTATTATGCTTTTGTAAATTGGAGGAAAAATTGTTAATTAAATTTCAAAATCCAGGGAGGGGCAATGAGTCTACAACCCCCTCCTTAATTGAAAATTTCTTTTTCTTTCTTTCTAAGTTACTCGAAAAATTTACATTAGGTTTTTGAAAAAAAAAGAGGAAATTTTATTTAATTAAATTTTAAAATCCAACGAGCTCCTCTGCTTCCTGCCCCCATACATCTCCATCTTCATAACTGAAAATTACTTGCAGTTAATTTACTATTACTTCATTTTGAAATCGACATACAAATATTTGAATCACCAAATAATTTTTTAAATCGCTCTTTAAAATTATTATTCGATCTAAACTTAATGAATCGTAGAAAGAAAAAATACTTCATCAGTTAATTGAAGTGTATTTTCTAATTATGTATTCATTTTAAAACACATCAAAGTTTCTTATTTCATGCAAATATTAAATGATTAAAAGTGTTTAAAATTATTTTACAAGTCATAAATATATTGAAAAATCTAGTCATTTTTTATATTAAAATTAAAAAAAAATCAGAAATTTCCCTTTGTAAAAAATTATTTACCAAAGAATAAAAAGAAGAAAATTAAATTAATGTTTCTATTTTATTTTTTTTTTAAATGTAGATAAGTTAACAATCAAATATATCTACATAATAATTAAAAACATATGCTACATTAAAAAATAAAAATGACATAAAATGAGTCCTTATTCTAATTCAAAGTTATTAATTATGAACTTCTTATTTTATAAAATTAATTTTTCCTTTTTACAAATATATATTTCTTAAATTAACACATTTAATTACATTATAATTCCTAAAAAAATTATATTATCAGAAAAACCTCTAAAATTCGTTTATTATTTTTTTTTTAATTTGCAAGAAAGATTCAGAAATATTCCTCATTTAAAAAACTCACTACAAAAAAAAATATATATATATGTATTATTTTTATTTAATTTTTAAATTAAAATTTTTATAAATAACAAATTATTATTCTAACACAATATTATATTCTTATTATATAAAATTAATTTATCCTTTTTACAAATATATATTTCTTAAATTAACACATTTAATTACATTATAATTCCTAAAAAAAATTACATTATCAGAAAAACTTCTAAAATTCGTTTATTTTTTTTAATTTGCAAGAAAGATTCAGAAATATTCCCCATTTAAAAAACTCACTACCAAATATATATATATATATATATTATTTTTATTTAATTTTTAAATTAAAAAATGTTTATAAATAACAAATTATTATTCTAACACAATATTATATTCTTATTTTATAAAATTAATTTATCCTTTTTAAAAATATATATTTCTTAAATTAACACATTTAATTACATTATAATTCCTAAAAAAATTATATTGTCAGAAAAACCTCTAAAATTCGATTATTTTTTTTTAATTTGCAAGAAAGATTCAGAAATATTCCCTACTTAAAAAACTCACTACAAAAAAAAAAAAAAAAAAAAAAAAAAAATATATATATATATATATATATATATATATATATATATATAATTTTTAAATTAAAAAAGTTTATAAATAACAAATTATTACTCTAACACAATAATAAAAAATATATTTTACCGTATCATTAAACGACATAAAATGAATTTTTATTCTAAGTAAAAAATATTAATTACCGACCCATAATTTATTAAAGTAAGTACTTCCATGTCAAAAATATATATTTTATAAAATTAACACAACGCATGTAATTACATTATAATTCATAATAAAAAAATTGTTATTTTCGCAATTAGCCTAAAAATAAAATTATTTTATTAAATATTTACTGATTTTTAAATTCAGAAGAAAAACCAATTCATTTGCTTTAGCTAATTCGCTAAAGTATTTGTTTAATTTATTTAATATTAAATTGTTTTTAAAATACACGCCCATATAAACGAATTACAATAAATAAATAAATAATAAAATAAAAGCACTTTAAAACATCCAATTTTTCTGCCTGCCATTCAGCTTTTGCAACAAATAACCTTTAATTGAAATGCCTCCCCTTTATACCTCGCACAACATAAACCACACAAGTCTCAACGGGCAAGTGGTCAAAGCGTGTCTCTCCTGTACCTGGGATCGTCAGTTCGAGTACAACTGTTTCCACAGTCAAAATCTGCCTTTGAAATGTTAAAAAGGAAGCTTACCAGTATGGTTAATAGATGGCGCCAGCAGAGCCATTTTTTTTCGGTGGGAGGGGCATTTAACTTCAAATTCACTGCAGAAAATGTGTAGTTATGAACTACACATTCTCTGTAGTGATTTTGTAGTTGTTGACTTCGAAAAAACTGCAGTGATTTGTGCCAAATCACCACAGTTTCGCAACTGCATTTTCTTTGCAGTTTCACTAGAGTTCATTTTTAGCTGGGGTATTTAATTAAACTATTGAATTAATTTATAAGGGGTATAAAAAGTTATAAATGAAAAAAAAATGATTAAGAGTTTTAAATTATTAAAATTATATTTTAACATTTTTTATTAAAATTTTCAATATATTTAAAAAAAAAAAAACCTTATTAGATTGTTTTTTTAAGTCCATGTTTAGTAAAAAAAGGAACATTTTATCCTAACACACATTATTAAATTTATTTTTATGAAAAAAACTTTAAAAAATTGGGCCTTTTTTGCTGTTGTTTTTACATTTAAAATATTTTTTTCTCCTTTAAATTTTAACAAACTTATCAATTTCTATAATAATTGTTTCGTATATATTTTCTATTTTTATTTACAGAAATCATTTATATATTTAAGTAAAATTTACCTTATGTTGTTGGAAACTAATTGGTACCCAAAATTATCAGCAAATAATAAATTATAATAGTATTTTTTTCCGCTCATTTTCTCTTTTATTAAGTATAAACTCAAAATCTTATTACGATTAATAAGATCCTATGGGGCCTCTTTAAATTAAACATTTCTTGTTTGTTAAAAAGGTATAAAAAATTGAATAAATTAAAAAAAACCCTTTTTTAACTTTTGAGGATGTTTTTAAATTCAGACGGCTTATATATTTTTTAACTTCTAAAATAATTTTTTAATTTCGGAATTTTTGCTTTCAAACGCATCAAGAAACAGATTATCTAAATGAAAAATTGCCTAATGCGCTATGCTTGTCTATTATTTAAAAAAGGTAGAAAGTATTGCAAAAATCGCTGTCGAAGTTGGCATTTTGAACTAAATTTACAGAAGCGAGAAACCTGTGGAGAAAATGGTCCTATAGAAAAAAATATTGTTTATGAATTAAATTATAATTAACTGAATGAGAACTGAAAGCCTCTTTGTTATACATCTTTTCAAAGGTCACTTCAGCGAGTTGCATGTTTGCATCTTAAAAAATGAGTCTGAAAATGTATCCGAAAACTTTCAGTAACTAAGCTTGAGAAAGATTTTTTTTCAAATACCTTAAATAATATGAATTACTGAATATGATTTTTATAAAACAAGCCGTATTTTTTTCAATTTGCTGCACGGTATACAGGTAAATCTGAAATAAATTAACTTTAAAGTAATTAAACAAATAAATAAAAATCTGCCATTATTACTAAATGCTATTCTTTAATCAAGATAAAGTGTAAAGGGATTTTTATTTTCAGCTTTTCAAGAAGAAAATTATTTATAATGCTTATATTGAGGGACAAATACACACTTATTCTTAAATATAACAGCAATATTAAATGTACGTATTAAATTGTATGTATTAAAATACACACTTTCCCCAAACTTTCTCTCTCTCTCTCTCTCTCTTTTTAATGTTTTACAGAATTTTTATTTCAAATTCACTAGATTATGATGTCATACAAATTCATTATTTGATATTAAAGTATAAGCTCCCCTTTCTGTCTCACTCTATTTTTATTTTTATTATTTTATTTCATTCTGTCATTTTATTTCATATTCACTATTTGATGTGGTTATATTATAAAAAGAAAATTACATGTGTTATCACGGAAAGTATAATGTATTTTAATATTATTATTATTATAACTGTAACTATACAATAAATAATGAATTTTTTAAAAAGAAAATTGAAATGTAAAATTAATTTCGAAAACATTACAGGATTTTATTTTTAGGAGATTTGCCAGTAGATGGCACTCGTTTCAACTGCGGGAGGAGCCCTCTGTTTGCATATTCCGAAGTGTTTTGTGTTTCAATGCGGGGCGATGTGCTTTTATAAAGGGAATCGAAGAAGAAATGAGTTGTTTGTATATCAGATATCGATTAGCAAACTTAAAAAGTAGAGCTGTTGCAAACCGCACATATTCGTTAACGTATAACGGGTATTCTCTAAAATACGAAATACTGAATCGTTTCTTTGAAAATCACTCGTTTGTAGTTACTGCCAATACGCCACCGAAAAAAACGAAACTAACTTCAAACTCTGTTTACGTACGTTTGTACAATTCATGAATGAAGCCAGATAGTCGACGCGACGCGTAAGAGATGCTAATTAGGCGCCAGTTTGAGTTCTTTCGGTATAAGTGTATGCGTATCGTTCAGTTTGAATGTATCAGTTTTTCTCAAATGATTTGGATTTCGTAAGTCTTATTTATTTATTTATTTATTATGGAAAGAAAAAGCAGTAAATTGTGAACATATTTTTTCGCAGTATCAAGTGATAAAGCAAAACGTGATTTATGCTAAATGAAGTATTCAATTAAAGGAAGTTCAGCGACGAATTAAAAAAAGAAAAAAACATTTATTAGTAAAGCATCGTCTATCACATGATAGTTTGTTTCCATCAAAACCGTTTTTACTGCAATTATTGAGCCAGCAGCTTAATAATAATGATGAAAATGTTGCAGAGAGCAACGTAAATTTTCTGAACATTTTCAAGAAATTGAGTTGTACAAATTGCAGGTTTGCTTTAAGTATATTATTTTCCTATAAAAATATCTTTGCATACGTATTTATATTTTATATTTGAAAATATTTCCATGATAAAGACAAATTTAAAGATTGCTTTAAAAAATGTTTTTATGATAAAGTTTATTTTCCTTTTCTCTTTTTTCGTTGATTTTAAAAATAAATTTACTGTTTGTTTTTAAATTTCATATCTGAAGAAAAAAAAAGTATTTTAAAATGTAAATAAAAATTTTCAGAGATAATAGTGGATTGAAGTACAAATGTACATGTGTGTTTGATAGGATGATCACGTAAGAAATAAAACATATTGTTTTTAAATTATTTCAGAAATTAAATTTTCACTACACTTTATTACACATATTTTGTTAATGTAAAATAAGTGAGAGAATTTGCTTGTAAAAATATTTTGTTTGTGTAATTACATCTTATAATTTTATTATATAAATTTTGTAAGCTTTTACTCTTGCTAAATTGCTTTCTCCAATTATTCTTTATTTTCATAAGAAATAAATTCTACAATATAGACATGTTGTACTCAATTATGTAGAGCATTTTAATTTTGTTTGCCAAAAAAAAAAAAAAAATAGAAATTTGATTAAATCTCTGTTTTATGGACAGATAGCAGCACATAACAATAAGTGAAGAGTAAAAAATGCTAATTCTTCCAAATACTCATGTTCCATATGTAACTAGATTTGTTGCAGTTATTTAGTACATACGGTGATTTTTAATAGCCGGTTTCTGAGCAGTACCGAGTAACGATAATTTTTAAACGGGTAGTCAGTTTATAAATAACGCCATTACACGGGTATTTATTTAGTCGTTAGTTTTACAGCATTACTAAAAAGTATTGACTGTTTTTCCAGAAAGTTACAGAAAAGCCCTAGCAGACAGATTATAAAATTTTGAGTGGTATAAAGAATGCTAATAGCATTATCTTCATGAAATATCTATCGACACTCTGAAGTAGGCATTTTAAGAAAAGAAGAGTGTCTATTGGGACCCACGCGTCCAATAGGAATGAAAAGTACCAGCCCGTTCCGGTCCCTCTAGTGTTGGAAAGACTCCACAGAGGACAATCCCCTTGGGCCTACATCTCTTGTGCAGATACTCTACTGCCATAAACAACGGCTACTTATGGATTATTTAAATAACATATACATAAGCATCTGTCACTTACCCTGTTTTAAAAAGCTGAAAATGCTTAGTAAATCCATTGCTTTTACAAGCCGGCAAGTACTGAATAAAGCATAAAGCAAGATGGCTGACCCATGCCACCCAAACAAGCAAGTGTTGAAGTTTTCGATCGGTGGAAAAACGCGGCGTCCCTTGAGTTGTTTTATCTAAAATGCGCACGCATATCAACGGAAACAATCTTTCGTCCTTGGCGCGCACTGCTTGATGCTTCATCCTGTAATGTTTGCCTTCCTGCTATGCATGGTAGCACGGGATTACAAAAGTTCCATCAGATGGTATAGTTACGTATTTTCGAAGCTGAGGTTCTTATATCTTTCTACTTTCTTTGCAAGCATCCTAAATTTTTTTACCACTTGCTACCTATAATGGCGCTAGCAGTATGCCAAGAATTTCGAGGTAAAGCGTTTATTCGCTGTTAAAATGTTGTAATACATTTATTGAAAGTTTCTTTCAAAATTTTGTGATGTAAGTGTAATTAAATAATATGAATATTATTTAGAACGTGTTTACCATAAGAAAGATTATATCTTCACAATATTAACCCTTGGCACTCCGTTGTCTCCGAGACATCATCTTTCCTTGCAAAATTCGTTCTTGTCATCAGTAATAAAGGAAAATAAAATTTGCCTTATTTAGTCAGAGCATTTGTCGACGATAGCTTGAAGAAATCACAAAACTCACTCATTTAGTGGACTGTCACACACAAAACTATTATTTATTTCACGACATAAACTCAAAACTTATAATGCGATCTCATATTGCCACTTTTCACAAACCAAAACACAACTCGTTCTAAAATCTCGAACCCACACGGTTCATCTTTTTCACAGACGGCGCTCTAATACAGCGCTTCTTATTAGGTACGGAACATTCCGCCCCATGTTGCAATGGTTACATTCAACCATTAAATTATACAGTCTTTACAAATGCAAATATAAAATAGTAACAATATATTGATAATATTAAAACACAGAAAATATATAATTACAAGAAAAACACACAGAAAATATATACAAGATTACAGATTAAGAGGCAAAATACAAATTTTTGATATTGGTCTTTTATAAACTCCAGATTGAGTTTTTATTTTAACAACTCTGACCCGTTTATCTTCATCAAAATAAACTTCTATTATTCTACCCAATGCCCATTTTTGAGGGGGTAGATTTTCATCTTTAAGAAGCACTAACTCATTAACTTTTACATTATCTTTTTCTACCATCCACTTGGACCTCTGTTTCAAATTGTTAAGATACTGAATATGCCATTTCTTCCAAAAAATTTGAATTATTTTTGTTAGTTTTTTCCAGTTAGACAACCGATTGTCTTTAATCTCAGTTAAATTTGGCTCAACAATGGCATTTAAGGGTCTGCCTATTAGGAAATGGGCAGGGGTTAACACATCATACACATCAGTATCTGATGACAGAGGTACAAGCGGTCTGGAATTTAAAATTCCTTCTATTTGAGTAATAACCGTCAAGAATTCTTCATATGTCAACCTAGAATCACCTAAAACTCTTTTAAAATGATATTTAAATGACTTTACACCACTTTCCCAGAGGCCACCAAAATTAGGTGTTCTTGGAGGAAGGAAATTCCAGTCAATTCCCTCAGTTGACAAATAATTTGAAAGTCTCTCATCTGGATTTAAAACTAAGTTATGTAATTTAGAAAGCTCTTTATTAGCTCCTATAAAATTTGTCGCATTGTCCGAATATAATTTCGAACACAAACCTCTGCGAGCCACAAATCTCTTTAAACATGCCACAAAGGCCTCTGATGTTAAATCAGTTACAATTTCAAGATGAATGGTTTTTGTGACTAAGCATACAAATATGCACACATATATTTTGTGAAAAATTCCTTTTCTTTGATTTCTATACTTAATAAGAAATGGCCGAAAAAATCCACCCCTGAACAATTAAATGGAAAATCAGGAGTTACCCTCTCTTTTGGTAAATCACCCATTAACTGTTCAACACCTACAGGTTTACACCTAAAACATTTAATGCAATCATGCACGACTTTTCTACATGTTGTTGCTTTACCCTGAACTGGCCAAAACTTTTGTCTCGCGTAATGTAATAGGGCAGTAGGGCCTAAATGAAAATATCTCTTATGATATGCCTCTAAAATTAACTTAGTTAATTTATGACTCTTAGGCAGAATAATTGGGAATTTACTGTTGAAACTTAAATCAGAATTTTTTATTCTACCATTTACCCTTATTATTCCATCCCTATCTAAAAGAGGATTTAAACATTTTATCTTACTTTTATCTGGAACGTTCTTTTGGTGAATTAAAGCACTTAATTTCCTCAGAAAACTCGTTGTTTTGGACCTCTTTAATAATAAATATCTCACTTTTTAATATTACTTGAGTTGTCAAAGGACCCAACCTCTTTTCTGTTGGATTCTTCAAGTTGTGAATAAGCCTGAAAAGATAACTTAGAACATGCAATAGTTTAGTATAACAATTAGTAATATTAAATAACACTTCAATAAAAGGATTGGAAGCTACACAAAAAACAGATAAGTCTTGATCTAAATTTTTTAGTTCTTGTGAAAATTCGTCTCTAATGATGGACGTAGGAATTTCACGATTAGGATAGTCTCGTTGAGTCAGAAACATCAGACCATTGAACCACAGTTCATTTTTGACCAGTTTCTCAGGATCCATTCCTCTCGAAATGAGATCTGCTGGATTGTTCTCAGAAGACACATGACGCCACTGTTGAACTTTTGTCAAGTCCTGTATTGCCGCTACACGGTTGGCAACGAAAGTTTTCAAAAGATATGGCTCTTTTCTTATCCAGGAAAGTACGATCATCGAATCGCTCCATAAACAAATGGCAGTAGTCTCTAGTTGTAAGGCACTTTTCACTTTGGATATCAGTTTTGCTAAGAGAACGGCTGCAGAAAGCTCCAATCTTGGAATAGTAAGACGCTTAAGGGGTGCTATTCGGGATTTGCTGCAAACCAAATTTACTTTAAAAGCTCCATCGCTTGACGTTGATTTGCAATAAATAACACATCCATAAGCAGATTCGGATGCATCAGAAAAACCATGAAGCTCGATCTTAACAGGTTTCTCAATTAGTATGCACCTGTTAACACTCACATTGCTCACTACGGGCAGGGACTGGATAAAGCTTTGCCATTCTTGTGCTTCTCTTTCAGGAAGTGGATCACTCCAATTTAGATTCAAACACCACAGGTTTTGCATGAGAATTTTAGCTTTGGTAACAACAAGCCCTAAGAGGCCAAGTGGATCGAAAATTCTTGCGATTGTTGATAGCACGTTTCTTTTCGTTGGCGAAACTACAATTTCTACTTGTATTTGAAAGGTAAAGCTGTCCCTTCTAGGATTCCACATCACACCAAGCGTTTTTGTCTCTTCTCTAAAATTGTAATCACTGTCAGGTTCTGTTTTTAACTCAAAATTATTACTATGCCACTTGCGCAGATGCATTCCTGCACTCTTGAGAGCCTCTACTAACTCTGACTGCAGCTCTTTAGCTTCGGTTAAAGTGGCTGCGCCGCTCAACACATCATCCATATAAAAATCGCTTTCTAAAACTGGGGATGCTAAGGGAAAGTTGTTCTGCTCGTCTCTCGATAGTTGAAGCAAAACTCTAGTAGCTAAATATGGGGCGCTCACTGTTCCATATGTAAGAGTTTTCAGCTCATAAGCTTTAACTGGTTCATTCACCCCCTCCTTCCAAAGAATTCTCTGAAGTTTAGTTTCACTCGGATCAATTAAAATCATTCTATACATTTGTTTAATGTCCGCTACGAATGCATAAATATGTTTACGAAATCTTGTCATTATTTTAAAAAGGTCTTCCTGAATAACCCCACCGTTATACTGTAAGGAATTAAGCGAGTTGCCTAAGGTTGTTTTCGAAGACGCGTTAAAAACTACACGAAGTTTTGTTGTACTCTTATCAGGGCGGTAGACTCCTAAATGCGGTATATAATAGGTTCCTACTTCTTCCCCCCTTTCCGAAATCTCTGTCATGTGACCCAACCTTTCATATTTGCGTAAAAATTCTCTATACAACGTTAAATATTCAGGTTCTTTTAAGAATCGATTCCACAGCGAATTTAACTTTTTAAGGGCAATATCTCTGGATTTTCCTAAGCAAAACGGATCCTCTTTTAACGGCATTTTAACAATATATCTCCCTGTAGTATCTCTTTTAACGTTTTTCTCAAAGTGTTCTTCGCAAATTATTGCTTCTTTATTTTTGGGTACCTCAATCTCAACATCTTCTATTTTCCAAAATTTCTCTATGGTTTCGTTTAAAAGAGTATTGTCCTGAATGAACCCACAATGTACCCTCCCCTGACTTGGAATGGGAACACAACCACTTGCTACATAACCAAAAACTGTATTTTGAAAAATCAAATTACTATTAACCGGACAAATTTGACCTGGCCGTAACAGCTCATAAAATATCTCAGCACTTAAAAGTAAATCTATGCGACCTAGTTTGTTAAAGTTTTCATCCGCTAGTTTTACATATTTTAACTCTGGCACATTAATATTAAACATTTTTGATGGCATGAAATCCGTAATTTTAGATACAATCAAAAAATCTAACTCTTTTTCAAATTTTCTTTATAAATTGGAAATTCTCGCGGTAACAACAGATTTAATTTTTGTGAATGTGTCACCGATACCACAAACTGCTAAATTAGTTCTTTCCTTTTTTAATTTGAGGCTATTTGCACAATCTACCGTCATAAAATTATTCATTGCCCCTTGATCCAAAACCGCACGTACTCTATAGTAATTTCCCGCCTCATCTCTCAATAAACAATTTACTGTACTTAACAAAACAGTTTTTGTTTGATTTATTACTCTCGTGGAAAGTACGGAATTATTATTTCTACTGTTTTGATTAGGTTCAAATATTGGTGAATCTGCCGAGAGATTTGATTCACTTACTCTTACGGTGGGAAAAGGCGCTTCCCCCCCATTTTCAGCATTCACATTTCCATTGCGCAATGTCTCATTTCTCGGAAAATGCAATGAAAAATGATGTCTCTTGGTTTTACCTTCTCGCTTACATAAGGAGCAGGAAAAATTTGATTTACAATTATTAACTAAATGTTTGCCTAATCAATTAAAGCAACAATTATTTTTTTAATTACCTCTATCCTTTCAGAAACAGATAATGCCATATATTTCTTACATCTGTGCATAGGGTGGTTCTCAAAACAAAGGGTGCCTTTCATACTCTTACAATCAGATAGAAATACTTTAGACACATTTCTAATAGATTTTTGATTATTATTCTCAGTTAATGATTTACCGCGTGCCACAAAAAATAAATCTGCTTCCTTCGCTAAGGTCACGGGACCGAACCATGAATACAATTGTTTAACACTAATATGAGCTGCTGTATCTTTATCGAATATCTAAAATAATTTGTCTGATATAATTAATTGTTTCAACTTCTCAAAATCCGACACTTCTCTCAATTTTAAATAATAATTGAAGCTGGTTATTAAACGTAATGCAAACTGCATATGTGTTTCATTCGATTGCATAACAGTTTTTCTGAATTGCTCAAGACAACATTGGGGAGTTGGGACCAATTCTCTTAGAACAATTTTCTTTACTTTATCATAATCACCCAACACATTATCGCTTATGTAAGAAATTACATTTGAAGTTTTCTTGCCTAATAAATTCAAAAGAATCTCAGCTTTAAATTTATCGGGCACATTTTTTGTTATAAATAATCTTTCCAAAGAAGCAAAAAAGAATAAAAGACCTCAACTTTCTGAACGAGTCGGAATTCTAATTGTTAGAGTTTTTATACTTTTTATTAAAGAATCCAGTGAATCATTTTTATGTTCCGAATCACCGTGACTAATTCTTGAATTTATTTTCATGCGAGATATTCTAATTCCGCTTTAGCTCTTTCCAATTTAATTTGTTCTAAATTTAATTCTAATTGTTTACTTTTCTCGAGTTGCTTAGATTCTTTCTTTCGTTCTTCAGTTATACCGTCTATTAAATTATCTACAAATTCAGAGTCACTTTTAAATTTCTCCTTATTTTTTATATTAATTAACTGCTTTTGTAGCTTTATCACTTACTTTCCCCCTTAATTTTATAGCAGCAATTTGCAAATCCGCTGACTGCGCGTCTTTAAACATTTTAAGAATAATTTTATAAAACTCAAAAGAATTAATTCCTTAACTCAAAATAAAATTTAATAAATTATATAACACAATTAAAAAAACTACTATATTATGGGGGAAAAATGAACACAAAAAACTCATGCACCTACTTAATTTCTTTCGTATCTATATTATAAAGACCAAACGTATCTGTGCGTAACGCATACGTTATTTTGCGCATGGCAACACTTTCAAATTTTAAATGAATTTCGGTATTGCAATTTTAGCTACTAAAAGTTTTTAAACTACTAAATGTCGCACATTTTCTATTTTTACCCCATCGTGTAGAGAAGAAAATGTGCTTTTAAATGAAATTTGTTTGAAGGCTGTATCTTGTTTTCGAAATATTAATTTTTTTGTAGCTTTTAATACCTTTTTTTCTAATCGTGGCAACAGCAGCACTCCATTTCTATTAAAAGCAAAGATAAAAAGGGAAAAATTGATTGCTGTAGCTTTATGTTGCCATTTTCTCATAAAAGGAAAAAATGAAATTTAAATGTCTTTTGTTATAAAATCCGGTAAATCTTGTATTAAAAAATTTTATTTACACGTAAAAGAATATCAACAGTTTAATATCTGTTTCAGCTAATCGCATGGAGACTTTAGGTTTTGAATCAAAGCGATGAAATTAAAATGCCAATTTATTTGAAAAGATGAATACAGATGTGAAATGCGCATTTGTAAATTTTGATATGGTGAGAATGATGCCGGGTTTAGATTTCACGGGGAAAAAAATTCTATGATTGAGTCAAAATTGAATAAATTTTGCTTTTTTCATTTAGGAATACTAGCATAAAAACCTTAATTGATAACTTTATCATAATAATATATATTTTATTATTTTTTTTTTGCTTACATATACGATTAAAGTTTTATTTTAACAATTTCTACAACTGCGTTTTATAGAAATAGTATTTTGTTAATTTGACGATACATACCGTTTGTTTAAGAGTTAGACTTACCATTATAAAATGCATTTTTTACTATAACTAATTTGTAGGTTTATTATAAGTCAATGAAACGGTTTCTTCTTAAACATTTTCTTTCGCCAAAATTTGACGGGTTCTACCTTGTTATCTTTAATGTAGCAAGTGTTCCATAATAAACAAACGCTTCTTTACTACAGGAAAAAAAAGAAAAATCATTCGCATCAAAATTGCGAAATTACTCCGGCTTCTACTGACCAGATTTCGTCGATAAGATTAAAATACTCACAAACTCATTTTATTAACGGACTGTAGACAGGTAATTAATTATTATTTCATAACAGAAACTCAAAATAATAATGCGATCATATCACCACTTTCCAAAACAGAACACAACTCTGTTCTATACTCTCGAACTCAAATCGGCTCTTCTTTTTTACAGATGGCGCTCTAATACAGCGGTTGTCATTAAGTACGGAGCAGAATGCACTGATCGATAGTGACCCCAAAATAACCCACTCATACATTTTTCTCAAACATAAGATTTAGCAAAATAGTCTTATTGTACCTGAAAATGGTAGGATTCAAAATTTAATCAAAATCTTTAGAGCTATTTTCCAATTGAAATGGCATGACACAATCATCAAATTTTCTTAAACATGTGATCTAGCCCAACGGTCCTCTTGTACACCAAAATGGTAAAATGCAAAATTTAGTTAAAATCCTTAGAGCCATTTTTTTGGATAAAATTGAAAATACGCAGGATTTCCTCTAAATGGTGATAGGGGACCTGGTTAAAAGCCGTAAACATTCCTGAATTCAATAATATAGGGGGCAAATAATAGAAAAAAATGGTCTCAGAAAAAAGTGCATTGTTAATTAGCATACATAATCTTTATTGATGGTTAGAGTAAAAACGTAAAAAAAAAAATTAAAAATTAACATATTTAAAAGGAAATGCTTAGCTCATGATGGGTGTAAAGAATGCAGAGTAATGCAATATGTTCCATTTAAATCCTTGAAATATTTTTAAAGAGGGAAATTTTAACCCTCTAAGCGTTTGTCCCGTAATATTCCGTACACTAAGCTCCAGGTTTCACTGCAATATAAGCAATGTTTAAGATATTATTATTCTATAAATTTAATGAATTTTCAAAGTATTGAAGAATGATTAAGACTCTCAAGGATTACATCTATATTCCTAAATAAGATTTTTTATGTAATATTCAAAGAATCATATTTTATTTGCATTTAAAACAAAATGCAGAGAAAACAACATTACAATTTTACCCATTTGCAAGACGCTTGGAGGGTTTTAAAAAATACATGTGATGATTTAAAAGTTAGGAGCCAGAGACATCAACGCCGGGTTTCCCATTCACCGCAGAGAAGTCATGGCCACCGAGGAAAATAAATAAATAAATGTAGAGAATCCAAATAATTACTCATTGGCTGCTGTAAGTTCATTTATTTAATCCGTAATCATGAGAAAGGGAAAAGCTCCTTTTGCGAACTATCTCTAACCGAAATATCCAAAAAAAATATTCCATCATTTACTTAAACCAGCCGTACTCATCCAAGAAAGAACCAAGAATCTTTTTTCTCAACTCAAGGCTTCCACCTTTTAAACTAAAAAGAAAATTCTAGAACCTTCTGTAACCTCAAATCATCATTCTTTTTTGTAAACAGAATTCTTGTCTAGCTACGAGACTATTTTCCACAGACGATAAATTTATTTTAAAAAAATATTATTTAACCAATTTATAATCGACTCATAATTTCTTAGGCAGACGATTTTTATAAATGATTAATTTTAAGAGAAAAAGAAAAGAAATGAATTTATTAATATGCACACGATCAAGGTTGACGGAGGAAAAATAAATAGATAGATAAAATAAAATAATGATATTTTTTGAAAGGTATGGTTTTGGAATAAATTTAATAAGACTTTCTTAAAAAGGGTTGATAAAAACATAGACGAAATCAGTTTTATTTGGAATATTAAGAAATAAAGTTTTAATTAAGAATATTTTTAATTTAGAGCCATCTTTTTAAATTTACGCATACTGGAATAATGTTTTTTAAGGCAAATTAAGAATTTATATCGTCTGCATAAAGATTAACATATTAGATTTAGAAACAAGATTTTAATTTAATAATTTGAAGTAAGTACGGAACATTATTATAAGAAAATTAGGTTAGTATAAAGGTTAGTTTTGGCGAAAAAATTTTAAATTTGTAATATACATTTCAATTATATTTCTCATATATTTCAAAAATTATACTTTAATGACATATTTCCTAATACATAAAATATTGAAGTTATTTTTTCAATTTATATTTCAGGTCAATTTTAGAGGTCAGTTTAATTTTAGAGTAAAATTACAATATAGTGAAATAAAAAAATTAAAGTAACTATCAAAATTTAGATGAAGGTTTACTGAAATCTAATGAACAACTCCGAAGTTATTTGCTTACTATAAAAAAGACACAAAATCATGGAATAAATGTAATTTTTTTTATTTATTACCTAATGCTAAAACATAAAAAATGATAACAGTAAATGCACTGAAAAATACATGATTCATATTCAATTTTGGAAATAAAAATATAGGAGATTTTCAGGAATTGTCTGTTTTGTAAGGCACAAATATTTTTTTAAACGGTTTTATGGTTATCAGATAATCCTTTGGAAAATATTTTACAAATAATTTTTTTCTTCTCTCTAAAATGAGTCAAGAAACGAGCTCTTAAATTCTCATTCAAAGAAAATCCCTTGGAACATATTTCTCAAACAAAAGTTTTTTCTGCTGAATGAATGAAGAGATGTTTTCTTAGAGCATATTTACCATTAAACCCTATGGAACATATCTCACAAACAAAAGGTTTTTCACCTGTATGAATGAAGAGATGTTTTCTTAGATTACTCTTATCATTAAACCCTTTGGAACATATTTCACAAACAAATGGTTTTTCACCTGTATGTGTCAAGATATGGGTTCTTAGATTACTATTATGAGAAAATGTTTTGGAACATACTTCACAAGCAAAAGGTTTTTCTTTTGTATGTGTCAAGAGATGAACTGTTAAATTACTATTCCGAACAAATCTCTTGGAACATATTTCACAAACAAAAGGTTTTTTCCTGTATGAATGAAGAGATGTTTTCTAAGAGTACTCTTAGTGCGAAATCCATTAGAACATATTTCACAAACAAAGGATTTTTCACCTGTATGAATCAAAAGGTGATTTCTTAGATGCTGATTATGAGAAAAAGCTTTTGAACATATTTCACAAACAAAGGGTCTTTCTTTTGTATGCGTCAAAAGATGGGTTTTTAAACTACAAGTCTGAGAAAATCCCTTGGAGCATATTTTACAAAGAAAAGGTTTTTTTCTTGTATGAATGAAGAGATGTTTTCTTAGAGTACTCTTACTACTATATCCATTAAAACATATTTCACAAACAAATGATTTTTCTTTTTTATGCTCCATGAGATGGGCTTTTAAATGATTATTCTGAGAAACTGCCTTGGAACATACATCACAAGCAAAGGGTTTTTCTTTTTTATGTGTCAAGAGATGGGCTTTTAGATTACTATTGTGAGAAAAATTCCTGGAACATATTTCACAAACAATGAGTTTTTCTACTGTATGCTTCAAGAAATGTTTTTTAGATTACCATTCCTAGAAAATCCTTTGAAACATATTTCACAAACAAAAGGTTTTTCACATGTATGAATCAAGAGATGACTACTTAGAGCACTCTTATATCAGGAAATGTTTTGGAACATACCTCACATTAAAATGAATTCTTCTTTATCAATGGAGGAATGTTTTTCTTTCTTTATTATTTTCAGAGGCAGAGTGCTTTTTTTGCTAGAAAAAGAATTTTCTTCTGTAGATATTTTTTTGAAAATAGAAAACTTTTGTTTTGGATGACAAAAGAAACTTCTTTAATGTATTAGTATGAAGAGTTTCTTGCCATTTTCATCCAAGAAAATGACTAGTTGAACTTTTATTTGAAATATTTATTTGCCTTTGAATCTAAACAAAGAAAGAGAAATAATAAAGTAATTTTTTTATGAACTGTGCTAAATTTTACTTATGAATTATATATCAAATTTGACATAATTCATTTCCTAAAACATTACAAAAATTTGGCACTACCGATATAGCACAAAAGCTCCTCAATACTTCCTTAGGAACTCCAAATCATCCCAAATTTTTCCCAATACTAAAATAACGAGATCAGGACGTCCTGGGGAAGCATCTTTTACGATTTTATTAGGAGTGATTTCCCAGCAACGTTCCACGAAGCGTCTTCTGATGGACACTACTCTTGAGGAAGTACCTGGGAAACCATTCCTGGGAGAAATAACCGGGAAATCATTCCTGGGGAAGTGCCTATGAAATCATAGTGATGGTGCCATCTCATGAGTGATTCTGGAGTGCAATACACAATTGCTTTTTATTAAAATGAAGAATTCAATTTGAACAGGATAGATTTTAATGAGTTAGTTTTATATAATTAATTATTCAATTTGTTATTTTTTAGCATATTAGTTATGAAACTGCAATTATTTTTAATTATTGCTTTAGCTTTTAATCTTTTTTAATTAAATTAAAAATTTTAATTATATATTACAATAGAGTAACATTTTAAATGCTAATTATTATTATACATCTTTAAACCAAATATTGTTCATTTACCAATATTTTTATAATTTATAATAAATAACGGACTGTTTTTTTTTTGTTGTATTAATTAAGGAATCAATTTAATTTGTTTGAATTAAATAAATAAAAAATTTCTAAATTAATACATTAAAATATCTCAATGTAAGACAATTATGGATCATATGTTTTTTCTGATGTTTAGAGATAAATGTATCTGTACAAAAAAAACTTATTGTGCACTTCTTTATAAATAGCCGTCTAACATTTTGTTGTGAAAATAGTCTTATTCAAGACCTGATACATCTTAATCTCAGATGTTTGTTTTTTTATTTTATAATTAACCAACATACTTGTTAAACCCTAATTTAAAAAAAGTATCGCGACGAGACTAGGCATTTTTATGACAGCACATAACACCAACTTAAAGATAATACAATTCACTCTAAAATGATACATTGGGTTTTAAAAAAGGTAAATATTGAGCTGCATCTTCCTCCCCCCCCCCTTAACACGCATACCAATACATAGTTTATTTCCAGTGATTTTCTGTTATAAAAATATACAATATTACAAAATCGGTAAAAAAATATAATTTTAGGCAAATTTAAAGTTTAGTTTAATTTAGGTTATTATCATTTACCTAGCCAATAACGCTAAGATCACTCAGTATAGTTTATATAGATGTTAGGGATTAGAAAATGTTAGATAATAAACTAGAAGTGCAATTTAAAGTATCATTTCTAAAGGTTTAACCATATTTTGTTTTACTTTATCATTAATTTATTTTATAAATAAGTTGGACTTATGAACAAATCATTTTTCTAGTATCTTTTTTTAAATTACTAAACATATTATTATTATTTTTAATTCTCAATGATAAAATGAAGTCTTCCTTTAGAAAATTTCAGAGATATAAATAATATTATAGATTCAGAAACTGTAGATGGATATTTATATAAATTTCCTAAATAACAAATATTTTAACAGACTTTACAATTGAAGAGTATCTTGCACCACTTAAAACTTCCATCTAACAAACCGATTTTATACTCCATAAATTCTTCTTAAATAAATAATTCTTTTGTTTCAGGTATTTATAAAGGATGGAATTTCTTCGTTCCTCTTTTACCATG
The DNA here is from genome assembly GCA_964019185.1 of Maratus speculifer. Taxonomy (NCBI): domain Eukaryota; kingdom Metazoa; phylum Arthropoda; class Arachnida; order Araneae; family Salticidae; genus Maratus; species Maratus speculifer. Next base: position 10,643,748 of record CAXHSM010000423.1, read on the forward strand.
CATATATCCCTAATTAAGTGTCAGTAAGCACAAGCAACTGCATACAATACTCTAATAGATAGTCACATGGTCCAACAGTAGAATCTCAATAGAGATTGTCCGCTCCTCCTAATCAGTTTTGTCAGCTAAGAATGTGTGTGCAATGTTTGTGGAAGTCACTCAAAAGAAAAAAAAAAAGAGTTTTATTCCAAGAATTATAAGTATAAGGAAAGGGCATGTTTACAAACAAACAAACTGTCAACCAATCTACCGCTACATTTTTTGTCATAGCGATCACTGTAGGAATTGACCAACACGCACGGGGAGGAGCTTGCAATGTTTCCCACAAGCATTGAGGTATTTGATTGGCTTTTTGTGAACGCTTGTGGGATAAATTGAGAAGCTGATTAGCTAGAATCCATCGTGACGTTCTTTGACGTCAGACATGCTAGTGATCCATCATCTTGACGACGTAGCCCAATCATATCATACTTACTTATGCACTAGGGAAATTTAGACCAATCAAATTCGTGGAGCTCATCTGTATAGTGTCAGTCGTTAAAGAACGAACAGGTTTTTCTTCCTCATCCACAGTAATTTGTCCACAGGGACGTCAGCTGCCCTTTCCTTATACCATTTGTCAGATAGTAAGAGAAAGTATTTGGAACAAATTTGTTCATAGGATTTTGCAAAAGATAAAAAATACATATTAGTTTGAGATTTTTTATCAATCATTCGTTTATAAAAATGTGTTTTAAATAAAGTTATCAGTTCTTTCAGGTTTTTATATTGCCTAAAAATAGTTTTATTAATTAAAATTATATTTCAAGAAATCACTGAAAATATTTAATACTGCTATTTAAGTGAAAAATAGTGCATAATGTATTTCTTATACACAGAAAATTTTCAAAGGATTTTTAAAGACCGTCAAATGGAGACTTAATTGTAAATTAATTTTATTTATAACAATGAGAAAATAAAAGAGCTGTTAAACAGATACAAATTTTATTAAAAGTTTATACTTTATGTAACTCAATCTGTGTTTCAATATACTGATGGTATTTTACAATCGATTTTCATTCCAAATCATAAGACAAAATTATAAAAATTTGGGCATTGGTGTGTCTTCAATGGCTATACAGCATTTTAATATTTTTACAATGTTATTATAAAACAAATTTTGAATGTTTTGTCAGATTTTAAAAACAGAAATTTATGATTTATTAAATCGAGAAAATGCTCCGATTAAATAAGGTAAATTTTACTGGTGATGGTAAACAAGAAATTCTTTGCTCCTTTTGCGGAAAATCTATGAATTGCTCGTCAAAAAGCCGTTAAGTAACTGGAAATGTCTATTCATTGGAAACATTTAGAAAATTCAAGATCTCCTTTATTTATCTTTTCATAGAAGCAATTGAAAAAAAAATTGCGTAGAAATTATTAATCACAAACTTTTTTTTAAATTGTTTTACTTATTCAAGAATAAAAATTATTAACTTTAAGAAAATACTTATCTTTTTACTATATATTTTAAATATAGCAATGATCAAGAATATTTAATAACTGAATGTGTTTGGATTATATACACTTAACTGGAAATTTAAAACAGACACTTCAGAGTAAGATTTTAATTTTTATTATTATATTTGAAATTCCTAGATTTTTTATCAGTTCAAACATTTTATCCCCGATGACCAAAATTGCAATCAAAGTTTTCACATTGTTGAATTAGCTAAGAAAAACATTGGTACTTACGTATTAAAACCACTGCAATTATCTTTTGGATTCCTTGTTGCCTTGTTTTTTGCTGATTTTTAACGCGATTTTTTAGAGTTTTAATGTTTTTTAGTGCATCTTTTTGCTCCTTTTTTGACGCCATTATTTTTGTGCAAGTATGAACAACAAGAATGCTCTTTATTGGCATATTATGGCAAGTTCTGCTGTGGTGGCGTTAATACGTAAGTACCAAAATATTTTTTAACAACAAAAATGGAAAACAGAAATAATAATAACATCAAATACAAAAAAGAATGATAAAATAATGTTTTGTTTTCTTTCTAATTATCTTATAACATTCAATTTTTCGGCAAATTTTAAATAATAAAAAAATTTGGATGATCATCAAATTTCTATTAAAATACTATAAGTTTTCGAAAAGTTGGAAAAGCCCCCCCCCCCCCCCCCCACCATCACCACCACTAAATGATAGCTTACTATATGAGCGACTTTAAAAAACAATTTTAATGGCTGCACATTTTTTTTTAATCACGATTGGAGAAGTCTGATACTACCAGCTTGCATCTGATAGTCAAAGATTGATAATCCGCGCACCCATAATCCACAATTTTCTATAATCCGCATTACTTTATCAATACAAACAATGAAATAAATCCTGTAAAAAAATTACAAATTTGTGATCCAAAAATGATTTTTTAAAACAAATAATAAAATTTTTTTTAAAAAAATCATAATAAAACATCTGCATTTTTTAATTTAACTCTTTTATTTCATTAACAGTAAAAAAAACTGTATTACAGAACATACATAATTATTTTTATTTAAATGCACATATATATTAATTTTTTTAATAAAATAACTTTAAAAAACATTTTTTGATATGAAATTTAATAACCAATTTATTATTCTAAATTGTCTTTTCATATTATACTGATTAAAGAATTAAAATGCTGTCTAGGAATAATAAAATGACATCTAATCTATAATACTCTGTAATCGACAATATTCCACACAATCTTTGGCCCCAACTTATGTGGATTATAGAGCTTTGACTGTAATGTCCTTAGTTATGTAGAAAAGGAATCATTATTAACATGAGATTGCTGCATCTATTCCTGACTGTATGGGGCGTATATAATTGGAGCAACGTCAGTCAATGATATAGAATTTAATTTTTTAATCATCCACATGTTTTTTCAAGAAAGAGGAAGAAAAAGCAACATTTAAAAAAAATTACAGTGTTCAAAAATTATTGTTTTAAGAGAACGGCAAGGCGTATTTTTCTTTCTAAAAATACCTTTGAAAAAGACTAACATGAATAGTATTATGGTTAGTTCACTTCATTTCATTATTATTTTTATTTTTCTATGTTGAAGATTTCTGAGGGTACATGTGATGTTCATCTTTGTCCTAAATTAAAATCCATATGAGATGTCCAATTATATAAAATATTATATTATAAAAGATAAATAAATAAATTTAGAAATTACATCCTAACATCAAGTACTCTCCACTTATATTCTTATAATTTGATAAAAATAACTTTACCAAATACAAATTTAATAATAATAAAAGAATTATTTGATAGGCTTCTTGAATAGGAAAAAAAGTGAAAACATCATTTTCCGGTTACAACGATGATACCTTCTTCCATGACAGATTTGTAGCACTCAACTATCCAGAAGCAGAGGCGGATTACCCATTAGGCTGAGTAGGCTGAAGCCTAGGGGCCCAGAAGAAAAGGGGGCCCAGTGCTAAAATTTTCCTTTTATATAAAGAACAAGAAAATATTCTTTTACACTGGTCGGACATTAATATTTAATACAAAAGACAAAATATGTGCGATATTCTTTGACGTACTCATTTACATTTTTATCATCAATGATTTATGAGTTAATGAAGCAAGCATGTGTTTTAATTTTTCCAGTATATACCTCTTTGAATGAGTGAAAGGGGGCCCTCAAAAAGTCAAGCCTAGGGGCCTGGGTGGTAGTTAATCCGCTTCTGTCCAGAAGTTTTAGATACCCGGCAATTGATGCTTTATGACCAAGCCAGTTATCTTTTACTGTATTTATTATAGGATCAGCTGGTGGAAAGTAGGGGATAAAATCAAGCTTTTTTTTTAGATAAGACCTTAAAACCAAACTAATAAACTTATTTTAATGAAAATTTTGATACATTTTATATACACTGGATTTATATAGATTAAGCATAAACATTCAATTTTGTCAGACTGTTTTCTTACAGTAATATATTTAAAAGAGCAAGTGACACCTCAATTTTATTCCATGAAGTGTGGATAGTCCTAAAATTTGTGTATATTTAAATAAAAATATTTAAAGATTGTTTTTTAAATAAGAACATGCTGAAATAAATATATCTTAGTTAAATTTAAAAATACAAATTCACATTTTTGTTTTCTTGCATATTATTTAAATTAAAGAAATATTGTGCAACTTTTTGAATGGTACTTAACTTCCGTCAAAGTACCTTGCTTTATTTCTTTAAAATTGATTTGTATATTATCTGTTTCATTTCTTGAAATTTCATAATTACTCTGCATTTTGGATGTTGTGCCTTTCTTTTTCTTAAGATTTTTTTAAAAATTAATCTTCAATTTCCTGTGCATTTTTTATGTTTATTACCGCAATTTCGGGTGTATAAGCCGCGGATCAAACAATTATTTTTCTATCCAGAAATTTTAAAAAAATGAATGTTACTAGTTAGATCACAGTAAATATTTCTGTTCAATCACTAAATAAGATTTCTGGGTCAAAAAACAATTGTTTGATCCGCGGCTTATACACCCGAAATTACGGTACTATCACTTATAGCAATGTATATATATTTTTTTAACTACCATTTTTCTCTTTCTAAATTACATTTAGAAAAACATAAATTGTTTTTCATTATTAAAATTACACTACCTAGGGTTATAACAGATATTTTTTGTTATTTTAGTTCAAAAAATAAAGCATTAGAAATAAGCATCAGAAATAGAAAATGTGCCTATCATACAACTCTTAGCTAAGCCTAACAACAATCCCAAATTACCCCATCTCAGAAAACAAATCATAAAAAATAGAATTATAAATATTTATCCTTTCCTTTCTATACAGATCGTTTCCTTGAATGTTTCTATACATGTCTGAATTAAAATTAACAATTTTTACCACATATTAATCATTAACAGTTTAGGATATTTTTATTACAAAATGCAATTTATAGATCTTTAGCAGAAGAGTAAGTATAAGAAAATATCTTACCATTAACTTATTTTAGTAAAGAGATAATTAAATTTTGCATACGCTCTTTCACTGTATCGCTATAAGTCATTACATTTCAAAAATTATTTTGCTAGTAATTTTGATGTCGTCGAAGATTTCTTCGAAGTAATGGGACACCAGCGTCATGTAAAACGTCTCGAATGAATCATGCTGAAAGAATTGTAATGAAGAATGACTCAAATCAATAAATCTAGGGAGTGGATACAAATGAAACGTTTCCCGTAACAACTTGCGACACAGTCACAAATCCTACAAAACGGGATACAAATGAAATGCCAACCGGCTTCTGCCATCACAAAGTTGTGATTGTTGTCATAAAAATTTTTTACAGCGTGAGACGCGTAGCAAGCTGTCTCAAGCCGGTAACAACTCCGGAAAACGTAAACAAAATATGTCCGCATATCACGTAATGCGGCGATTTTTGATCAAATATCAGCAAATATTGGAAAAATAATCTTATTTAAATAGCGAAAATTATAAATGTTGTAAATATTAAGTTTTCTATTTTTTTTTTTTTTTTTTTTTTTTTTTTTTTTAAGAAGGCTAAAATTGGATCGATTTTGTTTCTTAAAAATTTAATCCAAACACGTAGTTTTTTTTAATTTTGAAAGCAAATTTCGCCATATATTTTTAATTTTTTGATATGTAAATTTAAATAACATTTAACAACTTGTGTTGTTTTTTTATTATAATTTATTTACTAATGAAAGTTTGTTTGCTAAACTACAAACAGACAGACAGGGGAAAAAATATAAAAATTTGTATTCCTTATAACTGAATGATAATTATTATTGATTTGGAATCTTAATAGCTATAAATAATGGCTTGAATTTTAAACCGAAGGTAAGATACGAGATTAGTTTAATAATTTGTTATGTTAAAAAAAAAGATAGAATTGAATACAAATATTTATAATTTTTAAATGATAATTAATAATAATAAATACTGTAAAAAGGAAAATATTTTTTTTAAAAATAAAATTACTTCTGTTTTGTAATAATTAGAACAAATCATAATCACACATAACCTTGATATTTAAAAAGTATAAATCTCATATTTATTTATAATTGTATAAATTGTAATTCTACATTTTTTATGACAACAAAGGGTAAAGTGGGGAGGACAGATGTATTTGAGAAGCCATAAAATATATTTTGAAGTACCTAACATATAACCATAAATACAACATATCCAATATAGTCTGCAATTTTTTTTTTCTTGAAGAATATAAATAGGATATTAATTTAGATTTTGTTTTACTTTAATCAGAACCTTACATGTAAGATTATTTTTAAACATATTAACATAAAATAATACCAAAATGTAACAAAATAAAACATATTAAAGCTCTCAAAACAATTTGGAATAGTTTATTATTTTTGTCATCAAGAGGTGATCATGGTTTTTCACTGTACTATAATATAGTATTTTTTTCAATAGTTTAGCATATGATTTTATTAATCTGAAAAAGTAATAAATTCCTAATTAAATTGTTTTTTATATATAAATTATTTCAGGGATATATTTAATCAAACTTTTTAAATTGTTTTGAATGATAAAAAATATACTTTAAAGATTTAATTTATCAAAATAATAATTAAAATGTTATCATTAAATTCTTACTTAATGATACTCACAATAAGGGAAAAAAAAACTATCTAGTTTTTATTTATAGCCTGAAGAAAAATATATAAATAAAATTATATGGTGGATAAATGAAATATTTTCACATTCAAATCATTCAGAATGTATTGAAATAATAGATCATGTCTAAAAAAAAAAAAAAAATAAAAAAAATAAAAATAATAAAAAAAATAAAAAAAAATAAATCAAGCAATGGGCAAGGTTTTGGAACAGATGTACTATCTGCTATCAAAATGTCCAAAAAATACCATTCAATGCATCCAGTGCATATTATTGTTATTATTATTATTATTATTTTGGGGGGAGGGGGGTTCAAATATAAATAACCTAATCTAGGATATTTTTTTCTTTTAATCACGATTTCATGTACAAGACAATTTTTAAATATATCAATAAAAATAAATAAATAAAATAAAATTCTTCAAAATTTATCAAAAATATCATATTAAGATCCAAAAAATGAGCTTCTATCATATATGTTTACTGAAAAATTGAAACAGTTTATTGTTCTTTTCTTCGGGTTTCTTTTTCCTTCTGTTTAAGATAATTTTTAACACATGAATATAAAAAACAAAATATAACTAAAAATTATCTTCAACGAGTGCTTCAATTCTATTTTTTGTTATGTTTAATTTAAAGAAATTGTACAAAATTAATTTTAAGGGTTTTTTTTTTCCAAACTCATTCAAGAACAATTAATTGAATTTTAAAATCTCTCAACAACAATAGACTTTCTCTCTTGTGGGAAATCAAAATGAAATGATTAAAAGTAAATTCATATAAATTAGAAATGAATAAAGGGTGTTCCACTGCACTAGAATAATAATATAGCCTATGATTTTTTTTTAATTACAAATCTAGAATGGAAAAGTATGTTTCGAATTAAGTTTTTATCTAAAATTTCTTCCATTTTTTTAATTTTATGAAATTTAAGATTTGTTTGCTTTTATATTTATAAAAAACATTTCTTTCAATTATTAAAATCTTATACAAATTTCATAATATTTGATTTTTTTTTCACTTAAGAAAATTTCATAAAAAGCAAAGGTAAAAAACTGTGATAATAAATTATCCTGCATGAAATACTACCATTATACTCAAAGGTGGATCCAAGATGAGAAAATACAACCCCCCCCCCCCACCCCTCTATACACACATAAACTAAATCAAAAAAAATAGCTAGAAAAGTACTCTTTTTGTATGCACAATCCCTTTCACCTTCACCCAATTATTTTACTAATAATTATATTGATTTTTTTAAATAAAAATTCACTATCATAGTCAGATTTTATTATTTTAGCTTTGATATTTATTAACAAAATAGCAAAAAAAATATTGTGTTTTTTCAAGTAATTGTAACAAATTTATTTTGTACCTTGTAGAATTCACTAGAACGCAACCTCCATTTATTTAAACTCATTGCAAACCAGGGTTGTTTGGTTTAAACAATTTTTTTTAACTATTCCATAATGTTTTGATTTATTTTACACATTGTTGATAAATGCAAAATCCAAGTTACACAGAAGCTACAAGCAAAATTTTAGAAAAATGATAAATTAATAAATTTCTAAAATGACAAGCATTTTTAATCAATCTAACTTTTTGTACAAGCTATAAATCTACAGGGCAGAATAATTAATTTTTAGCAGACTTATCTCATCAGTCATCATAAGACATAGTGAGTCTAGTCTGGGTTCTGTTAGTATGCATGTAGAATGCAAATTTCATGCGTTGATGAACATAACTGAAGTTCTAAATAAAACACATTGATTATGTAAATTTAGCAAAGATAAAGATTAAAAATATGCAATGTTTACAAAAAAACTGTTTTCCTTTGAAAAACACAGATTTACAGTTAATAACATAAAGTTACATTTAATATTTCATTCAAGCTTTGAAAGAAAATTTTCTTGATTGGAGTATAAATTGGTTAAGTGTAAAAATAGTAAAAACACTTATGATATTGAAGTTGAATAAGAAGATATTGAAAAAATTGGTGCTATTGAAGCACCTTTTACATTTAACGATTTAACTTAAATCTTCTAATGCATAACTGAACCCACTACTTATGCAAAAAAAAAAAAAAAAAAAAGGGAGGAGGGTGGGGGGAGGAAAAAACAGTTAGGCATGCTATGCGGGTATACTGTGCTTTATTATATAGAGATGTAAACTATGCCTAGAAGCAGCATTTTTGTTTATACAAGAAGTTAGGGGGGGGGGAGGCCTAAACTATATGAGCCATTTTTATAAATATATAAGCTTTCAAAACCTTTTTTCAGGGAGGGGGAATTTTATTTACAAATTTAAATACATTCAAAGAGATACCTTTGGAAAAAAAAAAGGTAAAAAGTTCATTTTTAGTTTCTCTTAATGAAATACTTACTACTCAGAATGTAACACATTCTACTCACCATGTAAATATTTTGATTCTTTAAATATATAACTCATCTTGATAAATTCATAATTAAATAATAATATTTCTTTCTACTCTTTAGGCAAGATTTTTGTGATTTTTTAAAATTCAAAATTTAAGTTTAAAAGTACAATTTTAAATCAAAATATCCTTCATTAAATCATTAAAGTTAATAATTAGAAAAACTTATTTAAATTTATCTAAAGAAAAAAAAAATCATTCACTTGGTTAATCTGAACTGTTTTAAGCATATAAAAATATTGTTATATAGTAAAGCAAAATAAACAATATAAACAGAAATCTAATTTAAAAATGTGAATTTACTTTTACTTTTGAAAATATTAAATAAAAAAATGTCTAGTATTGTATGAGCATTCTCTTTACTAATAATAGCTACAATTTTACAAGTATCCTATCTATTTATTACCTTAACTTACACATTCTCTACTTATGATTTCATTTTAAAATGTTATGTTCAGGAGTAGGGAAATACATAATTTTATTCGCCACTGGCGAGTGAATTCTCTGATAGATCAAGTACATTTTTAGGTAATCTTCGAAAATTCCAAACTACAGAGATATGCCAAAAAGTTATTTTTTTTTCCTCTTCTAGTTAGCTTATCTTTCTCAACTTTCTAAATTACACGATACAAAGTTTTATTCTATATTAAACTTTTCTTTCTTATATATATTTCTTAATTTTATGTATTAAAAAAACGAAAATGCATTGTAGTAATAGAAATTTGCTATTTTTACAGTGACATAACTTTTTTCATAACATTTTTCAACTATATGTTGCATTTTGCTGGGTGGTAAGATTTTCTGAAAATTCTCCACTTATGGTTATGCTTGATTTTAATAACTCAAAAAAGCATTTCCCACTTTTAACAGTTACAATGTATTTTTGAACAAACATATTACAAGATATCTTGATAAAGATTTAAAATAGTTTTTTTTTTTTTTAAAGTTAACTTAAATCATTTATTAATAGGAACATTTGAATTATGATTAAAATCAACAAATCCTGTCCCCCAAGTAAAATATTTATTAAAACACTAAATATAATGAATGAATAAATATAAACTTTTTTCTTTACCCTGTCAAAAAAAAAAAAAAAAAAAAAAAAAAAAAAAATCACCAACTTAATTGGAGCATTTCCTCGATTCAATTATGCAAAAATTCCTGTTTTAAAAAACAAATGATAAAATATTAAAAATTCTGTAAAAGAAGCTCATCCTGAAGGAGTTAAAAGGAACAAAAAAGCATTTGTTTACATATATAATGTTAGGTTGGTAGGAACGGATGAGTATTGATGTAGTGGAATATTGAATTAGGGACTGAAAGCTTTCTAGAAATCTAACTTGCAAGCATTTTATTTCTTGCAAATGTATTCAGTACTTTATTTCTTAACGTTTCACAGAAATCATAATCATAATAATACCTCTCCCACTTTTAAAACTTAAAATGTATTTTTGGACAAACATAATATCTTTTACAAAAATCTTACATTGATTTAAAAAAAAAAAATTGCAAAATCAATTTATATATATTTTTTTAATTAGTTGATTTAAATTATGATTAAAATAAGCTAATCCTGCCACTTATTATAATGAATTAATAAAAAATATAAACTTTTTTCCTTACTCCATCAAAAAATCACTTCATCATTGCTGAGTAAATCGATTGAATTCCTCACCCCCAAGCAAACACATTTTGGTTATTTATTCACTTTCAGAAGCCTACAAACTTCAGCATCAAGACAAGAAAACCTTCAATTTGTTTTTGTAAGCAATTTTTATTACATTGCACAATACTTAATAAACAATAAATTACTTTCTGGCTTTCTCTCAATCAAAACTGCATTTTTCTGTATACTATTGCATAAATAAAAGTTGCATAATTTATTCTTATAAAATGCACAAGTCACGGAAACTCAATGCTCCTCAGTTATTCAAAGAAGCGATTTAAAAATACTTGATGCTTTCATTTTTTTCCCATGATTATACTTTCAAAAGAGAAAATAATATGTTACGATTTATGAAAGCTCAATGCATATTGTTTTCAGATAACAATCTGCATTATATTAAATTATTAGTATAAGCATTAAATAAATAATAATTTTAAAGTAATCTACACATTAAAAACTGATAACTTAATCTACTAACAATGATCATTTGAATGTTTAAAATTCCCACATTGTATTTTATTTTATTTTATTCTTCTAAATTGCAAAATATACTTTTATTAAACAACGCTAAAGTAAAAAATTTCTCCTGCAACAGCAAGATTTTTCAGCTGTGAAATAATAAAAATGCATATACCTTACTTCCTACCTATTTAACAAGTGCTTACTTGGCATATAACATATTCCATAATGGAATATAACAATATTAAAGACTTGCTTCTGGTGCTAGAGGTTCATTTCTTTCATCTTCGATCAAAAATAGAAAAAACTGAATTTTTATTGCCAAAGTATGTGACATGTTTAATTAACACATACATGAGGCAATATTTATTCAGGCAAAAGTTTGTTTAGCAAGAAAATACTCAGAACAATACACTTCAATAATCAGTATGCAGGCACTCTGGAAGAATCTTTTCACAATAACTTCATTCAGATTGTAAAATTTAAATCATTTTATACAACAAAATTATCTTCGCAACGTGATTTATTTATAAACAATCCAAAGGCTACTAGCCAATCAAAAGAGCCTATCGTTGAAAATAATCGATACACGGTAACAACTTTGTTACGCCGTTATCTTCATTTGTTACGGTCACAAGTGTTACTTTTGTATCGCCGTTTTCATGCCCGTTGCAAATTTCAGATTTGTTACCGTCACCTGTTACAGCGTGAAACCGTTTCATTTGTATCCACTCCTGAGAAAGAGTCCCCCCCCACTGAACTTCATCTCAGTGGTTCCCCCTTCGATTTAATAATTAAAGAAAAATTAATTGAATCATTAGTTAAAATTCATAAATCCGAAAATTTGAATTTGCCCTTTCTTTAAAATTTGACAACTTTTCATCGTACTTTACCGTAAAACAGATCTAGAACAAAAATAAATATTAAATGATATTCTAGATATTGTATCAAGAGTTGCTCTGTTGTACTGCGTCTTATAATAGTCCAGGTATTTAATCAAAAATAAACACAAGTTTTGATATTTAGTGCCTTTATGTTTTTAGGGTCACTGAACACGAATCTGAAGTTATCCAACAAAATGTATATCCCGGGAAACGTGTTTTTTTGGGCGGCAGAAAACGTGATTCTTGTTTCTTTTTTCCTAAATAATTTTAAAATTATGCATTTTACATTAAAGTCCTCAGTACATAAATTAAAGAGGAAAAAATTTCCAACATTTTATATATTTAAAGTTTTTTTTTCACTTATCAATGGTTAAACAGTGACAGAGCTGCAAAAATGGGTGTTAAAAACAAACAATTCCGAAAAACGGCAATCACGGCACTGTACGTCATTGAAACTTGAAAAACAGCTACAGTCGAAGTTCTATAATCCACTCACGTTGTGCGGATTATGGAATATTGTGGATTATAGATTATTATGGATTATACATCATTTTATTATTCCTAGACAGCGTTTTAAATTTTTAATCAGTATACATAAAAAGATAAAAATTAAAGCTAATAAATAATTTAATATGCTATCTCAAAAAATGCCTTTTTAAAGTTATTTAATTAAAAAAATTACATATATGTACATTTAAATAAATGCATATATTCTGTAATGCTGCAATGGATTTTTTAGTGTTTGTTACTTGTTAAAATAAAAGAGTTATATTAAAAAAATTAATGTTTTTTTATGATTTTCTTTCAATTTTTTTATTATTTGTTTTAAAAAATCTTTTTTGAATCACAAATTTGTAAATTTTCTAAAATGTTTATCTTATTGTAATATCCGTAAAGTAATGCGAATTATAGAAAATTGTGGATTATGGGTGCGCGGATTATCGATCTTTGATTGTATTTTACACATATTTTCACCCCTCATGAATACTATACGTAAAATTATTGACTATATTTTATATATCTGATGTTTATTGTTTCCTTCATAACTAAAAAAATAAATAAACATGAACATATCTGTAATAAAAGATATTCATTTGCTATTACAAGATAATAATAAATCATTTCTTAATTTGACATTTAAATAATGTAAATAAAACAACTAAAACAGTCTTTAACTGATAAAATGTGACATGGATTCCAGTCAAAATTTCATTTTTATCTTAAACACACTATTTGGGAAGAGAAGGCATCTCATCAGTTGATACAGGTGAAAGTTACGGTGATCTTTGTCCTTGAAGCACAACTTATGATTGCCATCTTCGATTGAAGGTAGTGCAAGTGTAAAACAATGTTGGTCAAGCATCCAACCCTCACATCCTGTGGCCCACGTTCAGTGGAATACTCAATACACATCCTGCTCCCCACCAGTCAGTGGCACATTCGGGGGGGGGGAGGGGCTGATGGGGCTTCAGCCCCCTCCAAAATTTGTAAAAAATATAAAATGTAATGATGAAAATTTATCACAATGTAATAAAATCTGCTTTATAAGGAGCACAATAAAATTTCACTTTAATCAGGTTTTCATTAAAAAGGTATTTTTTGCAGATCCTACAAAATAACTATTTCATCCAAGTTTCCATTATACACAGGCTGTCTTTACACGTCTTAAAATTATTCTAATTAGGACGAAAACCTGCTTAAAACGAAATATTTTGCAGTCCTATGCGATTCAATTTTAGCAAGTTGTGTATAATACAGTTAAGGATCGATAATTTGTGCGCCCATAATCCACAATTTTCTATAATTCTCGTTACTGTATGAGTGTAAACAATGAAATAAACAGTTTAAAAAGTTTAATAATTCATAGTCCAAAAAATTTTTTAAACAAATAAAAAAAATGAAAAAAATCATAATAAAAAATATACCTTTTTTTAATATAACTCTTTTATTTTATTAACAGTAATAAAACAATCTGTAATACAAAACATATGTAATTATTTTTATTTAGATGCACATATATATAAATTTTTTAATAAAATAACTTTAAAAAGGGATTTTTTGAGATAGCATATTAAATTAATTATTATATTTCATATTTATCTTTTCATATTATACTGATTATGGAATTAAAATGTTGTCTAGGAATAATAGAATGACATACTACCTCTGACAATAAAGTTTGGTGAATGAATCCAGAATGACTTATCTGGCAACACTGGGGAGACAAATCGCTGCACCTGCAGAGAGGTAAGTGTAGACATCTTCCCCCACCATTGTTCAGTTGAGCGTCGTTTATATTCTGTGTAAGATGTGTTTTACTAAGTGCTTGTTCAGTGTGTTGGCTCTTAACTGAGAACAGGAAAAGGAACGAATAAAAGATCAGTTTATAATTTAGTTTTAAGTTTTGCAAGATATTGAAAGAAATTCCTAAGGGGTGGTGCTAATTGAACACCTACCATACTTACCAGATCTCAACCCTCCAGACTTTTTCCTATTTTCATGACTCAAACTCTCTTAGAAAGAGATTTGACCATATTGCTGACATCCAACAAAACGTGACGAAGGTTTTGAACTTCATCCCAAAAGAAGACTTCTTGCGAATTTCCCAGGACATATATAGCAGATCTCAGCAGTGCATATTTATAAGAGATTACTATTTTGAAGGATGGTATGGTAACTTTCGTTAATATTTCATCTACCTTAATGCTACAGGACTATTCACCGAACTTTATTCTCAGTGGTAGTATAATCCATAATGCTCTCTAATCCACAATATTACGTAATCTGCACAGCCTTTTGCCCCAACTTGTGCTGATTCTAGAACTTTCACTGTACTATTTTATACTCAAAGTTACTGAATATCATTTGAAATTGATAATTTTTATCAGGTGATTTCTGAGAAATTTACGCTCACAAGTCTGTATTCACACTTACTCATATCAGTTTTTTGTTAACTTTCTGCCACAAAACAACAGTTGACCATATGATTCAATGCACCTCAAAAACATGAGTACACAGGCACTGAATAACTAAGTACATAGGAGAATCTAAACATGGCAATTCCAGAGGTGAATCTGGATTTTAACCCATAAGCACACGCATCGGGTATTTCTGACCCAACGGTCCCTATCATGCTCAGGATTTTTAGGAATTTCTCAAGACTTGCACTTGCCACTTCCGGTACCTTACTGAGTGATCTAGCGAGAGGGGATCCTGGGAATAGAAACTTGAAACATGATATTTTTCTAGCAAGTGTGGCTAGTGTGAATGGATCAGTTTAAACCAAACATATAAAATATGCAATTTCTTATACAAAATATTGTTTGTAATGCTATTTAAACATTATTTTTCAAGAAAAAAAAACTTAAAAATTATGTACTAAATGTGTAACCATTTCAAAACGTTAGAAAACGAATGGATACTGTAAAAAGATACAAAATTAAAGAGAAGTTTTTTTTTTTTCTTTACTTTGAAATTTGATTTTTAAAACAATTAATATATCTTGTTACTTTAAAAACGATTAAAATAATACTTTAGACTTTATTTATTTATTTTTATAATGTGCACATTTTACCCAGAAGTTCACGAAAAAGTTAGGGTCATACTGATACAGTGTGTGTGGTTACATCATAGAAATAGGTGCGTGTGCTGAAGGGTTAAAAAAAATTTTCTGAATGATTACACCAGAGTAGGGAGGGGATTTCCCTGTGTCATCATGAGATGAAATAAAACAATTGCTGTAACAAGTATATGTATTAAAAAGGAAATTCTACAAGTATGAAAGAAAATGCCACAAAGCAGAGCTTGATTAACCTCTGAAGCTATGTGAAGTACATTGTTATTTCATGGCTTCCTTTCAGTCGAAAAGAGTTTACTAATTTCAGCATACTCTGAAACTTACCAATGTTTTCAAATATTATTCCTAAGAGTGGCTGAGTAGTATTAACATATATTTCATTAACCAATTTTTTTATATTTCCTTTACTTTAAAAATTGAATACAACCTAGAAAAATATGCAAAAAGGTCTTTGCATGGTATGAGCATAAAAATGTAAGTTGAATAAAAAGGTTGAAATCAGAATGCATGCACAACATAAAATATCAATACTTTGAAAGTATTGAAATGGTTGAAGCTGATCGATTACATAAAAAATTAATTTTTTGTGAAAGGCACTTTTATGAAACACTTTTAAATACATTATTATAAACTAGATAATTTAAAAAGAAATTGGAATTTTGCAATGAAATTAATTCAATATAAAATTTGTGGCCCCCACTTTCTTTCAATTTCGGGTCTTTTCAAAATTTTCTAAGGGAAGCACCTATTTCTCGTTCCTATTCGATAATCAGGGCCTGCTGCAAAATAACCAAATCTGGGTGCACAAGGGGAATACATAATGGCCATTTTGGCAGAAACACAATGAGACTATTGGCGCTATTATCACTAAGAATTTGATAATGCACATACGTGACAATGATTTAGATTTATTCAAATGACATGGTTATTTTAGCAACAGGACATTTTACTAATGAATGCAATGAAATAAGTAAGTGTATGACATAGAAGTTAGACACATTATAGTATAATACAGAATTTTTTTATGTTTGTTCCAATCAGTGTTCTCGCTGTCGCTCGCCATTGTGCCAAATTGTGCCTAAATTTTCCATTTGGCGAGTAAACAAATGATTAGATTCGCCTAATTGCTAGTGCTCAATTTTTGCTCTTTCTTTCTTTTTTTTCATACATATTTTTAATACATTTGTCAGGGCCGTAACTACCGCCGGGGCACTGCCCTGGGGCCTCCAAGCCTGAGGGCCCCCAAACTGATGGTTAAAAAAAACTATTGATTTTAGTATCTAGTCTAACTTCCCGTAAAATGCACAGCACATACTTAAAAGTTAGTAATTAAAAAAAAATCAAAGTGCTAGAGTAGAAGTTTTTGCGTGTCTGTCTATATACTCCTTGCGCTTTGCCTGCAAAAGCAGCTCTAAAGCAGACAGCAGAATGTTGAGTCGAATGTGTCATGTCGCGCCAGCATATTTGCTGACCCGACCGAAGGTAGTATAAGCAAGAAAATATGGACTTCTGATCGGTTGAATAATATAAAAAGCATCTAAAAAAATCTTTGTTCTTATCTATACTAATAAGATAACAAAATGCTCTGTTTCTGTGTGTCTGTGATGGCTAGCAAAATCTACTGCATGTAGAAGTCTGTAATTTTAGGTGAAGATAGTCCAAGACAAGTCCTGATGCACCTGATGCTCAGATTTTTAATATTTTTAGGCCAGGGGCCCTGGGGTCCTTACAATTTTTATGTGCCAAATTGTTAATAGCTTGACTTCGTTTTATCTAAACTTAATCATTTTGAGGCACCTTTCTCCTTTTCGGCTCGCCAGTTATGACCCATAAAACTTCTTTACTATTGGGACCCGTTTCAGGGTCCCTTTTAAGTTTTTCTGATAATAAATTGCTTCCATTTGGTTCGATTTTCATTTTTGGGATACCTGTTCTATTTAGATATTTTCAAATTTTTACATTCCACATAAGACACTGGGGCCCCCTAGGTAATCATAGGGCCCCTTCATCTTTTTTTTGCGCTAAACATTTTTCACTCCCTAAATTTCTCACCTTCTCAGTGAAAAATTTTAAAGCTGAATCTTGGACTTTTATTTCAGGAAAAACATCCTGATATTTTTATTCGGGCCCTGGGCCCTTTTTTTAACGCTTACCCAAGCAAATGGTGCATTTTTAAAAAATATTATTCTTGCAGATAATTCATACACTATGCTTAATTTTGACTAATTAAAGATCTAAAGTGCTATGTACTAAAAAATTTTAATATGTTTTCATGTTAGGGCCCTGGTTTTATTTGTCAGATGGCCCCTATGGGCCCTCTATCATAGCTTCCTTAAACATGGTCAGATTCACTAGCTTTTTTTTCTAAAAACGTTTTAGGCCCTCCAACTACGACATGAATGACAAAAAAATTTCTTAGACTTCAGTTACCACTATTCATGAATGTTAATAGCTTTCTTAGGGCCATTCCTGCAGCTTCTTTAAAAATGATCCAAATTGCTTTAAATTTTATTCAACATAGTTTTAGCGTCTTTCCATTATTTTAATAACTACAAAAATATTTTTTATATCCAACTACATACAAAATAAATTCCTGGCCCTTTGGGGCCCAGTTCAGGACCACTTGAGGTTTTTGTAATATTAAATTGTTAATAAATTGTTTCCTTTTAATCTGATCTTCATTTTTAGGATTCTTTATTCATTTAGGTATTTTAACCACTTAACCGTCTGCCCCGAGATAAGTCGGGGGTAAAAGCACTATTTCCCCATACCCTTCGCCGGTTAAGTGGTTAATGTTTTGACATTCCATATAAGACACTATGTCTCCCTGGGGAATCATAGGGCCCAGCTCAGGGCCCCTGAACATTTTGTGATATAAACATATTTCACTTCCTATATTTCTAATCTTTCTAGTGCAAAATTTTAAAGTTACCTGGGACTCTTCTTTCAGGACCAATCTAGAAAACCTGATATTTTTATTTGGACCCTAGGGTCCCTTTTTAAACATTTACCCAATTAATTGGTGCATTAAAAAAATTATTCCAACGAATAGTTCCTACTATATGCTTAATTTTGACTAATTAAAGATCTAAAGTGCCATGTATTAAAACATTTTAACATGTTTTCATATTAGGGGCCTGGTTTTAACTGTCAGTTAGTCCCTACAAGCCCCCATATTATAGCTCCCTTAAAAAATGGTCCGATTTACTAGCATTTTTTTTTTCTAATAACTTTTTATGTCCTCTATGATCTGCAAAAAAATTTCTCAGACTTCAGCTATCATTAATTTTGTTTATCAATTGCTTTCTTGAGGTCCTTGGTGCAGCTTCTTTAAAAATGAACCAAATTGCTTTCAATTTTATTTAACATAGTTACAGCGTCTTTTCATCATTTTAATAACTACAAAAAATACCTTTATACCCAACTACATGCGAAATAAATTTCTGGCCCCTTGGGGCCCGTTACAGGTCCCCTTGAAGTTTATGTAATAATAAATTATTAATAAATTGCTTCTTTTTAATCCAATCTTCATTTTTAGGATTCTTTATTCATTTAGCTATTTTAATGTTTTGACATTCCATATAAGACACTTTGGCCCCCTATGGGATCATAAGATTCAGTCCTGGGCCCCTGAACATTTTGAGAGGCAAACAAAATTTTTTAATGTGAGTCTTGGACTTTTCTTTCAGGACCAACATTCTTATATTTTCATCCGCACCTAGGACCCTTTTTTTAAACACTTTCCAAATCAATTTGTGCATTTTGTTAAAATATTATTCAAATGAATGGTACCCTACGATTAATTTTGACTAATTGTAGATCTAAAGAGCTAACTACTAAAACATTTTAACATGTTTTCCTATTAGGGTTCTCTTTTTAACTATTAGTTGTCCTTTTTCGGGCCCTTATTATAAATCCCTTTAAAATGGTTCAATTAACTCGCTTTTTTTAAACAACTTCTTAAATCCATCAACTACTAAAATGCCGTCATAGTCTAGCTACCACCAATTTTGAATATTAATTGCGTTCTTGGGGCTGTCTGTGCAATTTCTTTTAAAACGATCTTAATTACTTGCAATTTTCTTTAACATAGCTTTAGCGTTATCTTAATAATTACAAAAAATATTTTATATCCAACTACGTGCAAAATAAGTTCTTGGCCCCTTGAAGATTTTGTACCATACATTGTTGCCCTTTCTTAATCCAATCTTCATATTTTGAACTATTTTTTTCACTTAGTTATTACCATGTTCTTACATTCTATTTAAAAGCCTGGGACTCTCAATGGTCCTGGCTCAGGGACCTTGGAATTTTTGTTCTCCATGCACATTTCACCCACTCATTTTCCCACCTTCTCAATGCATAATTTTAAAGTTGAGTTTTGGAATCTTCTTTCAGGACCTACACCCAGATATTTTTTATTGAGGTTCAAGGGCCTTTTTAAAAGCATTTACTCATTTTTTTATGCATTTCTTTAAAATTTTATTCTAGCAAATAATTTATATCCTATGCTTAATTTTGACTAATTGTAGATCCAAAGTGTTAATTGTTTGTTTAAGGTTATTATAATGGGTCTCGGACAACGCCGGATGGTTCAGCTAGTCTATTAATAAATACATAAAATCGAAAAAAAAAATCACAATCCATCTTTCAAAAGGTTTTTTAACATAAACGCATGATTAAGTTACATATACTCAAAAATGAACCTAAATAAAATGTTCTTTAAAGTATTCAACCACTCAGAAGTCCGTATTTTCTTCCCTATGCTAGCTTCAGTGGGATCGGTAAAAATGTCGTCGCCCCCAAGTGCCTGCCGAGTAGAGTTGCCCAATTCTACGTTTTTTAGTCATTTTTGGACTTATCATACTATGTACATTTAAACAGCAGTGTGCAAAAAAAAAACTGTATTTGGGGCAAAGTTTTAATTTGCCTTACCTGGAGGGGCCCCCAGAAGGTTTTCCCCGGGGGCTCCAAGTTTATAGTTACATCCCTGACATTTGTAGTGGATAGTTAAAATTAGATTAACAATCGCTGCTGCAGTTATAAAAATTAAGTTTATTTTAGAACATATTGATAAAAAAGGGTACCCCTTTTAAAGTAAAAGATAACTTTTTTTGTGTTACACGTTGATTCTATTTTGCTAATATTTTTTTTCATTTGGCGAATGTTTTTTATTTTAATTAGCCAAATTACTTACGTTGGTCAAATGTCAGCGATAACACTGGTTCAAACTAAAAAAAAAAAACAAAAAACACAAAGCTACATCAAATTAAATATTTTGTGTCACATAATAAATACTTCTGTATCTCTCTTTAATATGGTACCTATATAAGATCAAAGATGGCATTGCATAATAAAATAAAATGTTGTATGCAGCAAGAATTGTTGGTACAATGTATCTTCCTAATATGAGCCATTTTTTAAAATGTAAGTAAAAAATATTACTTTTTTTTTAAATTAGTAATGCAATTACAGCACTTATTGTCAATGGATAAAATATTGAAAAAGCATTGGAATTTCAGATTCTGTTCTTGGTCTCATAAATTGTTTTAATATTTTATGTAAATTTTGATGAACTTCAGTATGTGATCAGTTATACAAAAAAATATTTACATTCAACAGAACAAAATAAAACTCAATTCAGTTTATGAGCTATGTAATGTTTTAAAATTAAACATTAAAAAAATATCAAGCCAATTTGCTGTTTTAAAATTTTCATTTCAATAATATTCGCTGAAGTAATTACAAATAAATATAATTATGTGTGCTCAAAGTAAAACATTTTAATAACGCTTTAAATAACTATCAACAGAATGAAAGTTGCAACAGATGAAATTTCGTGTAGTCACGTTATCAAACCGCAAATTTTATAATTTTAGTTGAATATTAACTATAGAAACTATATTAACATTAATTTATTTTAATATAGAGAGTGAGATTATTAAACTGATGATTTAAAAGTTACCTGATATTAAAAACAGGGTGTGACACAAGACGCCAATACAAGACTAAATCTTGGATGTTTATATCATGATTCACTGAGAATGATTCTTTCATTCCAAAAGGAATTATATCAGGATCAGGAATGGCGAAATTGACTAATTACTTATATATATTTTATGAATAAAACTACTGCAAAAGCAGTATGAATAAAATTTTCTTTTTTTATTATTCCTGGTTGTAGTAGTGGGTATCAGACCGCCATTAATCGAAACAAGCTTTCCCAAAGAATTATAGCTTAATTTTCGTGAGTTATTCCAAATCAAATAATGCCAAATTTTGCATGATAGAAAATATTTCAATGTTAGATTATTCACGAATTTTGAGCAATGCTTTCTGCTCCTTTTTATAAATACGTGCTTTATTTAGTGAATTAAAATTATTTATGGATTGATTCATTATTCATGAATGATTTATTCCGTCACGATTCATTCAGTGTGTTGGCGTCTGTACTTTAGTAATGAGTGTACTCAGTAACAATTGCTAATTTTTAAAATCAATTTACTGAATTCATATTCTTTACTAAAATAAATTGATGGTAAGTTATATTTTTTTAGTTATTCTTCGACTGAATGTTTCACAACTTGTGATTTGTTTGTATGATGACCAGAGATGCCGACTTTTTTTGGTTTTATCCACTTAAAAAAAGATGGCTTTATTTTTAAAGTGTTAATTTGTATTGAATCCATGTTAAATTTGGGTTTATTTATTTTTAATGCATTTTTAATTGTTTACTACTAAAAATGTTCTAATTTTCTATTTAATTTTTCTTATAAATAAGTCCTTATAACCGCTAGAAGTCAACTGTGAAGGCCGGTGTGTCCGAAAAAATGTAAAAAAAAAACTTGGAAAAAAGAAAACATACTAAAAAAAAAAAAATGTATTTTAAACTTTTATATTTCATAGTTCTACTTATATTGCACATTCTTAAGAATTATATTTAATTGAATTATGACAAATTTCAACACATCAAAGCATTCATGGAAACATTCTTACAGGTCAATATGTAAAGATTAAGTCAGAGAATGAACAATGTTGAAAGAGAAATTAAAAAGGACTCAGTATTTGATGAGAGATTAATACATAATTATATAAAATTAAACAACAACAAAAAATGTTCTAATAAAATTTGTTGAATTAAACTTTTGAATAGCTCTTTGTCATTTAAAAGTGCATATATGTTCTCTTGCATGAATATATTCATGCATATCCTACATGTGAATATTGAAATAAATTGTGAAATATGCATAATTCATAATATACTATTTTCAATAGTGAGAAATGATGTTTTTTATATGTATGATTTTAAATGTTTATAGGGAATAAAACATGATATTTTAAAAACTTTTAAAATTAGTTAAGTAATAAAACATGTAACTTAGTAACCTTTGTCCTCTTTAACTTTATAAAGCAGTAAAAATGAAAAAACAAGGGTGGGATTAAAGGTCAACATCAGAAAAAAGCATTTGGTATGGCATTTTATAATTTAGCTGACATATTTATAATTCTGACTATAAACCACTAGAAACTTAAATGTTTTAATCTAGTATTAATGTTTTCATTATTGAAAAATTGGGTTATAACCCAATTTCTCAATGAAGCATAATAAAAAATCCCAATTTTTCATTTAAATAAATAAATTATTAAGCTCAGAGTAAATTAAACATTATTAAAACTAGTTAAAATACACTTAAAAATGTGTAGCTTATTATTAAGGGTGTATTCAATAAAACGCTTTTCTACCTTCAACAGCTTGAAATTTTCCGATACAATTTCAGGCACATTTTTAAAAGTACAAGCATGAAACTTGCTGGGGGGATTTTTCAAGAGATGTATAAGGTGCCGTGTGATGTCTTTTTACGCTCAATTAATTAGAATTTGATTTATAAACAATTACCTTCTCAGTATGACCCTTTTTTTTGTTCCCAGATCTCCTGCTTTGGAAAAATCAGTTCAAAATGCCATTTTTAATTGCTTTTTTTGCAATATTTTCTGCATTTATCAAAGAATCAACAATCATGACACCTTGTGTACTTTCTAAATAAGACAATTTGCCAGTTTGGTGCATGTAAGAGCAAAGATGAATTTAAAAATTAATTGGAAAATAGGCAGTTTGAATCGAAATATACCCTTAAAATGCTTCTCTGTATAAAAGCCGATTATGGCCAAAAAAGGCAAATTTTGACCCAAAAAAAAAAAGCCAGTTAAAACCAATAAAAGCCACCGGCCTCACTTTTTTAAATTTTAGCCGGCTTTTTTGTAACCCTGATGATGACCTAAAATTTTATATGTCACAAATTTCATTTTTGCTGACATTTATAATAATTTAAAATGTTCTGTACACAGGTAAACTGAATATTTCGCTAGTCAACTAGCAATTATGAAGTAAGTAACTACCACACACTATAAGCCTACACTATAAAAATTATGCTTTGAGGTATTACTTAAGAAAACTTGTTTAATTAATATATACAAAATTTTTTAATTCAAACCTATGAACATATTTTTCTTATATTCTAAAACAAATATTTTGAAATCAAAGTGGAATTTTAAAGAACTGGATTTTGATGAAAAATTTTACAGTCATATGCAATTTATTTCTCAGAGAATTACTAAAACAGTAAGTACAGTAGAAGATCTATATAACGCAAACCAAAAAATGCAAGGTTGTGCGTTATATAGAATTTTGCGTTATATGGATCACATATCACGCATCATCAAATTTACCTCATAAATATAGACAAATATGTCTGAAACACATCAAAATACATTAGAATTACCTTTATACTGCATTCCTTATCCAGATTATAAATTTTTCTATTATTGGGATCATTCAACATTTTGTTAAATATATGTTTTAAAAATGGTCCAGATACACCTGGACCCAATTTATTCATTACATTGCTCATTTTCAAAAACATTTATTGTAATAATAATTTTTTTCCTTTAAAAGTTCTAAATTAAGGAGGTAAAATTGTACTAATGCATTAAATTTAGTTTTCAGACAGTAGCAGTTTTTTACAGTCTAAAAATTCAGGTACTCCTTCATGGCAAAATTCATTGTTTACATCTGAAAGGTTGTGCGTTATATGGAGAATTGCGTTATATGGAATTGCGTTATATGGAATTGCGTTATAAAGATCTTCTACTGTAATACAATTAATTCAAATAATGGTAACTTATCAAGTATAGTATAAATCTTACATATTATCCAAGCCACGTCAAATAGAATTTTATCAAAAATGAACTTTATATTAATTCCATTAACCAACCCTTAAAAAGACAATTGCATAGAACAGCACAACTACAGTTGAACACCGATAATGTGGATCGTTTTTTCTTTTTTTTTCAAGTTTGAGAAGCGATTGGCTAATTTCCATAACATTAACTTGTTGCATCGTAGTATTCTGAATAAAAAAAGAAAACTTTTTCTCCAATCGCTTCTCAAACTTGAAAAAAGCGATCCAGATTATCGGTGTTCTACTGTAATAAGAACTATAATGCGATGATAATAATATGTAATACAGTTTATTTATCCTAGTTTATAAGGGGGGGGGAATAGTTCATTTATATTTGTTTTTAGCTTTTTGTTATTTGTTATTTTTTTTTATTTATTTACTTTCTATTATTGACCATTTTTTTTTAATTTTCTGGCTATTTAATGATGCTAAATTATTGTTTTGAATGTGATTGGCACCAATAAACAAGTTTGATGACCCTTTTTTGTTAATTTATCTCCTAGCCTGGATAATACATAAGAACTAATAATGTTCCTGTTTTATTGATAAATAAGAAATATCTACAAATAAATTTTACACTAAGTTATTCTTTTCTTTCTATTATTTTAAGAAGAGGATAATTTGAAAACTTTTTTTACTGTGTGAAATTTTAAATTTCATGGTTTCTCTTGCTTGTTAAAACAAATTACAGTAGACTCCCTCAAATCCACCACCATAAACTCTGCATCTCTCTTAAATCCAAATATAATTTAAGGATGTAAACAATGAAACATTCAGTTCAAATATAGAGCCAAAATTTGTCTTTTTTAGGTTTTATATCAATTTCATATATGTTTTAATTTGTAGTTTTTGACTCAAAAGTAGTAGGTATAATATTAGTGTACATTTTTACGTATCATTTCATGTATATTTACAGATTTATTCACACAAATAGAAAGGCAGCATCTGATTAGTTTTTATTTACAAAAAATATTTTTTCTTATTTATGCATGCGTTCACATTTGACCCAGGCATGTACACAATTACCCCTACAGTGGGACACATGTGAACAAATTTAGATGATTTTTAGAATGATAATACAAGTTAGAAGTTCTTGACAATGAGCCATCCATAAATAATGTCACACATTTTTTCAATATTTTTGAGACCCACCCCCGTTTGTCACACTTCATCATACCCCCTTTCCCCTCTTGTCACATGTCATGCTAGATTATGTAAACATTTACTTATAGTTCAATGACAAAAGCACTACATTATAGATCATATTTCAATTTTATTTTTAAACTTTAACCATGTGTTTTAATGACATTTATGAGCTTAACAATAAAAATGTGTTTATTTTGTATGATATTAAATTAAGGTTTACAACAAAAAACATAATTAACATGCAATAATAATAAAATATTAATATGAAAGAGCGATTAAAAACAGTAGTATTTCAGAAATTGAGAGAAAATTTTATATATTTGCTTTTAAATACTATCTTTACTTTATGGTGTGATGTCACACTTCTTACATTCTCCCACCCTCTTGTCACAATTTTACAAACCCCCCTCCAAGTGTGACATCATTTGTGGACAGCCCCTAAGTGCATTCAAAATTTTCACCAAAGAGCAAACATAGTGTAATACAAATCAATTTTTGTTCCAATATCTCATAGTAACAATTTTGAGAAATATTCAAAAAATGTAAAAATATTTCACATGTCATAATACTAGTAATATATATTCTACATAAAAATATAAGAATTTATATATAAAAAACATTTTGCTTCTAAGATGTTGTAAATTAACAAAAACATTTAAAATATATTAAGACATTTTTATTTACATGTTTCAACTCATTATTAATAGAGTCATCTTCAGAATGTAAATAGAAAAATAAAAATTACAAATACAATGAACGTGAAAAATAATGAATGTGAACAACGGAATAAAGAATTATTGAAAATAAATAAATTAAATGTATCAACGCTCTTTTTAATTTGATATTGTCCTTGGTCTAGTTAAACAATTATTGAAAATAAATAAATTAAGTGTAGCATGTGCTTTTTAATTTCGATATCGTTCTTGGTCTAGTTAAATAATTATCATGTAAATTGTCTAACCATTCCATCCCTATATTTGGGATGCGAAATGATAGTGTATCGTTACAAATATGTGAATTTTTTAAATAAATTTCAATTGATTCTCTTATGAATAATTTTAAATAAAAATTAGACCTGTATATTAATTTACTCTCGTTAAAAAGTATGTTGATGTTTGTTCTCTTTTTGATTTAATCTGGATAGAGCTGTTTACTTCCTGTTGAGTTTTATATCTGTTATGTGTTCTTTACATCTGATTTTAAATTTATGTTGGGTCATGCCTATATAAAAGTTTTTTATTTCTCCTTCTCTAATAAATGGAATCATATAAACCCTGAAAAGTCATCTATACTAATGGGATCAATTTTGGTGTTTAAGAGCATTTTTAATTTGGGGGGAGGTTTCGCTATTAAATATAATTCAAAATTTTTTAAAAGATTTTTGATACATTCAAAAAAGCCTGGAAAATAATGTACTATAACCCTTTTTTTATTGATTTCATTAAAAGTTTTAATTTTATTTTTAGAGTAATTTAATTTCATACTATTAATGGTGTGTTAAATTAATCTGTTAATGAATTTAATTTGATATATATTATTAATTGCGATACATTTAATTTTCTCTAACTTGTTATCTAAGTTTATATTTGAAGAAAACTTAAAAGCACGATTAATTAGAAATCTAAAAGTTGATATTTTATAGGATAAAGCATCAAAGCTTATAATGTTTAAATCTGCCATAGGTTTTCGGTAAACTGAACGGATTAATTCACACCCTACTCTCGTTAATTGAACATCTAAAAATGGCAAGTTCCCTTCATTTTCTAGTTCGAAAGTAAATTGAATATTTTTGTCTAATTCATTTAAATGCTGTATAAAAATCATGAAATCATCAACATTACCCCGCCAAACAACAAAAATATCGTCTACGTAGCGCAACCATACTAAAGGAACAACCTTAAAGGTACTAAAAATTTTAGATTCGATGGGGCGTAATTTAAATTCTGCAAAAAGGCCAGATATTGGGGAACCCATAGGAGCACCATGTGATTGTTCATAAATAACATTGTCAAATAAAAAATAGTTGCTTGAAATAATTAAGTTTAAACCACTCTTTAAAGTGTTCTTCATGGTTAGATTAAAACTTTCTTCATCATCAATACACTGTTCTATGTATTTAGTTACTTCTATTGTATCTATGGATGGATAAAGGGATACAATAATACAATTATTTAACTAGACCAAGGACAATATCAAAATTAAAAAGCACTTGATAAATTTAATTTATTTATTTTCAATAATTGTTTAACTAGTTCAAGGACAGTAACAAATTAAAAAGTGCGTTGATACATTTATTTTATTTATTTTCAATAATTCTTTATTCCGTTGTTCATGTTCATTGTATTTGTAATTTTTATTTTTCTATTTACATTCTACTCTATTAATAATGAGTTGAAACATGTAAATAAAAATGTTTTAATATATTTTAAAAGTTTTTATTAGTATACAACGTCTTTGAAGCAAAATGTTTTTTATAATATAAATTCTTATATTTTTATGTAGAATATATATTATTAGTATTACGATATAGTTATTAGTGGACGTAATCAAGACTTACTAGTGTTATTTTTCAAATTCATAGTTCACATGTGCCTACCCCACTTCCGTACTAATATAAATTTTTATAATTTTATATATTTCATACAGTTTATATATTTATTTTGTTTGTGAAATTAAAACATAACGTTATATTATAAAGGTTAATATTATATGCACCAAAAAAGATATGAATATCCACAAAATATATATTTACATAATACGCTACAGAGAAATTTCTGTTTTAAAAAATTCCAGGAAATCAAAAATTATTCAATAAATTAATTATAAAAGAAATGTGTATGTAGAATTATCTATTCTCAATATGATTAAGTGTTGCTGTCATAAATCCTTTCAAATTTTGCACTAAATTTATCATTTAAAATACAAATTTATATTTCTTAGACCACTAATGGTCAAAACATATTTTGACCATAAAGGTTAAAACAGGTATTTTCCCTGAACTTGGTGAAAACAAATATAGTATCTAACTTTGGTAGTAATTGATTTGCTGTGCTGGTTTGCAAGACAACTTTTATGAAAAAGTAATTCAAATTGTATAAAATTCAGTTCAGCACATTACTTAAAAAAATTTTATAAAAATTATGAAAAAGAATAAAAGGTACTACTTGGTTAATACCATTGACAAATTTCGCCAAACTAAAAGCCAAGTTTTACATGTTGCATGATTTTTTTAATAACGGAAAAACAAATAATTAATAGAATAATTAATAAAAATATAAATAGAAAGTCAAAATAAAAAGGACTTAATGACGTTTTAAACATGTGTATCATATTTAATGTAGTTGGATGTGGCATTCATGATCATCCATTATTGGCATTTAATCTTATAGTTTGGCGATTGTTTTCTGGTCGACGGGATAACCAAGTAGTACCAAAAAAAAAAAATGTATAACTTGAATGTTTGACATTGTGAATGGGTATAAGAAGTTGAGTTGAAATTGAGTTGGGGCTGAATATATGGATAGCAAAGGGATAAAAATCTTGTTTGGATATCATTTGGGAATATACTGAACTAATAGGCATAGTTGAAAAAAAAACTAGTTGGATGTGGTAATTCCAAAGCTTTCTTCTATTACATACATGTTAATATTTCCAGAAAAGTGAAACATAACAGCGTCATAGGTTAGATAATTTATGCCAAAATCTTATCCTCAACAACTTATTTCAAGCTGAAACTGAATCTGAAATTTGATGAAAATCTGTGTAAAGTAGACTCCCTCAAATCCACAACCCTAAAAAACCCCACCTCTCTAAAATCTGCTTACATTTTACGGATGTAAGCAATGAAACATTTAGTTCAGATATTTGTATAAAATTTGACTTTTTAGTTGTATATCAATTCCATGTATACTTTAATTTGCAATTTTTGTTAACATTAGTGAATTCATGTTTTTTCATAAAGGAAGAATTAATTTATTTTTGAAAAAATTCAAGATATTGCTGATATCACATTGGTAATCACGATCTTCTTACCAAATATATTTATCAAGCTTTTTTGGTTATTAAGTCTGACTAATCCTGAATTGAAACTTTCTTATTTTATAACTTTGATCTGAATTAGTAATGTACCTTTATGAGGACAGTCTCATAGAATAATTTAGCAAAAATACACTTAATCTTTATAATGAATATTTAATCATACATTATTGATCATTAACTTGACCTTTACTTTTAATATTTTAGTCATTTTTAAAATTATCTAAGTTTTTATTAGTTTATTACTTATGTTAATATTTTTATTACATTGTTAGCATTCATTATAGTTTCGAGTGCATTATTAATTAAATTCTAATTTTCTGGTTAAAAAATACAAAGAAAGCAGTGGCCAAAAATCCACAAAAATTTCTAAAATTTGCACAAACTCTGGTTCCCAGCTGTACGGATTTGAGGGCGTTTACTATATTAGCATTTGAAATAGAAAAATCGCAGAAATCGTAAAGAAAATCTGAACAAAAATGCCACTTGTACAGCGAATTACTCCAAAAACTAAAGAATATTAATTTTATATCATGGACTAACTAAATCTGAAGTTCCATGAAAATTCATGCATTAGTTCCTGAGATACAGCTATTGCGATAATCGTGAATAATGCAGCATAGCAATGCCACCTGTTGAGAAATTTACTCCAAAAACTAAATAATACAAATTTCTATCAGAGACTAACTGAATCTGAAGTTTCATGAAAATACATGCATTAGTTCCTGAGATAGAGCTATTTCGATAATCATAAATAATGTTGCATACCATACCGCCTATTAGGATATTTTACATTAAAACGTAATCAGAACCGTAATTATATGAAGAACTAACGGTATTTGAAGTTTTATGAAAATACGACCCTTAGTTCTTTAGGTATAACTATTCTGGAAATCGTAAAAAAAGAACCATAGCAGCACCACATTTTGGGTGATATACACCAAAAGCTAATCAGATCCAGTTTATATCAAGATCAACAGAATCTAAAGTTTTGCGAAAATCCGTGATTTAGTTCTTGAGATAAAACGCCACAAAATTTATGTCACTTACAGACAAACTTACAGACAGACATTTTGTAAAAACATGATTTTTAGAATCTCCGATCCCTAAAATGTGTAGATCCGTCGGAAACCAAAATTTAAAAAATTTCACGAATACAGTACTTTTTTCTTGTAAAGATGGAAAAAGTAAAATTACAAGCATTTAATGAAATAAATTTATATTTTTTACCACTAAAGGTGTAGGATTGTCCCTATATGGGCTATGGTAGTGTCTAATAGTCTAAGATCCGATAATACAAATATATACCCTCATTTGTTATTTAATCGAGTTACACATCAAATAAAAGCTTATTTTATTCCCAATCCAACCGTACTAGGTTGCCTGCTCTCAAGTGGTGCCAACCATGGGGTTGCCAGGTTTAAACAGGTAAGTTACTGGAGTTAATATACCCTCATTTGTTATTTAATCGAGTTACACATCAAATAAAAGCTTATTTTATTCCCAATCCAATTGTACTACGTTGCCTGCTCTGAAGTGGTGCCAACCATGGGGTTGTCAGGTTTAAACAGGTAAGTAACTGGAGTTAATATACCCTCATTTGTTATTTCATCGAGTTACACATCAAATAAAAGCTTATTTTATTCCCAATCCAACCATACTAGGTTGCCTGCTCTCAAGTGGTGCCAACCATAGGGGTTGCCAGGTTTAAACAGGTAAGTAACCGGAGTTACTATATCCTCATAAGTTTTTTTAATCAAGTTACACATCAAACAAAAGCTTATTTTATTCCCAATCCAACCGTATTAAGTTGCCTGCTCTCAAGTGGTGCCAGGTTTAAGCAGGTAAATAACCGTAGTTAATATACCCTCATAAGTTACTTTATCGAATTACACATCAAATAAAAGCTTATTTTATTCCCAATCCAACAGGGTTGCAAAAAAGCCGGCTAAAATTTAAAAAAGCCAGACCGGTGGCTTTTATTGGTTTTAGCCGGCTTTTTTTGGCCAAAATTGGCCTTTTTTGGCCAAAATTGGCTTTTATACAGAGAAGTGTTTTTATTATAAGCTACACATTGTTTAAGTGTCCTTTAACTAGTTTTAATGATGTTTAATTTACTTTGAGTTTAATAAATTTATTAAAATAAAAAATTGGGATTTTAATTATGATTTATTATGAGAAATTGGGTTATAACCCAATTTTTCAATAATGAAGACATTAATACTAGAATAACATATTGATGAAGTTGCTAGTAATTTATAGTCAGAATTGCAAATATGTCAGCTAAATTATAAAATGCCCATACCAAGTGCTTTTTCTGATTTACATTAATCTTTAATCCAACCTTGTTTTTCATTTTTATTTCTTTATAAAATTAAAGAGGACAATGGGTACTTAGTTACATGTTTTATTACTCAACTAATTTTAAGAGTTATTAAAATGTCATGTTTTATTCCCTATAAACATTTAAAATCATACATATAAAAAAAAATCACAATTTCTCACTATTGAAAATAATATTATGAATTATGCATATTTCATAATATTATATTTCACAATTTATTTCAGTATTCTCAATTAGCATATGCATGAATATATTCATGCAAGACGGTATATAAGCACTTTTAAATAACAAAGAGCTATTCAAAATTTTAATTCAACAAATTTTACTCAAACATTTTTTGTTGTTGTTTAAGTATATATAATTATGTATAAACTCGCCTCAAATACTGAATCCTTCCTTATTTGTCTTTCAATATTGTTCATCTATGACGTAATCTTTACATATTGACTTGAAAAATGTTTCCATGAATGCTTTGATACGTTACATTTTGTCATAATTATATTAAATATAATTCTTAAGAATGTGTAATATAAGTAGAACTATGAAATATAGAAGTTTAAAACACATTTTTTGTTATATTTTCTTTTTTCCAAGATTTATATATATATATTTTTGGACATAATGCCTTCCTTCACAGTTGACTTCTAGCAGTTATAAAGACTTACTTATTTGAAAAATTAAATAGAAATTTATAACTTTTTTAGTAGTAAATAATTAAAAATGTATTAAAAATAAATCAATCCAAATTTAATATGGATTTGATACAAATTAACACTTTAAAAATAAAAGCCGGCTTTTTTCAATTTTAGCCGGCTTTTTCTAAGTGGATAAAACCAAAAAAAAGCCGTCTGGCTTTTTTTTGGCCCGGCTTAAAGCCGGCAACCCTGCAATCCAACCGTATTAGGTTGTCTTATCAAAAAGTGTGCTGAATCCATGGTTGCCTAGATTTAAGATGTTCAATTTTCTGCGCGACTGTTGAGAGTGACAGAGAAGCGTTGCGCGCGCGATTCCATTTGACAGGCAAAGATGCAGCGAGTGCTTTTTAAAGATTACTCTGATTGGGTAAATATTAACAAACATTTCAATTTTTTTATTCACTCATACATTCATTTATATACATAATTATGAAAATATGACAATATAGCTAAACATAATTATGAAATAAGTTTTCCGTTGAAAATGTGGCTTTTCAAAAGGAGATTTTTCTGAGATTTTAAGCACGGATTAAATACTGGTAAAGATCAAATAAAATATCACATAATAATGTAAAGATTTTTTTGTTAATACATAAATTTATCAATAGTAAAATACAAAATTGTTATATAAAACTCTTGTTCCGATTCAGAGTCATCAGAAGTGCCAATATCACAATCTAATTAGGAATCTTCATCGTTTTCTATGATTTTCGATTCACTTAATATGTCGTTAACTTGTAAGGATGTCGGATCCTCTTTAAACCACTTAGGCTTCAAATTACCATCCAATAACCATCCACAATCTTCAGGATTGACTTTAACGCAGCATGCATCGGTTGCATGAAGCCAAATAAAATTAACATATATTGTGCGCAAAATTTTCTCTTTCAATGAGATTCAGCACGGTTCCATCATATTGAAGTCGATGCCGTTAATCTTCCTAATGAAATGCTCTTTGTCATTGTTCATTGAATATGTTTTTTGGAACGGCTGATATCTAGCCTCATTGATATTATCATAAAGAAGAGCAGTGAATTCCTGAACAGGTTGAATTTTATCTTCTAGTCGTGCATCGTCTGGATCTATCAATGATGCGAATATTTCCTGGAATTCCGTTCGTCTTGAAAATATTTTAAAAGGCTTGGTTTTCCCTTTATTATAAAAAGCCGCTGTGTAATCACAACCAGTAAATGCATGAAAAACCGACAGACTTAGGGATAAAATATGACCTAATTTCATTGCAAGCTCAGTACAGTTAATATAATCAAGATCTTTCTTACTGCTTTTCTTTGTTGATGAACCCGCCGACTAAATTTGAGTTTGTGGAATTTTGTGGATAGTGGCCAGTAAAATTACCAAAACATCGGTATCATTTACTTTCACCAATATATTCGAACTAGGTGAGGTTTTTGATATATGAAACATTATTCGCATATCTGCCTCTTCATGTTAACATACGTAGTCTTCTTCACGTTTCACGACATGATCTGTGACAGTATGGTAAGAAAAACAGCGTTCTCCAACTGTTATAAAAATTTTCTTGTTCTGGATTATTGAAACTGTCTACCAAATGGAATCGCGCGCGCAACGCTTCTCTGTCGCTCTTAACAGTCGCGCAGAAAATTGAACATTTTAAATCTAGGCAACCATGGATTATGCACACTTTTTGATAAGACAATCTAGTACGGTTAGATTGGGAATAAAATAAGCTTTTATTCGATGTGTAACTCGATTAAATAACTTATGGGGGTATATTGACAATGGTTACTTGCCTGTTTACAGAGCCTGATTACTAACGGGGCACTCTCTCACCAGAAAAAATTTATAGAAATTTTCGTCTTCTTTAAACGCCCATTTCATTCAAAATTACTGTGATGAATAAGGAAAAATTCTCTATTTCTTTTTCCTGGTGGGAGAGTGCCCCGTTAGTAATCAGGCCCTGCCTGTTTATACCTGGCAACCTTTGGTTGGCACCACTGTAGAGCAGGCAACCAACCTAGTACGGTTGGATTGGGAATAAAATATGCTTTTATTTGATATGTAGCTCGATTAAATAACTTATGAGGGTATATTAACTCCAGTTACTTACCTTTTTAAACCTGGCCACCTCATGGTTGGCAACATTGGAGAGCAGGCAACCTAATACGATTGGATTGGGAATAAAATAAGCTTTTGTTTGATGTGTAACTCGATTAAATAACTTATAAGGGTATATTAACT
Source organism: Maratus speculifer (assembly GCA_964019185.1). Taxonomy (NCBI): domain Eukaryota; kingdom Metazoa; phylum Arthropoda; class Arachnida; order Araneae; family Salticidae; genus Maratus; species Maratus speculifer. Next base: position 10,679,094 of record CAXHSM010000423.1, read on the forward strand.
CCAGTTACTTACCTGTTTAAACCTGGCAACCCCAAGGATGGCACCACTTGAGAGCAGACAACCCAATACGGTTGGATTGGGAATAAAATAAGCTTTTATTTGATGTGTAACGCGATTAAATAACTTATGAGGGTATATTAACTCCAGTTACTTACCTGTTTAAACCTGGCAACCCCATGGTTGGCACCACTTGAGAGCAGGCAACCTAATACGGTTGGATTGGGAATAAAATAAGCTTTTATTTGATGTGTAACACGATTAAATAACAAATGAGGGTATATATTTGTATTATCGGATCTCGTACTACAATATATCACATGCAAACGTACGCATATGTACCTGCATCTATGAAAAAAATTGTTAAGTTATATCTAAGAATTCATAATTTGGTAATTTCATGCATGAATTTAATACTATTTAAGGAAAAGAAAATTGTAAAATCGGTTTCTTAATTCACAGTTAAAACTTAGTGTATTTTATTTAAAATATCTTCTTTATTATTTTTTCTTTCTGTTTTTAAATTTAATTGTAGATAAAACAGTTTTTTCTGAAGTTCAATAAGTGTCTTTGGAAGAAAACGGTAACAATCTTTTCATACTGATGCCCTAAAAAAGTTCCTGTTATCATCGAAATCAAGCTTAAATTCATTTGAGAAAATGTCGTCGATTGCAGAAGAAAATTCTTCTGCCAGTCAACAGAACTTTGTTCCTCAAAATGGGGATAAAGATAGACAATCGTCAACTGATACAGGAAAAAATGCATTTGTTTGTGAAATATGTTCCAAAGGATTTTCTATAAAATATAATTTAAGAAGACATCTCTTGGCGCATACTGGAGAGAAACCATTTGTTTGTGGAGTATGTTCCAAAGGATTTTTTCAGAAGAAGAATCTAAGAAGTCATCTCTTGACGCATACAGGAGAAAAACTATTTGTTTGTGGAATATGTTCCAAAGGATTTTCTCAGAATTTTAGTCTAAGAAGGCATCTTTTGACACATACAGGTGAAAAACCCTTTGTGTGTGAAATATGTTCCAAAGGATTTTCTCAGCATAGTGATTTAAGAAGACATCTCTTGACACATACTGGTGAAAAACCTTTTGTTTGTGATATATGCTTCAAAGGATTTTCTGATAAAAGTACTTTGAGAAACCATATCTTGACTCATACAGGAGAAAAATCTTTTGCTTGTGAAGTATGTTCCAAGAAATTCTCTCGGAATAGTTATTTAAGAAAACATCGCTCGACACATACAGAATAAATTCCTTGTGCTTTTGAAATGTGTTCCAAAGAATTTTCTTGACATTTTCAACTAGAAAGAGATCTCATGATTCATACTGGAAAAAATATTTTGTTTGTGCAAGATGCTTTCCAAAGGATTATCTGATAACCATTATAAAAAAAAAAAAAAAAAAAAAAAAAAAATCATTTGTCTCATATTAAATAGATTTCTCTTAAAAATCTCTTGTGTTTTTTTTCTTCTTTTGTTAAAATTGAGTATGAACCCTGTATATGTCGTTCCATTTACTGTTATCACATCTTTTTTGGTTTAGCATTTAGTCATCAAATAAAAAATTGTAAAATTTTTCCACAGTTGTCGTTTTGATAAAAAAGCAAATAACTCTAGACCTGTTCATTAGTTTTCAATAAAACTTTTTGATAGTTTTAATTTTTTATGTTACTCTAAATTAACTTTACTTTAAATTTAAAACTTAATCTGACCTGAAAGGGATAAATTGTATCGGAATATGTTACGTGATTGGAAATGCTTTATTGAAATAACACTTTTAAAAATAGAAGAGAAATATACTAAAAATATTTTGTGTGAAAAAAAATCTTATTTGTTAAATTTTTTTCTTAAAAGACTTTCAAAGGATTTAGATGAAGCATGTGTCGTTATCATGTATTCTTTGCATCCAGTATGAGCTGAGTATTTTTCTCAAATTATATGAATAATTAAATGAATATTGATCGGCTTGTTTACACAATTCATATATCATGGTTTTATAAGCTATTCAGATTATGAACTTTATTTCTAAGTTCTTGTTTCTTTTCCTTCTTGTTTGTGTCCTACATCATCAAATACAATTTTTTTATGACACGCCATATTGTATCTCTACAATTCTATAATAATACACTAATCATGTGACTGTCACCAATAGTTCTGGGCTGACGCTTTGGATTTTTTCTATGTGAGTTGGAAATTTTTGTATTATAGCTAAGTGCAGGTTGTAAAATGCCAAATACTGTTCCATCGGTATCATTTCATTTATATTATAACTACCCAAATTATGTTACTATCGTATATATCTTCAATTTTTATATGCAAAACTTTCTTTTGATTAAAAAAAATGAGATTTTTTTTAATTAAATAAAACTAAATAAAAGTCCTATGATAAAAAAGAATTCTTGGCAGTTTTATGTTAGAAAAGCTTTATTCTTGCGAATACTATTTTTTTTAAACAGGTCCTGTTAATATTTTTTCATCTTTCGCATGGTAAATAAAACAATGATTTGATGTAAAATTAAGTGTCATGGTTTACAGTATTATTTATTTTCTTTCTTATAAGGATTAAGCAAAAGCTATGAATTTTAAATATTTCAGTATTAAATGCAAATCTTATATTTAAAACTAGTCGTTGGGGGCCGCAGTAATGCTTACCCATCATGCATATGAATAATATAATGTATGAAAATAAAACATGTGTAAACTATTTATAAAATGCATTGCACATCCAAAATAAAATTTAATTGTATATTTAAATATTTTTAATGTATAAAGTAATGCTCTATTAATAAATTTCTGATGAGTCAATTTCGACACATTATATAAAACACCAAACTACTCAAGTAGTACCTAAATGCGTAAAAGAAACATCCTTATAACTCCAAAAATAATAGTCCTATTAACTAGCAGTTTACTGCGTCAGATTAAGCGTCTAATTCCTAATTAAAATATATCTTTGAATTGAAATTTGAATGAAATACGAAATTATCAAAAGCCAAAAAATGTGGAAAACAGGATTACAAATATCTCGGCAACTATTGATCTGATTGACTTCATTCTGTATGCAAAATTTGTGTTATTTTATTGCCTTTTACATTCATTCTTTAAAATAAAATAAAAAATCGAAAATTTTTATATACCTCTCAACAGAATGAATTTTTTGAAAGCCAGAAAAAATAGTTCCAGATAATCGAGGTTACTGACATTAAATAGGCTTTGTCCCATTCTTACATACAAAATTTCAAGTCTCTATCTCAATTTATTCGGAAGATAGAGCGTTTACAGACAGAGAGACGGACGGACGACAATTTTTTTTAAAAATATGTTTTACGGAATCTCCAGTACCTGAAACGTGTAAATCGGTCAAAAACATTTCTGATTTTCAAAATGATTACAAGAGTTACCCTATACTATGTATGATGGGTAAGTAAAAATGGGTGAAAGGATTACATTAAAAAAAATAATTTAATACGAAAAAATAAGACAGGAATAATACTTGATGATTTATTCCCTCCGCCTGTCTAACATAAAAATATCAGGTTATCCCATCGACCGATTTCGCCAGATTATATAAATCTGCAAACTACTCATCTGATTACATAGATTAACATACTTTTTTAATCTGAACAACTGCAGAAAAAATATATTAACAAAATAATAATAATATTATTATATCACCTGCGGTTTATTCTGCTGCTCTGCCTAAATGACAGACCAGATGTTATGACCAATAAGGTTAGCGAAAAATTCCAGCCGGCTATCGCCCAATTAACAGGTAAAGCATTGGCATTATGAGCCAAGTATTTGGGTTTCATTCCCGCCCTGGTCAATTTTTCGCTCAGTTGGAAATATTCAATTCGTAAAATACTAATAAAAATACAAATAAAATGTTGACTGAAAATATCACTTGATGACGCAACAATCATGAAATGAATGTGACATTTATGATCATCCATTATTGGCATTTAATCTCATAGTTTGGCGATAACTTTTTGGTCGACGGGTAATCAAGTCGTACCAAATAACGAATTCTTGATTTCTCTGTCAGAATCTTCTGATTTGGCAAAGGATGGAGTAAGTAAAATGCAAATTAAATTTTGAATAAAAGTAACATGATAGAATGTTCAACAAGCATTTAACGGAGACGAAACTGGTTGACAAGGGATGAATGCACAATAAAATTCTTACCATAACAATTATAGGTACTTCTATGCTCTCCCGTCGGCATATAAGCAGACCATACTGGAATTCATGTATGGAGGGTAATAGAGCTCTACTATTGGCTAATCTGTAATCTGACGTCTAAACTCCGCCTCTCGCTCCTTCCGAGCTGCGGAACTTTTCGCCAAAGTTTGGCGAAATTGTACTCCATTTAGATAAGTCTATGGCACCCCTGCACTTGGTTCCGCATTTTAATAAAAGCAACCCTTTCGTTCTGGAACGTGGAATGGAATCGAGAATGTGGGTTGTAAACAAACAAGTCGGATGTCACAAATTTAAAATCAAATAATATTCAGCACCACTTAACTTATTTTTTTATCATTAATTTTTCGTACACAAATTATTGTATGCATTAAAATATACATTTTTTAAGTGTTTTGTTTTATATATATTCTTTAGAGGATGATTATTTAATTTTGAATCTTAAATTTCAGATATTCAAATTTTATAGTGCTAATCATTTTAATTAATAGAAATTGTGTATCTGATATTTTCTCAAACTATAATGCACTACATTACGAACAATACATTATTAGTGTTAGTTATTTTGTAATTGGATAATGGTGAAAACTTATTGAAATACTTATTTAGAAAATATTAACTAAGCTTTTAACTCCATATTTTTATGCATTTTTTTTCTCTTTCTTATTACATTACATATTAACTATACAGCTTCTTTTTATATAAAAAAAAGTGCTTAAATTTACAAATGGTTGGGACAAAATTAAATTTTAATGTTATTATTTTTATTCCAAATTGCTGAAAAGTTAAGCAGTTCAGAAATACTTCATATTTAAATTTACAAATGGTTTGTTTGATGTACCAAAAACACAACGCTAAATATAGGGACAAAAATTAATTTTTAGTGACTAACATTATAGTTATTATTTTTATTCCAAATTGCTATTTTCATTGTTTGCAATCATCAAAACAAAAGAATGATTTTTAAAGATGAAATTTAATTTTAAAAAAAAGTCAAGGTAAATTTATTCGTTTAGAAATGCTAACAAATGAGCACAAATAAAATGACAAATTTACATCAAGGAAGAAATTTTTAATATTTTTAACCCGTATCTGATCTGTAATTTTTTTTTTTAACTACTGCTTTTGTAGATATGGTAAAAAGAAATTTTGATTTTATGTTTTCATACAGACAAAAAGAAATATGCATAAGAAGAAAGTGTAATTTTCAGGAAAATATAATATATAGAATTCAATATATATATATATTATTGAGGGAAAAAGGAATAAAACTAAATGATCATTTATTTATTTATTTATTGTTACAATAAAGTAATAGAGCAGAAAAAATTAAAAAATATAATAAAAGTTTTTTTTTTCACTTTAAGAAAAGAAGATTAGATGAGTTATTTATTTTTAAAAAATATAAGTAACAAAAAAAAAACCTGACTTGTTTAAAAGAATTTAAATTCAATCTGCTCCCTTATGTGGGAAAGGAAATATTAATCAATTATATATTGTGACAATAAAATGACAAAGTATAGCATATATATTTTTTTCGATTAAACAGTTTTAAAGTTTGAGTAGTGTGTGGGGGGACAGAAAAACCGAGAAGCAAAATCTTCATGGAAAAAAGACAAAATAAATTCTATAAAATTATATTTATTTTTTTTCTTCTTTTTGAGAGGGGGGGGGTTACTTTTTTTATTATAGATTTCAGAAAAATAAAAGTATTTATGAATTGCGGAATTTTTTGCCAAAGTTTGGCGAAAAATGCAGTTGTGCGAAATTGCACCTTTGCACTTGGTTCTGCATTTTGAAAAAAAGCAACCCTTTCGGTCTTCATGAAATGACCGAGGTGATCAATTGTGGCGTTGTGGGTCATGTAATGGGAATTCTTGTATGTCACATCTACAAACAAATCAATCACAAAGAAATGTCACTCATTTAATAGCAAATAATATTCTGGAAATCTTGCTCATTATTTCCCCTACACAACTTATTGTACAAACTGATATATACACTGACTGAAATTTTATTTAAAAAAATTTTAAATGTAGGTAAATTCATTTGTTTAGAAATGGTATTAGATGAACACAAATAAAATTAATACATTTACATCAAAGGAAAACTTTTAATCCGTATCTGATCTGTGAAAACTTTCTATCGCCTTTGTAGATATGGTAAATAGAAAATTTTTATTTTGTTTTCATTTAGCAGAAAAGTAATTAAATATGCATAACCAGAAAGTGTAATTTTGAGTAAAATAAATAATAAAATTCGTTTACACTTAGTTTATGAATGATTGTTCTCGACAATACCCTTTTGTATCTTAATTTTCAAACATAAAACTTTATATTTACATTCATAGTGATGAAAGTAAGTTGGAAACAAATTACTATTATTTTATTATTAATTTTATTTTTAATTTTTCTTTCCGATAAATAATTACATCTTCAGTCATAAGTTTTTGCTGTCTTGCAACAACAGTTTTTTCTCCCACGATATCGTACACAGAAATTCGATTCTAAACACTAACTTTAAAAACAATTTACTAAAAAATCTCTTGCCATTACAAAAAGATGAAAAAAGAACATATTCGATGACATAGTTTCAAAATAAAAGCACTTGATATATTTGTAACAAAAAATGTGTCAGAATATAGCTATTGTAAATTTCAGAATAGCCTTAACATTATTTTTTTAGTACACTAATTCAAGTGTATTAAATTCTAAAAATCCTACTCCATATAAAAAGGAAAATAAAGCATTATATTCTAAAAATCCTACTCGATATAAAAATAAAACATTATATTCTACAAGAATGTATTAAATGTATTAAAAATTTTTTTAAATCATATTACTGCTTAGTTGTGATGTACCGTATATATTCGCGTATAAGTCGACCTCCTAACTTATGTTGTTAAAAATAAGAAAAAATTCAAAATCCGCGTATAAGTTGACCCCCCCCCCTCCAAAAGGGTGGACCGATTGACTTTCTCCCGAAAAGGACTGATTCCTCAAACTCATTCCGAAATATATTGTCCGAAAAATTATGCTTCATGTCATAAATCGGAATCGGGTAAATTACGAAGAAAAATTAGATTCATTCAGTTTTTTCTTGGACTCGTTCCTTTTTTCTCAAATCATTCCATTTTCTTGGATTTTTTAGACTTGTTCCTTTTTTCTGGAATATGTTCCATTTTTCTCTGAATCGTTCTTTTTTTTTCGGAACGAATTCGTATGACTCGTTCCTTTATGTGAACTATTCAGAGTGGAACGATTCCTTAAAATGGACGATTTTGCCCATCGCTATTTTTTAGCATTGGAAATGTGTTCTTGACATAAATCGCACACTTTTTTATTCTTTGTAACAGGTTAGGGTATGTTATTTTTTTGAAAAATAAATTAAAAATGATCTTAAATTCAGAATCGTTGAGGTTGGAAGGGTTCCAGATTTTGGATTTTGTTCTCTACAAACAATGGGATGCTGCAGCACCGATTCACTAGCAAATTATTTTCCGATATTTTATTTATAGTTTTTTTTTTTTTTTTTTTTTAGATCTCGTGTATAAGTCGATCTCCCCACTTTGAAGTTCTTTTATTGTCTAAAATTTCTCGACTTATATGCGAGTATATAAGTTAGGTAGTAAGTTTTAACTAAAATTTGTTTGGAAATGGACAAAATGCCCTTAATGGGGGTCTTTCTGTAGAAACCTAACCCGCATTTACTCAAGATTACCCAAGGCTTGAAGAAAACTCCGAACGACTAAGCCGACGGGTGCCACTGAGTTCGAACCTAACACCCTTCGTCTGTCAGTTTAAAGCGCAGAACCACTCAGCCACCGGTGAGACTTGAAGTGAATGGAATCACAAAATTTTTTTAATACTTTTCAATAAATTAAAATTTTTTTGAGTTATAAGCATTTACTGTCTCATAACATCAGTTGTTTCATTTCCTTTGCTATCATATTTGGAAATCCCGTTCAAAACACCATTTTTATATGATATGAAAATAATTAGTCATATATCTACATCTACAGATTTATGTTCAAGTATTGCCAACAACGTACCGGTGCCAATGAAAGAGGCAGGAATAATGAATTTGTCTTTAGTTCAATTTTTGTTTGTGACAGAGATTATTTTGCAATCGGATGGTTTATTATTATTTAGTCATATAATATGATGAGAATATTTCTTTCAGATTTTTAGTTTGCGGTTTGACAATAATTTAAATTTCTAGTGTTATACAAATCGTAATCGCTCTTCATATAGTTATCATTTCTTTTGGAAACTCTACTGGTGGCGAAACTGTACTCTGCAATTTACAAAGTCACTTTCAGATGTAAATAAATATATTCACCATATTATTTTATGAGAAAGCAATCAAGCAGTGTTTCCTCTCTTTCTATGAAAGTGTTGAATTTTAAAATTTTTAATTTAAAATTCTTTTCTGGGTCATGCTCAATACATATGTTCACCAACGCATACTGATTTTAATCCTTTACTTAAAAATATGACCTAAATCCTTTACATTTTTGCCTAATTGCTGAAATAGAGTGTTAAAAGTAGAAACTATTTATATCCAATAATCCTGAAACACGTAAATAATTAAGAAAAATAAATAGGAAATGTCATTAGATTTCTTCTAAAAAAAAAGTTTTACTGAGAAAATAACCAGCTGTTTTAAACCATGGTTAAAACCGATTGGTTTAAATTGTGCAAATCCTATTTTTTAATGAAATGAATGAAAATTTTATATTTCAAAAGAAATTAATACAATAAGAATAATTCCTGTAGAAATGATATTTAATAATTTATCTGATGTGGTGCCCGGCTGACATTAAGTACCCAAACGTGTTATGAATTTGAACAACAGGATCAAATGGTATAACAAGGATTACACTATTCAATATCTCTCCCTCCATAACAGGTAAATAAAACACATCTCTCAGCTAGATTAAAAATTAAAATATGAGAAATGTTGCAAAGTTGTTACTGAATAAAAATTGGATAATTGCATATTATCTGACTAGATAAAGAGATGCCAAAAATGGTTGTCATTTGCCAGTTCTGTTTGTGAACTGTCCACTAGGACTTGGTGATAAAATCAACATAAAATATAAATCGCGATAAGAGTATTAAGAAATCCTATACAATGATATAGCATGAATATCACAATCTTGATGCAAACTGCAATTATCATACTTTTTCATTAAACCACAACTTTAAACAGCACATTAACTTGCAGTATTCAAGATTCTACTATTCTAAACTGTGATATTAAATATGATTTTGATTATTATGATACCAACGAAATGATTTCTACAATCCTAAACCATGATTCCTCAAAATTCTTCCAGTTTCAACTGTGATATAAGAAATTGAATCTTCGGTTTCAAATATCATGATACACGTTGTGATTTCTCTCAGCCTAAACCATGATGAATCCTACTTTTCAAAATTCCCCCAGCTTCAACCATATATAAAAAAAATTGAATCTTCAGTTTTGATTAGCATAATACATGTCATGATTTCTCTGTCTTGACTATGATAACTTATCAAAATTCTCTCAGCTTGAACTGTGATGTGAAAAATCAAATCTTTGGTTTTGATTATCATGATAGATCAAGTCATTTATTTCATCCTAAACGATTTTTGAAAAAGGAGAATCATTTCTGTGTTCGATGACAGGTGATGAAACGTCTTGTTTTCGCATGCAGTTGCAGACAGGGAGTGATATAATATTCATTAATGTCTATTTTAAGGTTTATTTTAAGGGGAGAGGTTAGTTTTTTCTTTTTTTTATTAAACGGACATTAGTCAAAACATATGATATCCTATCCAAGTTTCCTGGTTGTACAAACAAGAAATAATCTTAAAGTTTAGAAAAAGGTTTATTTTTTATTCAGATTTTTTTTTTAAATTTAACTCTCAAGACTGTTCTCAAAAAAGTATTATTTCACGCAAAAAATTCTAGCATTTCATAGGCGTAACCAGCCTTTTGAATAGGGGGGGGGGTGCCCAGATTTTTTAATCAGGACCTGTTGGCTACAAACAATATCTTATATAATAAAACCTGTTAAAACGGAATCTCATGAGACTGCTCAAATTTCCATTTTAAACAAGTTTTTATTTAGAAGGTATAATTGTGTGGTATTTTTTTTTTTTTTTTAACAGCCGAAACACAATTTTGTTTTAGTGAGGGGTATTAGAAGAGGTTCAAAGGTATATAAATTTTCTTACAACAGTGATATAAGACAGAGACTGTGTGTGGACACAAGTGTGAAACTTCGAGGCACCCTAACGTCTAATAAAAATTAAAAAAGAATTTTTATTATGCTGGAAACTTCTATAGGTGCAAAAAAAAGCTGTATGAGATCTAAAATATTATATTAATCAAAGTCTTGCAGATGAAATTTAGTCTGATGATAAATGTCATCCGGCGAAATATACATACATGTGTGTGTATACGTGTGTATGCATAAACCAGCAGCATAATTATGACCATAATAATAAATGTCACAATAAATAAAAAAGTTAAAGTATTTAGTCAAATTTTATGATAAAACCCCATTATAAACTCAGATCCACAATAAAAATATTACTGCTAGTGTTTCGTAACCAGGTACCACATCAGATTAGGCATACCATAGAGGGTTTCAGTTACAGTGGAGCATCGTTTATACGACGCCGAAGGGACTACCGAAAAACGTCGTATAAATGATAACGTCGTATAATCGATTTTCAATTCTAAAACTCGATTAATTTTGTTTTCACTTATTTTTAATGCTTCGCGTGTTGATTTACATACATTTATAAATTAAATAAACAAGTAACCAAAAAAAAAGGGGGGGAGAGCGAGGAGAATATCAATTTAAATAAATTTAACCCCAAAAAGTGAAAAGCTTCCTCTGAATATATGCTCCCTTCTCTGATATATTTTAGAAATTATATAAATCCTGGAGAATTTATAAATTCCAAATATATCCCTTCATACTCTTTTTGTTACCTCTCTATTTCACTAAAGTTCCAATTATAAGCCTCCCTTAAAATTATTAGAATTTCCTGTCTACTAAAAGGGATCTTACTTTCGGTACTTTACGGTACACTTATTTTTTCTTTTGATCATTTTACGTAGAGGAAAAAAAATGCCTATTGTTGTTTGACGTAATTGATTGACGTTGAGTTGTAATTAATGATTTGTGCAATGTGTGAAGAGTTCGAAACGTATTTCTTCTGATATTGTAGCAAACAAAATAAGTTCTTAATATTTCGATGCAATTCGCGAAATTTTTACTAACACAACTTTTACATTCGAATTCTTTCAAAATGTCATTTTTTTTTTCCTTACCAAGATGGACTTGTTTTTTTAAGACATGTCCGAAAAAGCTGTGGCCAAAACAGTACAAAAAGGAAAAAAAAAGAAAAAAAAAAAAAAAAAAAAAAAAAAAAAAAAAAAAAAACCTTGATTTGTACTGTTAAGCAAGCTGATAAGAAAAGAATGTGCCGTGCCGTGTAAAAATAAAACAGGTCGGAAAAGCTTACCATCTCCGGTCCTCTCAAAAAGAATGATCCCTCCTTTTTCTTCTGAGAATTCCCACACAAGCCCACATTGTTAGCATATGGATGAGGTATATTTAAATATATTCTTTGGTGATATTCATAACTGGCAAATTCTGTCAGGTCTTAACAAAACACGGTTAACATAAGAAAAATAAACAACAACAAAAAAAAAGGGTAAAAATCGAAAAAACGACGTATAAACGATTTTATGCGTCGTATAAACGATCCATTTTTACATTAAAACAAATAGGAATCAATTGGGACCACACTAAAACGTCGTATAAATGATCGTCGTATAAACGATGCTTTACTGTATAAGTAAACAAAGTAAGTACAAAAGTTTAAGTGCAAATGTCACTTAAACTCGATAACTTTTTATTTATCAAAAAATTAAATATGCAATTCCATTTCCAAATCGCTACAATAGACAAGTCTATTGAAATCGAATCTTGTGCTTTAATTTTGTGCTTTTACATTACAAAAAGTCATAAAATATGTCAGAAAGTTTTGCGTTTGTTAAGCACAGATTTCAGAAACTCTTTAAGAGAGTATAATAATTTTTTCATAATTTAAAATTGCAGAAATATGCGAATCGATTAATAATCTCTTGTTTTCGTATCTATGTATTAAAGCTTGAAACAATGAATTAAAATCGTCATCAGGGGACTCTAATTGCTTAGCTTCGTTTTTTAAAGAAGCCTTTAAATAAAATAATTTCTGATTGTCATCAAGTTGTTCATTATTAACAATTAAGTTAGTGAATTGCGTTTTAAAATTAGCAAAATCACAATAAGCACCTCCGAAAGAAGGTAAAGGTATTTCTGGGAGGCGAACTTTTGTTTTGGTTTCACATACATAATCATTGACAGTATGAGATTTATTTTCGAATGAGGCTAATAAAAGTTTTAAGCTTACCTCCACTTGTTCTAATCTCTCGAGAGCACTATTAATATCTTGATCAATTTCTTGGACTTGTTGCGATGTGATATCCTGAATTTCGAAATACTGCTCTCTGAGCTCTTCGAGCTTGTTTTGTAGACATTCCGTCTTTTTTAATTTCACTTCTAAAATACTTATATTAGTCGTTTTAATATCAGTAGTTTCTGATATAAACTGCTCTAGTCTTGTTATGGCAGCCTTTGACGTGCCTTTTAATCTATTTAGTTTTTCCATGGTTCACTCCGGACGAGAGAGCCACAATATCGAATAGAATGGACTGTATTCTTGATAGTCTTTTTAAAGTTTTTTAATGTCACTTGCACAAATACACACACATATAAAAACACAAAACGACAAATGATAAACTAATATGCAATGATAAAACTTAAATGAATTTCCATAGCTTAAAGGGTGTATGGATGATTATCAATTTGAGTCCGTGCTGATGCTTTGATGATCAACAGCTCCACTAACTATTTTTTACAAGCGCTCGCCAGGTGGAGCCAAAACACTTCCGGAACGGAACATACATATATTTCACAAAACTTATCAAATTGATGCTACTGCCCAACCAGTTAACTGGAAAAACTAGTTATCCAGAATACATCTGACCCCAATCATTCCGGATAAATGGTTCTGATCTGTATCTGTATAAATGATATTGTTATATATATATACAGTAGACTCTCTCAAATCCACACAACTTGGAAACAGAGGTTGTGTAAATTTTAAAATTTTGCAGATTTCTGGTCATTCCTTTGTTTACATATTTTTAAACAGTCATTTGAATGTAATTGAAAATGCAATCAAAACTATAATGAATGCTTAAAATACAGGGTGTCGTTTTTCAACGGTGGCCAATAGCTAATTTCTAAACCGTTAGTCATAGACATATAGTTCCAGTTGCAAAAATGCTTCAAAAAAGGTAAAGAATTGTTTTTCAAGGGATTTGGGTCAAAAAAAACTTTTTATTAAAAACTATGAAAATTAAACTTTTATACGGTCCCTCGGTCGTATAAGTGACATTTAGTAAATTTTTCCACTACTCTAACAAGTAATACAAAAAAAGTCGCATTCCTCTGCGATTAAAACTAACCGAGTAATAGCTGTTCAAAGTTGAAGCATCTTTTTTGTTGCAAATTAAAGATCAGTCACAAATTTACTGGAAATAAAAATAAACGCATGATATAAAATTTGACATTTATCATTGAGAGTAAAATAATTTTTACAATATTATTTTTAAATTTATGTTGATGATTACATATTAGAGCAAAATTTGTACTAAAAATATAAGTAAAAAAATAACAGAAAGTTTGTTAATTTAAATTATAAAAAGCAACAGTCACAACTCGTTACAAAATGACGTATATTTAAAATTCTATTAGATACTTAACCTAACCGAATTTGGTGTAGTCCTATAAAATAAATAAATGGTACGCACCTAAAATTGTATTAATATTACATTGTAATTGGATATAAATAAGTGTGCAAATTGAACCTCGATTGGATATGTTGAAATGAGTTAAAATTTGAATTGAATTAGGGAAACATACGTATGAACTTTTTAAGCAGAATAAAAGCTTATAAAAATAACACGCCTTTAAAAAAAAAATCCTGGCTTCCCAAAATTTGATTTTTTCGATAAAGAGGATTTTAAAACTTACGTCTTCAACTATTTTAACCAATCTAGAAGTTGGTTAATAAAAATTAACACTACCGTAAAACTTATATGGTGGTAGCATATTCAGATAAATTGCTTTAAAAATATTTGAGGAGCTCAGAAGCCAAGGGGTACAAGTGACAAAATTTAGATTTCGAGTAAATTGAGTTCAAAGTTAAACATCAATTGTAATTCAACGAATTGAGATATGAAACTTTTGCTTATTTCTTAGTGATCTTTGAACTTTTATTTAAATAACTGATTTAAAAAAAGTGGAATAAAATTTTTCTTTTTATTTATAACTAAGCAATGTTTATCGTCATTCGGCACTTGTACCCCTTGGCTTCCAAGCAGTAATGAAAAGTGCTTGAAAGCTAAAGTGTGCAAGTGCCGAATGAACACAAGAAATGAAAAACTATTAAATAAAAAGTTGTATTTATGAAAAAATTAAGAACAATGTTGATACAAATAAATGAAAGATAAAAATTTTTTTAATATAAATTCTAAAAAAGGAAAATTATGAAAGAAAAAAAATGAATTTACGAAAAATTTATGGACAATGTTGATATAAATAAATGAAAGGAAAAACTTTTGTTCTAATATAAGTTTTAAAACTTTATTATAAGTTTAGAAATATTGTAATTTATATTTTTTAACACTTACCAACAAAATTGGAAAGTGAATATGATTTTGGTTTGTGAGTCCGTCTGTCCGTGCCCTAACTCTCGTAAATATATTTGGATTGCCTTGAAATTTTTGGGAATTATTCTTTTTTACCTCAACACAAACGTATTGCAAATGAAGTTTCTAACACGATTAGTTTATTTACAGGGACAATCAAAAGTCTTCCATTACATTACAGTTTATGGGAAAAATCGTTTTAAATGAATTTGAAAGATGTTACACCTTGTCGCATATTAAAATTTATATGCATTTACGAATTGCACTAAAATAAACATTCTATAAAATATGAGGTGAAAAGAATAGTTATTAATTTACAAAACCATACAAAAAGTTTACATTACCTAATGATAAAGAGGGAATTGTTTGCGACTTATTTTAATTATATTACAATTTTCACGGGTAATAAAATTCATATATATCGGTGAGGCTTAATATAAGTTATTTTGCACATAATATGAAGTACACAGTATTTACAGGGGCACAAAAAAAGATTCAAATAGTATATTCTATCCGAAGTACTGTATATATTATCAATGATGATTGATGGATGGACGAATGCCATTTTAATTATGAATGGCACTTTTACGTTTCACTAAATTTATACATGTTATATGACATGTATAAATGCTATAGTCCATATACAAAGTTACACAAAAATACTTGTAAAGGTTACAGAACATGAGCGTACTTTACTTAAAGATTGCTTTTAAATAAGTCCTGTATTTCTATGCTGAACTGCATTCAGTTTATTAAGAAATACTTGTAAAATATAGATAAAATGATATACAGGATTACGCACAAAAAATTTTATACATGGTCATCGATGGATGATAATTTCTGAAAATGTGATTTCAGTAGTCTTAAGTGTGTTTTAGTTTGAAATAAATTTCAGCTAAATACTGGCGTATAACAAGATAAACTACAGAATGAACAAAAGTATACAAGTATGCTTCCATCTATTAGTATAACTGCTGAAAGAAAAATTTCGAACTATTATGTGTTTTCTCGCTAAACTTATTTTTCCCGTTATACAGTATATATCAACAGACTGATAAAACATAGGGCTGCTCAAAAGGATCAGAATATATATTTGGCAATGGATAGTAATTCTTTATTATCCTAAATAGCAAAAATTTTTAAAGATTTCAGGGAGTTTTGGGAAGTGTTCATAATCTATGCTTAACGCATGATTTTTCTTACTTGATAAAAGTTAAAATGCATTTATTTAATGCATAAAAAAGCAAATGTCTTTGTATGTCATTGGTCGCGCTTCTGCTATATAGACGTTAACGGACACAACTGTACTTATACCCCTTGGCCTCCACGCGTTTCACTGTTTTGGAAAAGAGGTTAAGTAACTGACCCCTATAACTCAGTACATAATGAAAAAAATCACTCTTAACTCTTTATCTACAAATAAATAGACAAATTTCCAGATAGCCTGTGCCCTTAACTCAATTTTTTCAATTTTGTCACTTATACCCCTTGGTTTCTGGGCTCCTCATTTCTTTATCTCATTTAAAATATTTTTGTAATTGTAACTATGTAATGTCCGTGGCAATTGGTAAAGGAATTAGCTATTGGACAGTGTTGGAAATGGAGATCCTTTATGATAATTTAAGCACTTAGTATACGTTCCCTGAAAACATAGTCGAACTCATTTGTTTTCAGCTACAGAAAAGTGATTTAAGTCATGAAATTTAAATTTTCATAACTCGGTCAATTTTAATGTTAACCCGGTGGAAGGCGTGCGGGGTACCTGTGTCACCCCAGTCTCATAAAAACTTCTATTCTGGAATTCGTATTAGTCCGTCATTATTCATCCCTTCAGTAGCTAACTTTTAAAATGTTTTCTTTCAATAGCACCTGCCATCAGCAGGTGTTTTTCTTTTGTTAGGGAGAAGCAATCATTTCCTGGAAAGCCACCTGCCACTGGGGTAACCTAGCAACCCCGTGCGACCGCATTTTACAGCAATTCCCTCTCATTAGTTTTCTGCTCGCATAGATAGTGGACGCTTGATTTTTTGTTCTTTTCGAAAATGGCAGCTAAACGAAAATTGACGGAATATGAGAAAGAAATGGAGAGATTGAGAGGGCTGCTGGATACTGTTGAAACTTCAGATGAAGAAATAGACTCTGCTAGTGAAGATGAAATTGATTATGAAATTTATAGTAGTCACGACAGTGACAGTGAATTTGAAGCTGCCAATATAAGCGGTGAATCCGATCAAAAAAATGACATTTACGTAGGAAAAGATAAAACAGTCTGGAAAAAAGATAAACCGAATGCAAAAGTGAGAACTAGCTCGTGCAACATCATTATTCATCTACCTGGACTAAAATCAGTTGCATCAGGTATTACGGAACCTGTTGAAAGTTGGGAACTCTTTTTTGATTCCAACGTTATAAAAAATATCGTGGATTGCACTAATATTTTTATTGATAAAATATCTGCAAATTTCCAACGAAGTCGTGATGCTAGAAATACGGATGAAGTGGAGATGAGAGCGCTATTTGGTCTCTTATATTTATGCGGGCTACACAAATCATCCCATACTAATGCAAAGGATTTGTGGAGCGCCGATGGAACTGGAATTGAATTGCTTCGAAAAACAATGTCTTACAAGCGGTTCACATTTCTTCTCAGATGCTTGAGATTTGATAATATAAAAGACCGTGAAGATCGACGTCAATTAGATAAACTGGCAGCAGTGAGAGATTTTTTCAGTGCATTCAATAAAAAGTGTCAAGAGATATATTCAGTTAGTGAATATGTCACTATAGACGAGAAGTTAGAAAAGTTTCGAGGTCGTTGTGGATTTCGGCAGTACATGCCGAAAAAACCGGCAAGATATGGAATTAAAATATTCGCCTTAGTCGATGCGAGGACATTTTATACATATAATATGGAAATTTATGCCGGACAACAACCAGAAGGTCCGTTCAAAGTCGACAATTCACCATCTGCAATTGTAAAACGACTCTGCACCCCGTTATTTGGATCCGCAAGGAACGTGACAATGGACAACTGGTACACAAGCTATCCATTAGCAAAAGAGCTTCTATCAAAGAAACTAACTATCGTGGGAACTTTGAAGAAAAATAAAGCTGTGATTCCTGTTGAATTTTTAGAAGCAAAAACAAAGGAAGTTTTTTCATCTATATTTGGATTCCAAAAGGACGTAACATTAGTGTCTTATGTTCCGAAGAAATCGAAATGTGTAGTTTTGTTGTCTACTATGCATCATGATAACACGATAGATGAAAACTCTGAGAAAAAGAAGCCGGAAATAATACAATTTTACAATGAAACAAAGGGAGGAGTGGATACTGTTGATGAAATGTCTACACTTTATTCTACTGCGAGGAAAACAAATAGGTGGCCGATGGTTGTTTTCTATTGTGTGTTGAATGTGGCAGCTATAAATGCGCGAGTTGCACTTATGTCCACCAAAAATGCTCCTCTGCAGTACAAAAGTAGGCGAATGTTCTTGAAAACATTGGCATTGTCTCTAGTTAACCAACAAATTATGAAAAGATCAACTATGTCAATGTTGCCCAAGGAATTACGAGAAAAAAATAAATCTGATTTGCCCTCAACAGAAAGTAATGATGATCCTGATAATAACTTGCCAAAGAGAATAAAGCTTGGTAAAGGACGATGTGCAGTTTGTCCTCGAGCTAAGGACAAAAAAACCACAATTAGTTGTATTAAATGTGAACAATTTACTTGCAAGGATCACTCTAATTACGTTTGTGACAAATGTATGTAAAGTCCAATAAAGGTATGTAATTGTTTTTGAAAATGAGTAAGTTTTTTTTTTTTTTTTTTTTTTTTTTTTTTTAAGAATTATTAGTGCAGATATTTATTTAAATTCATTCTGAAATTGAAACTTATATCTTAAAAATATATTTTATACATTTTTTATATATGTTTGAATAAATTTACATGCGTAAATTGCATTAAACTTAAGTTTTTCGGTGGGGTTATACAGGAACCCCACGAGACCAAATGTGTGCTAATGAGTGCGCGCCTTCCACCGGGTTAATGAATGGGACCTTTTTTATATTGCTTGATAGGATGGCAGAAAATTTTTACTAAATATCACTAATAGGACCAGAGGACCGTATAAAGAGTTAATTTTCGTAATTTTTTTATAAAATTTTATTTTGATGCAAATCGCTTGAAATATAATTCTTTACCTTTTTTAAAGCATTTTTGCAATTGGAACTATATGTCTATGACTAATGGTTTAGAAATTATCCATTGGCCATCGTTGAGAGTGGACACCCTGTATAATAAAATATTAAAATAAGTAATAAACTACAATAATAAAAATTTAGATAATTTTTAAAAGGATTAAAATATTAAAAGCAAAGGTCAAGTTAACAGTCAATAATGTATGATCAAATATTAATTACAAACATAAAATGTGTTTTTCCTAAATTATACAATGGAACTTATTTCATAAAGGTACATTATTAATTCACATCGAAATCACAAAGATAAGGAAGTTTTAGCTAGACTTAATAACCAAAAAAACCTTCATTAATACAAAATATTTGGTAAGAAGATTGTGATTACCAATGATATCAGAAATATCTTGCCTTTTTTAGAAATAAATTTATTCTTCTTTCGTGAAAAAAAAAAAAAAAAAAAAAAAAAAAATGAATTTAGTACTATTAACAAAAAGTACACAATAAAACATATATGAAATTGATATAGAACCTGAAAAAGTCAAATTTTGGCTCTATATCTGAACTGAATGTTTCATTGTTCACATCCGTAAACTATGTTCGAACTTTAGAGAGTTGCGGAGTTTAGGGTGGCGGATTTGAAGGAGTCTACTGTAATTTGTTTTAACAAGCAAGAGAAACCATGAAATTTTAAATTTCATAAAATAAAAAATGCTTTAAAATTATCCTCTTCTTAAAATAACAGAAAGCAAAGAATTCTTTAGTGTAAATTTTATATTGTAGAATTTCTTATTTATCAATCAAACACAAGCATTATTTGGTTCTTATGGGCCAGGAGATAAATTAACAAAAAAGGTTATCAAACTTGTTTATTGTTGCCAATCACATTCAAAACAGTAATTTATCATCATTAAATAGCCAGAAAATTATTAAAAGTGGTCAGTAATATGAAAATAAATAAAAAACATAACAAATAAATAACAAAAATTTAAAAATAAATAAATAAAATGAACTATTAAGAAAACTCCCATAAACTATGATAAATAAATGGTATTACATATTATTATCATTACAATAGAGTTTTTATTAGTTGTGTTCATGTAATTATGGTTTTAAGGGTTAATGTAATTTGTATAATTGAGATTGTTTTTGGTACAGTTCTATTTGACCTGGCTGGATAGTATGTAAGGATTCTGTTATACTTGGCAAGTAACCATCATTTGAATTAATTATATAATTTACTATTTAGTAATTCTCTAATAAATAAACTGTATATGACTGTAAAAATTTTCTTCAAATTCCAGTTCTTTAAAATTCCACTTTGATTTCCAAATATTTGTTTTAGAATATAAGAAAAACATGTTCATAAGTTTGAATTTATATAAAATAATTAAAAATTTTTCTTAAGTAGTATGTCAAAGCAAAATATGATAATATGAAAGATTTCTGTTATACTTGGTGAGTTACCATCATTTGAATTAATTTGCATTACTTATTATTTTAGTAATTCTCTGACAAATAAATTGCATACGACTGTAATTTTTTTCTTCAAAATCCAGTTCTTTAAAGCTTTACATTGATTTCAAAATATTTGTTCGAAAAATATGTTCACAAGTTTGAATTAAAAAAAAAAAGTATTAAAAAAGTTTTCGCAAGTAATACCTTAAAGCAAAATTTTTATAGAGTACTTTACTTATTGTGTATGTTAGTTACTTACCTGATAGCTGCTATTCAAATAGCCAAACATTCAGGTGAACTGTGTAAAAAACATTTTAAATGATGTCTGCAAAAATGAAAGTTGAGACGTATGGAATTTTAGGTCATCATACGATCAAATCACAAGTTGTGAAACATTCAATCGTAGAGTTACTAAAAAAAATATCTTTCCATTAATTTATTTTAGTAAAGAACATGAATCCAAAATAAATTGATTTTAAAAATTAGCGATTGTTAAAGAGTGCATACATTACTAAACTACAGACGCCAAAACATAGAATGAATCATCTCGGAATGATGCATTCATTAATAATGAATAAATCTATAAATATTTATAACTCACTAAATAAAACACTTATTAATAAAAAAGGAACGGAAAGCATCACTCAAAATTGGTAAATCCAACATTTAAATATTTTCTACGATATAAAAATTGACATTATTTCATTTTGAATAACTCACGAAAATTAAACTTAGTTTCTTTGGTAAAGCTTCCTTCGATTAATGGCGGTCTGATAACCACTACTACAGCCAGGGATTAAAAATTCTACTCATACTGCTTTTGCAACAGTTTTATTCATAAATAATATAATTAATCAATTACACTAGAACAATTTCACCATTATCGATATCATTCATTTTGGAATGAATTAATCACTTTCAGTGAATCATGATGTAAAACATCCAAGATTCATTCTTGTATTGGCGTTTTGTGTCTCGCCTGTTTATGATACCAGGTATCTTTTAAACCATCATTTTATTAATCTCACTCTCTTTATTAAAATAAATTAAAACATAGTTTCTACAGTTAATCTTCAATTGAAATTATACAATTTGCTATTTGATAACGTGACTACACAAAATTTCATTTGTCGCAACTTTCATCCTGTTGATAATCATTTAAAGCAATATTAAAATGTTTTACTTTGAGCACACATAATTTTATTTATTTATTTATTCGTAATTAGTTCGGCGAATATTATTGAAATGAAAATTTCAAAACAGGAAATTGGCTTGATTTTTTTAATGTTTAATTTTAAAACATTACATTGCTCATACAATGAATTTGATTTCATTCTGTTCTGTTGAATGTAAATATTTTTTGTACAATTGATCGCATATTAAACTTTACATAAAATAATTTATCAGACCAAGAATCTGAAATTCCAATACCTTTTTAATATTATATCCATTGTCATCAAATGCTGTAATTGCACTAAATATTAAAAAAAAAATGAAAAAAAAAGAAAAAAACGTTACATTTTTTATTTACCTTTAAAAATATGGCTTATATTAGGAAGATACATTGTACCAACATTTTTTACTGCTTACAATACTTTATTTTCTTTACAATGCCACCTTTAATCATATATAGGTACTATATTAAAGGCAGATACACAGAAGTATTTATTATGCAGAACAAATTATTTAATGTGATGTAGCTTTGTAAGTTTTTTTTTTTTTTTTTTTTTTTTTGTTCTTTCAGTTGGAACAAACATAGAAAATTTGGTACTTCTAGGTTAACCCGTCGACCAATTTCACGAAATTATACAAATCGCGAAATTATACATGTTGACATAATTTTTATTTTAAATAACAAAAAAAACAAAAAACAAATAATTAGTAGAATATTAATAAAAATATTAATAAAAAGTCGAAATAAAAATCATTTAATGACATTTTAAATACGTGAATCGCATTTAATGTCATTGAATGTGACATTCAAGATCATCCATTATTGGCATTTAATCGTATAGTTTGGCCATAATTTTTTGGTCGACGGGATAACCTAGAAGTACTGAAAATTTATATACAGTCGAACCCAGTTAGAACGAACTTCGAGAGACCAAATGTTTTGTTTGCTATATCCAGTGGTTTGTTATTATCCTAACAATTCAAAAAATGTTAGAATTCACAAAATATGTATATATTATTAGATATTACCGGTATATTCAATTATGATGTATTAAGGAAAATTGTAAAATCTATTAAATTTGATCATTAATGAACTAAATTGATCAAAATCGACTGCTTAAACTGACATAATACTAAATAACTTAACTTAAAATGAAGATGAATAAAAATACAGTGCAGTGCCGATTACCCGATCAAGTAGAGACTGAACCTAGATCGGATAAGCAATGTAAAATAAGCTTACTTATGGCCGCAATATGGTCAAATCTCTTTCAAAGAGAGTTTCAATGGTGAAAATAGTAAGAAATATGGAGGATTGAGATCTGGCGAGTATGGTGGATGTTCCATTTGCACCACCCCTCATGAATTTCTTTTTGGTGTCTTGCAAAGCTTAAAACCAAACCTTAAACTGGGATTTGACCATATTGCTGACATCCAACAAAATGTGACGAAGCTTTTGAACTCCATCCCAAAAGAAGACTTCTTACAAATTTCTCAGGACATGTATAGCAGATCGAAGCAGTGCATAATTATGGGAGAAGACTATTTTGAAGGATGGTATGGTAATTTTTGTTAATATTTCATCTACATTAATTTTACAGGATTATTCACCGAACTTTATTGTCAATAGTAGTATGTGCATTCTCACACTCTTGTAATAATAATGCCAAATGAAAATATCTGCTACAAATGGGTTATTCTGATTATGTTTGTGTCAAAATGGCCATTTTGTATTCCCCTTCTGCACCCAAATTTGATTATTTTGTGGCAGGCCCTGATTACCAAATAGGCACAGAAGCAGATGCTATCCTTAGAAAATTTTGAAAGGACCCAAAATTGAAAAAGCAGGGCCCCCAAATTTTATATTGAATTAATTTCAGTCCAAAATTGTAATTTCTTTTCAAAATATTTATCTTCTAATAATATATTAAAAAGTATTTCATAAAAATACCTTTCTCAAAAAATTAATTTTTCATGTAATAGATCACCATCAACCATTTCAAGTATTTCAAAATATTGATATTTTATGTTCTGCATACATTCTGAATTCACCTTTTTTATTCAACTTGCATTTTTACCAGGGTTCGCCGAAGTGGGCCCAGCCCGAAAAAACCCGCCCGGGTTTTTTCGTGCCGGCCCACGTGAAAAAACCCATTTGTGGGTTTTTTCAAATTTTCTCGTGTTTTACAACTGTTTCATTATTTAATCTAAGATATGAGAATGGAAAGATAAATGCCAATTTAAATATATTTCAAACCAACCATATTTAAAAGAAAGTACTTCCAAGTACTTTAAATCTTAATGTACGCCTAAAGATGATGCTTGAAATGTGATCCCCATCATGATTTCTTGTATTGTTATAGCTTTTAAGATTAATCGCAACATATATTATCCTGCTTCAATGTTCAATGAAAGTTTATACAGTAATTTTCAACACAAAAATGGTGACAGATTATAACGAAAAAATTTTGGTATAGTACTTTATTAATAACTTCATTGTTAAAATTATTACTAATAATTAATTTTTGTAAAAAGAAAATTATGTTTATTATTGTCATTGATTTATAAATTTTTTGTAATCAATTAGTTATTTTAAATTGTATTTAGTAGTAAGTACCTTGTTTTCAAACATTCGGAACCATATTAACTTTAATAACCCTGATAATATCCAAAAAACCCTGATAAAATATAATCTAAAATGTATCCAGATAATTTAAATGACTGCTTACAGATGGCATACAAAACTAAACTAGTAAAACTGTATTGTCATTTACGATCTAACTTTATAAATATGACTGACATTGACTTTTAGATAATCCAATTTAATACTATTGCAATATAATGTTGCTTAAATTGTAATATATATATATATGTGAATTCTATTTTTTTCTCCACAAGAATAAAAATATTTACATAAATTTTGCTGCTTTAAATTGATTTCTATTGATGTAAATGAAAGGAATTGCATAAATTAGTCTGTTTAACTTAAGATTTATATAAAGAAATTCAGTTGCACTTGGTTTAATATATTATTCTTCCAGTAATCTAGTTCCATGAGATACAAAATAATCTTTTTACATCTCTATATATTTTTTCTTTTTATGTGTTTTTTTTTATTGTTAATCTATACTTAATGCAAAATTATACCTTTGTTTCACTGATAAATGAAAAATTTAGGTACTATGCACATAAAAATTAGAAATTTGGAGAGTTCTCTAAAAATTTTAAATAAAACCCGAAAAAACCCGGGTTTTTTCAAAAAAGCCTGAAAAAACCCGGGTTTTAGACTACTGGGCCCAGTGGGTTGGGCTTTTTAAAAAAAACCCGGGTTTTTTTCAAACCCTGATTTTTACACTAATACTATGCAAAAACCTTTTTGCATATTTGTTCTCAATTGTATCCAGTTTTTATGTAAAAGGAACATAAAAAAAGTTAGTTAATGAAATATGTATGAATACAACTGAGCCACTCTTAGGAATAATATTTGAAAACATTGGTAAGTTTCTGGATATGTTGAAATTTGTAAATTCTTCTCGATTGTAAAAGGGCGCTGAAATAACAATGTGTTTCCCATAGCTTCAGTGGTTATTCAGTCCCTGCTTTGCAGCATTTTCTTTTTAATGCACATACTTGTAACAATACTTGTTTTATTCCATCCCATGATGATGGGGGAAAATGGGATCCCCCCTCCCTACTCTGGTGTAATCTTTCAGAACAACCCCTGGAATTGCCATGCTTGCATTCTCCTATGTACTTAATTATTCAATGTTTAGGTACTCATGTTTTTGATGTGTATTGAATCAAATGGACAAATGTTGTTTTGTGACAGAAAGCTAATAAAAACCCATGTGAGTCAATGTAAATACAGACTTGTGGGTGTAAATTTCTCAGAAAACACCTGACAGAAATCATCAAATTCAATAGCTTCGAATAAAATAAAGATGCATTTTTTTTTTAAATTTCTTAACATTCGCTTTCCTTTTACTTTAAAACAAAATTTATGCCTGCTTTAATATACAGTACACAACCATTTATCTGGAATAGTTGGGGTCAGATAAATTTCGGATAACTGATTTTTCTGGTTAACTGGTTGGGCATTAAAGCAGCATCCATTTGATAAATTTTATGGAATATATGTGGTTCTATTATTACTTTTAATTTTAAATTAATTATTGGATTACTTAAACTAAGAATCAGATGAATGTAAGATCAAATTTAAAGTTATAAAGAAGGTAATTAAAGGAAATTCCTTAGGAATAAAAATACATCTGTCTTCTCTGCATAAAAATGAAAACAAATGTAACTATATATGCTTCTATTTCAATACTAGCTGTTATCAAATTACACAACTGTTTTAAGCAATGTATATGTCAAAATGGCAGTGCATGGCACTTTTTTTTACAAAGATTCTAACATCAGTCTATTAGAAATATCATTCTGGATAAGTGGTTTTCTGGTTAACTGGTTTTCGGATAAACGGTACCATACTGTATTATTATAAAATAAATCTAAGTGTATTGCGGAATACTTTCATAAATTGTGAGCAGAGAAAACTTTTTATGATATTTCTATGTTAAATTATGGGTAAAATTGAAACAAAATGGCAATAATTGAATGTTTTCCTATTGTTGTACAATTTACAATGCGCACCTCTCATGTGATGCAAATTTGCACACCTGGCAAAAGGTTAATCGTATTTTATCCCTTTGCACTTTTCAGTGATACTTCATACTTTAAATAAAGTTAAAATAAAATTCCAAAAATAAGTCTTGAGCCCCCCCCCCCACCCTCCCCTTCTCAATCTTTGACAGCAGTAAATATTGACAATAGTGGAAGAAAATGCATATAAATGAAATTTACAGGAAAATTTAATCAATAGTAACTCTTAATGTATATTTGCAAAAAATAATTGGTACATGATAAGGAACATTCCATAAATATTTAAAGTCTAAAAAAATTCTAAAAGACTTCTAAAATAAACAAAAATGATAATTTATTCAAATTCTGTTTGCTGAATGTGTCTGCAAGTTTTAGTTGTTTGAGTTCAGGGAAAAGAAATCATTTAGCTGTAAATAAACAGAAAAAGTTATTGAAAGAAAAAAAAAGAAAAGCAAGTCTAGTTATTTTTTTCTCCTTGCTATTAAAAATATATATTTGCTATCTCTATTGATAATTGACAAATTGAGTTCAGACATTTTTCAGCTAGTTGTATTAATGGTAAATTAGACTGTGTAACAAAATTTTATTACTATGTAATTAGTTGTTAGAAAATTAGATCATCACACAGAAAAAATCCACTACCAAGAAAAATAAAATAGAGAGAGCAATCTGTAGTTAACTTTATCAGAATTAGATCATGACCTTACACATTGATAGATAAGGTTTTGTTATGCAGGAAAAAAAAAAAAAAAAAAAAAACAAGCATATACAGCAGATGACCTTAAATTGGACTCCCTAAATTTCATGAATATTTAACAGATGTAAACAATGTAACTTTTAATTCAGATGTAGGAACAAAAATTGACTTATTTGTATTTTCGTCTGTAATTTTCATTAATATTATGGAATTCATGCTTTTTCATGAAGGAAGAATAAATTTCTTTCTCAAAAAATTCAAGATATTGCTGATATCACTGGTAATCACAATCTTTTTACCAAATGCATTTATGCAGTAATCAAGCTTTTTTTGTATTATTAAATCTGCCTAAACCTGTAAAAAAAAAATTGCTATTTTATGATTTTGATGTGAATTAGTAGTGCACCTTTATGTGGCAATTTTCATTGAATAATTTATGTATTGAAAAATGCATCTCATCTTTATAATGAATATTTAATTATACATTACTGATTATTAACGTGACCTTTGATTTTAATCATTTTAAAAATTATGTAAATTTTTATTATTTTAGTATATTACTTATTTTAATATTTTAGTATACTGTAAGCATTCATTATACTTTGGATTTTATTATTAATTACATTCAAATTACTTTTTTAAAACTATAAACGAAACAATGATCAGAAATACGCAAAATTCTAAAATTTGATTTGAGGGAGTTTACTGTATATTACAAAATATTCAAAGTTTTCCGATATTTCTTGGTTATGTTTATTAAAATGCAAAATGAAAAAAAGGCCCTATTTTGGTTACACATAATTTTCATGTATTATTTAAAATTTTTCTAATATCTCATATAAGAGAAGAACAATTTAGCATATTGAATAGTATAACAAAATTTGTCCATTACAGATTAGAATTTGCACTTACAAGAAAAATACAAGGGATAAATAAGATAACACTAAAGAAAATAAAATTATTTACGATGTGGAGACCATTGCTTGCTACTCTGAAATCTTCCAGGATCGGACCTTTTAACATTGGAAAAGGCACGATACTACACCATAATTTGTCAATTAAGTTTTTGGGGATCGAAGAAATAGATTCAAAATTTACATAAAAATAATACAATTTAGACTAATTTTTGTCAATGAAATGTATTAAAATAATACCGTAAAATACCGTTAATCCGCCCCCCCCCCCAAACGTAACGAAAAATCGTACAATAGTTAGAGGGGGGCGCTTACACGGGATTTTTCCGCGATCAATCAACAAAAATGAATGATAAATTTTGATACATGAATAAATTGGGTAAAAAAAAAAAAAAACGTAAATTCTGTCGAAAAACGCAGAAAAAAGGAAAAATTTGTAAAAAAAAAAGCCAAAACAAGCATGAAATCAATTAAAAAAACCCGCATTTCATCAAAGATTCATGATTCATTCCATTCTCAATCACCTTTGAGAATGGGGAGGGAGGGCGCTTTTTCGGGATTTTTTGAAAATTTCAAATTCTTTATAAAGTGGGGAGGAGGCGTTTGATCGGGAAGGGCGAATTAACGATATTTTACGGTAATAATAAACAGTTTGTAGGTCACCTAGGCTCTATTAAACAAATTGATTTTCTAAAAGATTGTGTTATATTTGTTTTCTTTTTAGAGAAATCATTAAATTAAGCAGTCATTATTTTGAATACGCCGTGCCGTGGTTATGATGAGAGTCAAGCATCGGTTAAAATTTAACTAATCCAAAGTGCTATAAAATCATTTCAGTTCAGTGATATTGTTCTGTGTCTTACTTGTAGTAATGACGCAACTAAAACTTTTAGATACATTTTTATAAAAATGAAAAGTCAAGACAGTAAAAATAATATTACAAGTTCAGACATTTTTAAAGAATACATTTAAAATTAAGGCAGAATGAACACATTGTATGCAACTTTATTTACATGGATACTGGTCTTTATTATCGTTCATTAATTTTAATTTAACAACCAAAGTTGAAAGATGTAAAATAAAAATCTATATTCATGAAAAGAATGTACTTTGTAAGACAAACTTTTTAAAATTTCATTTTTTATGTCATAAACTATGCTCCAGCAAAATATCTCTTTATTCAACTCTCTTAAAAATGGCAATTTAAATAGGACTGTTTTTTAATTTAAAATGATCTATTTTTGATTGAGTTCTTAGAGAGATTACTCAAGAGTTATGGGAGGGAAAGACCATAATATGGAAATTTACAGGACAGATACTGTTGAAGTTTGTTCCAGAAGATAGATAGCAGCATAACAAACATTAATCGAACTTGAATGTTTAGTTGAAAAGTTTTCTGATATCATCGTAAAATGGCATTCTAAGGAATGGAATTCTTAGTTTGATGTTGGAATGTAACATAATTAGGAATCGATGCATTATATTCAACTTTTTCATAGTATTATTATTTTTACTTTAAAAAAGATTATTCTGTGTTTGTTTTGTTTTATTTCTCTTTTTATTCCAACAAAGCAGAAATATTAATAATGAACAGAAAATTGACTGTATGAATGTGCAACACACAAACCGTTGCTGAAATTTGGTTTTGTACAATAGATGGCAGCATGAAAAAATTTTAGTAATCGAACACGGATCAAGATGTTATTGGTATCACATCAATCGATTTAATCAGAAAATGGCATTGCATTGTCAGTTATGCATTTTTTTTTCTATATTCATATTGAATCGCAAATTTCGCGTTCTATTTTTACTAATATATCTGTTTAAAACAATTACTCCAATTTAATTTATATCTCTTTTGATTTCTTTCACTAGCAGGAGAGTATAGCTGTTTTGATTAAATTGCCAGTTAGATCGAGTTAGGTAATAAAAATCATGATTTAAGGAAAACATTTCATTTAAAATGATGGCTTTAAAGATGTGTTATTGATGTTTATTAATTTCATGTCTTTCCACACGACTATTTTAATAACACATTTGTCAATTTTTATGTGATTTATGCACAGTGTTATGTAATAGCACCAATCTACTCGCCATAGATGAGTAAATTTTCCGACTAAGCAAGTAGATTTTTTTTTTTTTTTTTTTTTTTTTTTTTACTGACTTGCGAGTTGTATTTTTTGTTTAAAGATTCTTTGTTCTTCGTTTTTCTTTCTTAATTAAAAATTGAATGATAAAGCAATCTCCCCCCCACCCCTATCTATGCTTTGAGCAAATTTTATCTTTGACTAAGAGTTGTTATTTTTATGAGTAGCATTTTTTGTCAAAGGTTGATATGTTTTGTTTTGTTTTTCCTTTATCAAACAGATTTTATCAGGTGTCACAAATACTAAAATAATAAAATGAAACACAATTTTATTTTTTTCTCCTTTACAGTAGACTGTTTTATTTATTTAAACAACAGTATACAGATCAATCTTAGCTATCCAATGAAGAAAAAAAATTATTAATATGCAATCAAGATTAGGGATGCAATAGATATCTGGCATACCTGGATGATTTTTCAATATGCGGAATGTCATCGGATATCCGAATCACAATTACTGGATATCCGACTCCTCTGCCCGATATCTATCAAATTGCAGCAAAGTGAATACAATAGACTCCCTCAAATCTGCACAGCTTGGGACCGGAGGTTGTGCGAATTTTAGAATTTTGCCGATTTCTGGTAATTGCTTTGTTTTTATATTTTTAAAAGTAATTTGAATATCATTAATAATGAAATCAAAAGTATAACGAATGCTTACAATATACTAAAATTTTAAAAT
Source organism: Maratus speculifer (assembly GCA_964019185.1). Classification (NCBI taxonomy): domain Eukaryota; kingdom Metazoa; phylum Arthropoda; class Arachnida; order Araneae; family Salticidae; genus Maratus; species Maratus speculifer. The sequence goes on from CAXHSM010000423.1 coordinate 10,710,055, forward strand.
AATTAATAAGCTAAAATAATAAAAATTTAGATAATTTTTAAAACGATAAAAATACTAAAAGCAAAGGTGAAATTGATAATCAATAATCTACAGTTAAATATTCATTATAAAGATGATATGTATTTTTCCTAAATTATTCAATGAAACTTGCCTCATAAAGATACATTACTATTTCACATCAGGATCATAAAATAACGAAGCTTTATTTCAGGTTTAGCCAGACTTAATAACTAAAAAAGCTTGATTAAATACATAAATATATTTGGTAAGATTGTGATTACCAATGATATCAGCAATATCTTGATTTTTTCAGAAATAAATTAGTCTTTCTTCAAAAAAAAAATTTGAATTCAATGACTTTAACAAAAATTACAAATTAAAAAATGTATGGAAGATATAAAACTAAAAAAAGAGTCAAATTTTGCACCTACATCTGAACTCTATGTTTCATTGTTTACATCTGTAAAGGATTTTATATATTTGTGAATTTTAGGAGTGTGGATTTGAGGGAGTCCACTGTATATATGGCTAACAGAAATCATTTGACCTCAAACAGTGCCGAATAAGTTTTATTTATAATACAAAAGATAAAACATAAGTTTTCTATTCATGAATAGTAAAGGTAATTCTCAAAAGTTTAGAGAATTTCCAGCTTCCCTAATGTAGATACTTGAACTCTACGTAATAAATTTAAATATTTATGTTTACATCTTTTAGAAAATTGTACCTTTATTTTCAGATTTATGAACTTTCTTTCTTTTTTTTTTTTTTTTTTTTTTTTTTTTTTTTTTGCAAAAGGTCTTGCCTTTATTCTTTTGGACTGAAAGATTTCATGATTTTTTTGGCAAATTTCACAATTTTTTATTTCTTGACAAATTTAGTAATTTATTCTGCGACTGATTTGCAAATTTTCATGTTTGTTTTTGTGATATCCTGATGAAATTAATGATTATTTTTCAGCGTCTGGCTGAAAATGTTGTGATTTTTTTAATTAACTGGTTAGTTAATTTTAGTATATTTGCTCACAACAGATTAAAAATTTTCATAATATTTTCAAGTGATCGTTTGAGGAATTACTCTATATTTTTTCCATTGCCAATTTACCTCAAGCTTCAGTTTTGTTTTTTTAATTACGACTAATCGAAAAATTTAAAATTTTTTTTGTCATGATTGACGAATTCAGTGATATTTTTCCTATGATCGCAGTTTGCATTTTTTTTTTCCTGTGTTCGAAATAGAGAATAAATAATAGTGCAGTAATGGTCAACCAAAATTGATAAAATAACTTGATAATCGTGTGTATATACAAAACCCTATCAAACAAGGGAAAGATGTAAGTGAATCTGAGACAATATTTCGACTTACAAACACTCAAATGTATCTACAGTCAAGTCACATGTCCAAGAATATATAATGTGATAATTTAATAAATTAATTTTGTGCCATATAAGGAAATGAAAATTGTAAAATCAGCTACTTAATTCAGAGTTAAAATTTAGTGCACTTTGTTTAAAAATGTTTTGTTTATGATATATTTTTCTGTTTTCAGATACAAAGGCAAATAAAACTTTTCTGCTAAAGTTCGATAAGTCATTTCCTTGAATGAAAATGGCAACAATCTGATAAATATTGATTCTTTTGAAGAAGTTTCTGTTACAATTCGAAACAAATCTTTTTTGCATGCAAAAATGTCATCGATTATTCAAGAAAATTCCTTCTCTAGTGGACAGAAATTTGTTCCTCAAAATGAGGATAAAGAAAAACATTCCTCCATTGATACTGGTGAAAAACCCTTTGTTTGTAAAATATGTTCCAAAAGATTTTCTAAGAAAAGTTCCCTAAGAAGACATCTAAAAGAAATTCACACAAGAGAAAAGACATTTGTTTGTGAAGTATGTTCTAAAACACTTTCTCAGAGTAGTCATTTAAGAAGACATCTAAAAAACATTCATGCAGGTAAAAAACCAATTGTATGTGAAATATGTTCGAAGAAACTTCGTGATAACAGTACTTTGAGAAGGCATCTCTTGATGCATACAGGGGAGAAACCTTTTATTTGTGAAATATGTTCCAAAGGATTTTCTCAAAATGTTCATCTAAGAAAACATCTCTTGACACATACAGGTGAAAAACCTTTTGCTTGTAAAGTGTGTTCGAAGAGATTTTCCCAGAGTTGGAGTTTAAGAACCCATCTCTTGACACATACAGGTGAAAAACCTTTTGTTTGTAAAATATGTACCAAAGGATTTTCTGTTAAAGGTGATCTAAGAAGACATTTCTTGACGCATACGGGTGAAAAACCTTTTGCTTGTGAAATATGCTCCAAAGGATTTTCCCAGGATGGTAATCTAAAAAAACATCTCTTGACACATACTGGTGAAAAGCATTTTGTTTGTGAAATATGTTCCAAGAGATTTTCTCTGAATGGTGATCTAAGAAACCATCTCTTGACACATACAGGAGAAAAACCTTTTGCTTGTGAAGTATGTTCCAAAGGCTTTTCTCGGAATAGTGATCTCATAAGACATCTAAGAAACATTCATACAGGAGAAAAAACATTTGTTTGTGAAATATGTTCAAAGGGATTTCGTGATAACAGTGCTTTTAGAAAACATCTCTTGATACATACAGGTGAAAAACCTTTTGTTTGTGAAGTATGTTCCAAGAGATTTTCTCGGAGTAGTAATCTAAGCAGCCATCTCTTGTCACATACAGGCTAAAATCCTTGTGTTTCTAAAGTGTGCTCCACAGGATTTTCTAGACACCTTTGTAATTTATACTGGAAAAACTAGTTTGTTTGTATATTCTGTTTTCCAACGGACTATCTGATAACCATTATTTAAGGTAGAATTTGTCTCATTCCAAATAGACAATACATGGAAATCTCCCATATTTTTATTTCAAAAATGGAGTATGAATCTTGTGTATGTCATTATATTTACAAATATTACTCTTTATGTTTTAGCCTTTATTAATAAATAAAGAAATATTTTGCACTTCATCCATGATTTAGTGCCTTATTTGATAAAACACAAATAATTGTTTACGTATTCATTCTTTCGTATTAGAAAATTCATTTTGTATGGAATAACATATTTTTCAGGTTAAGAGGCTACTTCATTCAAATGAAAAGACCCGTTCGATAATGTTAATCCAAATGGAAGAAATGTATAAAGATATCTCGGTTGCACTTCAATATTTTTAAATGATTTTTTCCCTTTGGATAGCTGAAATTTATCTATATATGAGGGCATTTTTTTTCTTTTTCGATTTCGGTTGCATATATTCTACATGAAGGTGCTTTTGTTTTTCAAACCGGTTTCGAAAAAGAAAGCTTCCTCATAAAAAATATCCTTAAACAAAATCAAAAGTGTAAAAAGCGGCCGGCATACAGATCGATCTCAACTATCCAAGGCTAACTAAAATCATTTAAAAAAATTTAAATTTATCCGAGATATCTTCCTCAGGCGAACGGGTTTTTTCATTAGAAAGAAGTATCCTTTTAAGACAGGATTTCGTAATAGGCAGGTTCTTTTTCGCACTTTTTACTACATTTTAATTTAACTACTATTCATAAGCCTAGACATGTACTATTCTTTATAAAAAATGAAATTTAATGTTTAGTTGTAGAATAATGTTAATTTAAAAATGCATACATTATATGAATTTTTTTTTTTTTTTTTTTTTTTTGCCAGGATAAATTTTACTGTTCTTTGAATTAGTCAGGCATGCCAATAGAATGATTTTCATTCGGGGAGAGTCGAAACCGGATTTAAATTTTTGTCCGTAAAAAAGACTAGAATGAATGATACCAGTCTCGGTTCGATACGGAAAAAATAAGTTAATCCCGACCAGGTCCTTCAGAATAACAGGCTTGACCCAGAAAATGTAACTAGGCCCGGCCCGAGACTTCAGGAAAATATATGGTCCAGGCCTGGCTCAAATTCGCAAAACAGTTGTAAGGTTTGAAAATTAAAAATTTATCATGTAAAAAACAAAGCATTGTGAAACCTGTCTAGACTAGATCAGAAGGCGCCGGAAGATATTTCCATTTTTGACGGGTTCTAAGCTCTGTAGTTATAATTGTTGGGAATACATTTTGTCATAGCCATGATTTTTTTTCTTATTGTTATGATTCAAGCTGGATTCTGTTTCATACGTTTTCTGTTTGTGCAAGGTTTTAATGAATCTTTTTGGCTAATTCTGTTTTTACGAAAAGGAAAAAAAAAAAACAAAAATGCGTGATCTGAAACAAGTTGAGTTTTAGATAGATTGTTATCTTAGCAGGTATATACATGTTTATAGCATTTCATTGTATAAGGAAAGATCTCGTTATAAACAGGATCCGTATTCATGGGTGTAATATTAAAAATGATTGCTCATGAACAAAATGCTCAACTATTACAGACAGAATTAATAATAAGATATATATCATACAGTTACAATTCTCAGTTGAAAAATTCATTTTCTCGAATTTTATAAGGATTAGAATCCTAAATGCGTGGAATCGTTCGCATCCCAAACTCGAAAATAATACTTGAAATTAACCCAAAAAGCCATAACCAGAAGGGGGATCATCAGGGATTGACCCCCCTACCCCAAATTTTTATCTAGGCTTATCAAAAGTGGCATAAAATGCATGTTATAAAATAGCTTTCAATACAAGTATCTTCCTTTTATTATTTTGTTTCATATCTTCGCCCTATATTTTACATTTGTACGTTTAAACGATCCAGTAAAGTAAATCTTTCTATTAAACGAAGAAAACGATATTAGAATTCCAAAAGTGCCAATTTTTGGGGGACAAATATATTCTTAAAAACTTTGTCATTTCTTTCCTTTTACCTTGCATGCAAAAGCAAACATCCTTGACCCGAGCGTACGGTCAAGCTTGTGTCCGAGTGTGTGTGGGGGGGGAGGGAGGGGGGGTAGTTGCATTGTATTAAGGTGCGGATACACGCAACTGTTTTTGGCAGTTAGAAGTTGGCATGTTTTAGGTTCGCAGGCGGCACATTTTATGTATGATTTTTCCATTTCAAGCAAGGAAAATTTCAATCCAACTGTAGGACAGGGACTTAAGTAGAATTGAGATAGTTATCTCCTGAACCGGCGCGGTGAGCGGCTCATCTTCGTCGATGATTCCCCCCCCCACCTACGTCTCAAATGGTCCAGTGGTGTAGACGAGGGGGGGACGTCGTCCACCCACTTTCTTATTTGATTTCAAGCGTCCCCTTACTATTTTATCTCAAGGGGAACGCTAAGGACGTGAGGGAATGCAAATCTTTTTCATTCATTAAATGTTAAAATAAGAAAACTTATCAATAAATTAACAATTTTATGAAGTAAAGAATTGATTTTTGAAATGATTGTAGTTTTCTTAAACAAGGGACAGTTAAAAAATAAATTTAAAGGAATTAAAGGGGTGGATTAAAAGGAAAAAGAAAGGTGTTTACTTGGTGTTTTATCATAATTCCCCACTAACATTAATTCTTCAGATGCATGCATTATACTTTTACTTTTGTGTGTGTGTAAAGGGGGAGGGTTACATTGCATTATTCAAAATTGCGGAGAGTCCCCTTCAAGGTCAACTGAAAATTCACAGAAATGGACTGTGTAGTTTTTTCCCGTTTATTATTTTTACTATGGCAGGCAAATTCCACCCTAGAATTATGATGAGGCACATCACTGACCCTGGGGTTCAAAACAGTCTTATTTTCTCACTTTTTAGGTGCGTTCGTAACTATATAACCTCTCCAGTCCTGGTATCGCCTGGTGGTGATGCTAAAAAAACTCATTAAATTAATGTAAATGCATCTAGAATTTTTTTAATTAAATCCAGGTTTTTTAAATTAATATGTACACATTAGAAACATCGATATATAGACAGCTGTATCTTTAGGGATGTTTATAAAATACTAACTGGTTTTTGTAATGCCACATAAAAATTTTCTCAGGACAGAGGAGGATAAGTAGACAGCATCTAGAGTCAGTCATCATTCAGGTAGTCTGTCTATCCACAAGTAACAGAACAAAAAATATCCTACCAGTATGTAATTATTGCATTATTTTGCCGAGTCGTTTCAAATTTTATGAAAATCGGATGTATAGTTTAAAGACAGGGAATGTCAAAACTTTTCAATTACATTACGGCCAATGGGAAAAAATGTTTCAAGCTCACATTAATAGTGTTACAGCCTTTCAAATAGAGTAAAACTGACATGCATTTACTCAAATATACATTCTGTTACAATATGTAGTGCACAAATTGTTTATTATTCATTTACAGGACCATACAAAAGAATTCCCTTACATAATGTTATAGAATAAAACTTTGCTTTCGAGGTATTTTAATCATGTTATGAATTATATCGTGTATCATACAAAATGCATAGTACAACAGACACCCTCGAATCCACAATCCTAAAATCTGTACATAATTTATAGAAGTAAACAATTAAACTTTTAGTTCAGACATAGGGACAAAATTTGACTATTTTAGTTTTAAATCAAATCTATGTTTCTTTTAATTTGTAATTTTTGTTAATAATACTTAATTCATGTTTTTTCACGAAGGAAGAATTAATTTATTTTTGAAAAAAATCCAGATATTGTTGATATCACTGGTCATCACAATCTTCTTACCAAATATGTTTATGTATTAATCAAGCTTTTTTGGTTATTGAGCCTGTCTAAACCTGAAATAAAACTTCCCTTTCTTATGATTTTGATGTGAATTAGAAATGTATCTTTATGAGGCAAGTTTTATTGAATAATTTAGGAAAAATCTTTGTAAAGAACATTTAATTATACATTATTGAATATTTACTTGACCTTTGCTTTAATATTTTAGTCATTTTAAAAATTATCTGAATTTTTATTACTTATGATTATTGCTTATTTTAATACTTTATTACATTGTAAGCATTCATTGTAGATTTAATTACATTATTAAATACATTCAAATTACTGTTTTAAAAAAATGTAAATAAAGCAATGACCAGAAAACCACAAATTCAAAAATCTTCACAACCTCTGTCCCAAGCTGTGTGGATTTGAGGGAGTCTACAGTATAAATATTTAGGGTGCTCTTTCTGTTGTGATGACACACACCAGTTTTGTAGTCATGAAAAAATCAGGATATGTACATTTTAGACAGAGTATATATGCCAAAGTTAGGAATCTTCATGGATACAGTATAGGGGAATGATTTAAATTCAAAAATAGAGGGTACACAGAGATTCTAAAAAAATCCAGAGAGTATATACCATATATATTTTTGTATACCCTCCACTACTCATATGACCAGAAAAAAAAGTGAAAAAATGTAAATTGTAAAAAAAATTACAAAATAAAATGCCAGATGTTCTGCATTTATTGAAAAAAACCATAACAATAATAAATATGAATCTATCTAAACATATGTCATAAGTTCACAAACTTAGAATCAATCATGCTAGATTTGTACCAATGAGTGTAGTGGAGGGTATACATGGAGATATGCCATATACCTTCTGGATATTCTTAAAAAGCTCTGTAGATCCTTTGTTTCTGAAATAAAGCTGTAGCATCTAAAGTGGGACACAGTCATGAGTTTAGTGTATACACCATGGCTGCAACACTGTTTGTACCAGCCATTAAATTCAAATCTATTGCAAAAACCTTTTTTTTTTTATGGAAAGGGAGGGAGCTTAAATTGCCATTTCAAATTTCAGTATTTACAAACTAGTTTTATTAATTTTATTACCGAGTTATACAATTAGAAAATGTAGTATAATTCTTATTTGTAAAATGTTTAATAATATTCCCAATGAAATTTGTAACTTTTGCTAAGTTTATCAGAAATAAAAATGTCTATTGTAGTTTTTAATAAAATGTTAAACAAATTTAACAACTAGGTTTGTAAATTTGTAGAAAACATTCACAAATGGTTTTGAAAAAAGTCCCCCCCCCCCCATGTCTCCTTATTGTGAGTCCTGATTGTATTAAGTGGTGTAAAAAGTCATGATTTTATTCTTTAAACTTAAATTTTGAATCTAATTTGTAAAAATTTCTTTTTCATAATAAATATTATATTTTTATGATTTTTATTTCATTTTATAGATAATATTCAAATGCTCCAAAAATTAAATTAGAAATGAATTAACTATATATATATGAGAAACCATTTATGAAAAGATACATAAAAAGTAGAGGAAATACAAACAATAATGTATATATAAATTTTCTATTATAAGCAAAAAGTTGTTTTACACCTTTGTTTCATGTCAATATTAATATTATATAATGGACACATTAGTTAATCGATATTTAACAAACATTGTTGTGCAAATACATACATGAATACAGAAAATATTCTATTTCTTATAAGAAAGTTCTTTGGACAACACCATCTGTTGTTAATATTTACTTATCCTCATTAATTTACCTACAGGCCACAAAACTAAAAGTAAGTTTTATAACATAATAATCGCAAAATTATTCTTGATAAAAAAAATTAAACATCGTTTATAAGCAATTTCTCAGAAAACCTAATCTATTCCATGGCTAGGGCAACTTTTTTAAGAGCTTTATGCAGAAATGGAACATCAAGTACTGTAGAGGAACTAATATCTGGAATTCTGAAATCTTGAAAAGAAATATATTAAAAAAATTTATAAATTTGTAAATTTTTATTAAAATGTTGTAATTTTATTATTTCAATGTGCAACCTTTAAAATAAGTTATTTTAGTGGCGAAGAAACATTGACCTCCCATCGCCCCCTCCTGCTTGTGAAGTTAGGGGAAAATTGTCCTTTTATCAAATTTTAGCTTAATATGATGTTATAGGATTCATTAAATAATAATAATAATAATCACATAGGATATCCCCCCCTCTTTCATTCCTCTAAAAAAATTTTATGCCTATGCTATCGTATTATTTGAACATACACTTATAATAGAAGAGTTCTGATTATTTTCTTGTAACCTACATCCCTTTTCAAACATTCTATATTGGTCTTTCTATTCATGGTTTCCAATTTTTTTCAACGGAATTTGAGAAAACAATTAAAAACCATCATGGAAAAAGATTTCCTGCATGGTCATCAAGCGAAAATATTTAAGAAATAAGATTTATTAAAAAATGATCAATCAAAAATTTTTTGGTAAATTATGCAGCTGTACAAAGAAAAAAAGGTAGAGTTTGTTGACAGAATATTAGTTACTCATTTCATCTTTTTTTTCATTGTTATCATTGAATAATGCAGTAATTTTTGTTGACATAATTTAAAAATATTCAAAACGTAAGTTTTATTCATATTCTACATGGAGTTGTTTTAATTTTATCATTTTTATGTTTTTGAAAAATTACGAAATTCGTGGGGAGGAGGAGGGGGGTCACGAAATTCAAAAGGACCCGAATTCCAGAAAATTCCAAAATCTGGAAAATCCTCTATCCCAATGATTCCGGGTAACAGGTCGTCTACTGCAATAACTTTAAGCAATTAAAAATTTTGAGCATAAACAACAGATTGTACAAAAATTTGTTTACCTGTTTAGTAGTTATTTTTCAAATTTTACAGTGTATTTGAGAAAATGTATAAATCAGAAAAAAGGCATCAAAAAAATGTTTCAAAATTTAGGAAAAATAACTTGTACAAGCTTTTTTAATTAAATTCTTCACCTTTACGTCAAAATTTGAGATTTTGCTTTAAAATATTCTTTTTTTTCATAAAACCATCCAATAATTGTCAATAAGATAAAGTGAAATACTCAAATATTTTGCAAATTACTCACTTATTTCCAATATTCCTTCATTAGGTTTATTAAAATGCAAGATGCAAGAAAAAAATTCCCATTTTTGGTTACGCATAATTTAAATTGTGCGTTATTTACAAAAGATTTCTAATGTCTCCAATCAGAGAAAAAAAATTTAGCATACTGAATAGTACAGTAGACTCCCTCAAATCCGCAATCCTAAACTCCACAACTCTCTAAAATCTGCACATAATTTATGGATGTAAATAATGAAATTTTCAGTTCAGATGTAGGGACAAAATTTCACTCTTTTATTTTTATATCAATTCCATATATATTTTAAATTGCAATTTATATTAAGGTTAGTGAATTCCTTTTTTTTCTTGAAGCAGGAATAAATCTATTTCTGCAGAAATTCAAGATATCACTGATATCACTGGTCATCTCAATCTCTTTACCAAATATATTTTTGTATTAATCAAGCTTCTTTTAGGTATTAAGTCTGGCTAAACCTGAAATAAAATTTCCTGATTTCCTGATTTTGATGTAAATCAAGAGTGTACATTTTTAAAGCAAGTTTCATTGAATAATTTAGGAAAAGTACATTTTTTTTATTATACATTTTTATACGTACATTATTGATTATGAATTTGGCCTTTTCTTTTAAAAATTTCAATTCAAGAAAAAATTTCAATTTTTCAAGTCATTCTAAAAATTATCAAAATTTTTATTACGCAGACTCCCTCAAATCCACAAGTCTCTAAAATCCGCTCATAATTTACGGATGTAAACAATGAAACATTCAGTTCAGAAATAGAGATAAAGTTTTTTTAGTTTTATATCCATTCCTTATATATTTTAATTTGTAATTTTTGTTGATATTATTGAATTCATGTTTTTGCATGAAGGAAGAATAAATTTATTTCTGAAAAAATACAAAATAATGTTGATATAATTGGTAATCACAATTATCTTACCAAACATATTTATGTAATAATAAAGCTTTTTTGGTTTAAGTCTGGCTAAACCTGAAATAAAACTTCCTTAGTTTATGATTTCAATGTGAATTAATAATGTATCTTTATGAGGCAAGTTTTTAGGAAAAATACATTTTTAGGAAAAATACATTTCACCTTTATAATGAATATTTAAGCATAGATTATTGATTATTATCTTGACCTTTTCTTTTAATATTTTAAAAATTACCTAAATTTTTATTATTTTAGATTATTACTTATTTGAACTTTTTTTTTACATTGTAAGCATCCATTATAGTTTTATTTGCATTATTAATTACATTCAAATTACTGTTTAAAATATGTAAACAAAGCAATGACCAGAAATCTGCAAAATTCTAAAATCTGCATAACCTCAGGTCCCAAGCTGTGCAGATTTTAGGGAGTCTACTGTATTTTGGTTTATTACTTATTTTAATATTTTATTATATTATAAGTATCCATTACAGTTTCAATTGCATTATTAATTGTATTCAAATTACTATTTAAAAAGTGTAAACCTTGACCAGAAATCGGCTAAATTCTAAAATCTGTACAACTTCTGATCCCAAACTATGTAGTTTTGAAAGAGTCTGCTGTATAATGAATTTTGTCAATTACAGATTAGCATTTATACTTACAAGAAAAATACAAGTGATGAATTGCCTAACATTGAAGAAAATGATTTACAATCTGGAGGTGGTTGCTTGCTACTGTCAAAATCTTCCAAGTTGAGCTTGGACCTTGAAGCCTTGAAAAAGGCACTGCACTACAACCCTAATTTGTCCATTAAGTTTTCAGCAATGGAAGGAATAGATACAAAATTTATATAAAAATGATACAATTTAGATTCATTTTCGTCAATGAAATACAGTAGAAGATCTTTATAATTAAATTCCATATAATGCGATTCTACATGTAACGCACAACTTCTCAGATGTAAACAATGAATTTTAAAGTAAAGAAACTCCTGAATTTAAAGATAGTAAAAAATTGCTACTGTCCAGAAAACTAAATTTAATGCATTAGTTCAATTTTATCTGCTTAATTTAGAACTTTTAAATGAAAAAATTACTATACTACGTTAAATGTTTTTGAGAATGAGTAGTATAATGAATGATTTGAATCCAGACAAATTTAGATAATTTTTAAAACGTATACTTTTACGAAATGTGGAATAATCTATCTAATACAAAAATTTATATTCAATTTTAGGAATGCAGTATAAAAATAATGTAACATATTTTAATATGTTTCACCCAGATTTATCTATATTATTGAAGTAAATCTATTGATGTGTGAAATGTGATCTATATAATGCAAAATTCTATATAATGCACAACCTTGGGTTTTTATGTTTGGATTATATAGATCTTCTACTGTATATTAAAAAAATAAAAAATAACTGTTTATAAAAGGTCACATAGCCCCCTGACCGCCAAGCAAAAGGGCAAAATTGTAATGTTTTATCACTGCAATTTATTTTAAATGTTAATAAAAGAGGGATTTGCTATCATGGTGCAATTTTTATGTTACGTATATGCTTATAAGCCTTGAAAGTATCAATCATAGCTTAATTTCTTAAAACTGGATTATATTTGTAGAATTATATTAATTTAAATAAAGCTTCGACTGCAGTGAAACCTGCACCTTAGTGAACGGATATATCTGGTCACGGCAGTGGGAAGGTTAAACCCTATTAAAAAATGGATTTTATGAAGGATTGCTTTATATTTGTTTTCTTTTAAAGAAATCATTATACTAAGCAATATTTCTTTTTATTATGCTGTGTTTATGTTGACAATCAAGCATGGTCAAGAATTTAACAAATCTAAAATGCTGTAAATTCATTTCAGTTTAGTGATATTGTTCTGTGTCTTAATTTCAGTAACTAAAACTTTTAAATAAACTTTTATAAAATAGAAAAGTCAGGATAGTATTATAGTAATATTACATGTTCAGACATTTTGAAGGAATAAAATGAAATTTAAGGGGAAATTAACAGACTATATGTAACTTATTTTACCTGGATATTTGTTTTTATTATTCTTCATTAATTTTTCTTTTATAACTAAAGTTGGGAAAAGTAAAAGAAAAATCTATATACAATCAAGGATTAATTTGCAATTTTCTATAATTGGCATTACTTAATAAATGCAAACAGTGAAAGAAATAGTTAAGAAAATTTACATATTTGTGATCCAAAAATGATTTTTTAAGACAAATAATAAAAAAAATCATAATAAAACAACTTCTTTTTTTTTAATATAACTCTTTTATTTTATTAACAATAAAAAACAAACTGTATTCAGAATGTATGTAATTATTTTTATTTAAATGCACATATATATCAATTTTTTTTATAACTTTAAAAAGACATTTTTGAGATAGCCTGTTAAATTAATTATTAGATTTCATATTCATCTTTTCAAATTATACTGATTAGAAAATTTAAATGTTCTACAGGAATAATAAAATAATGTATAATCCATAATACTCAACAATCCACACTATTTCATAATCCACACGTCTACTTGCAGATTATAGAACTTTGTCTGCAATAAAAAATAGTTTATAGGTGACCTAGACATTATTAAACAAAATGGTTTTCTAAAAGATTGATTTATATTTGTTTTCTTTTTAAAGAAATCATTAAATTAAGCTGTAATTATTTTGATTATGGCATGGTTATGTTGAGAATCAAGCATTGGTCAAGAATTTAACCTATTCTATCTGCTATAAATTCGTTTCAGCTGAGTAATATTGTTCTCTGTCTTAATTAAAGTAACTAAAACTTTTAGATATACTTTTATAAAAAAGATAAGTCAGGACAATAGTAGTAATATTGCTAGTTCAGACATTTTTAAAGAAAAAATTGAAAATTAACCCATTATATGTAACTTATTTTAGTTGGATGCTTGCCTTTATTGTTGTTCTTAATTTTAATTTTATAACAAAAGTTGGGAGAAATAAAAGAAAGAAACATATCTTAAGTATGTACTTTGTGAGACAATCAACTTCTTAAATTTTCGCTTTTTATGTCATAAACTATGTTCCACAAAAATATTTCTTTCTTCTCAGCTCTCTTGAAAATGGTAACTTTAACAGAATCCATTTATATTTAAAATGATCCATTTTTGATAAAATTCTTAGCGAGAATACTCAGGAATTATGGGAGGGAATAACAATAATGTGGAAATATACAAACAGATAGTGTTGAAGTTTGTTTCAGAAAAAAGATGGTATCATAGTAAACGTTAATTGAAATTTGGTGTTGAATCGAAACGTTTTCTGATATCCTCGTTTTAATCGTAAAATGGCGTTATATGGAATGTTATATAACTGTGAATCTTTGTTATTGGATTCGTGAAAAATTTTTAAATCCGATTTTTGACTTATATGCACACGTTTTATGGATCACAGAACCCAAAAGACATGTTTTTACAAAATGTCTGTCTGTGTCTATATGGCAAAAAATTGTGAGTACTCTTATTTCATGAACTAACACATGTAATTTCCCAAACCTTGAAATTCTGTTAGACCTTGAAATAAATTACATCTGATTAGTTTTATGTGTATATCGCTCAACAGGTGGCGCTACTATGCAGCATTATTAACATTAGCCATATTATAAGAACTAGTGCTCATGACTAGTTGCTTAAATATTGAAGTATTTTTTGATGGAAATGAAAGTGCACGACTGATTAGCTTACACTAATCTTATATATGAATTGAGTAAACATGCTGAATAAATATTCAATTCATTATTTATGCAATAAAAAAAATACCAAGCTCACGCTGGGTGCATAGACTACATGATACTGAGACATGCTTCATCTAAATTCTTTGAAAGTTTTGTAAGAAGAAAATTTAACAAATAAGATATTTTCTATTTTTGCACAAAACATATTTTTAGCATATTTCTCTTCAATTTTTAAAAGTGTTTCTTGAATAAAGCCTATGTTATCATGTAACATATTAAGGTACAATTTATCCTTTTCTGGTCAGATTATTTTTTTAATTTTAGGGAAAAGATACTTTACAGTAAAATAACAAAAATTAAAATGATCAAAATGTTTTGTTAAAAGCTAATGAACAGGTCTGGAGTTATTCGCTTTTTATCAAACTGACAAGTCAATTATGGATTTTTTTCTTGTACTACTTAGTGCTAAAACAGAAGAGAAGTGGTAACAGTAAATACAATAGCACATACAGAGTTCATACTCAATTTTAACAAAAAAAATGCAAGAGATTTTTTTGAGGTATCTATTTAATATGAGACAAATATTTCTTTTAGTTATTATCAAATTTAGTTGGTTATCTTTAGTTGGTTATCAAATAATCCTTTGGAAAACATATTGCACAAACATAACACTCTCTCCTGTATCAATCATGAGATGTCTTTCTAGTTGACAATGTCAATAAAATCCTCTCAGAACCAGAAACACAAGACTTTTACTTTGTATGAGTCAAGAGATGCCTTCTTAGATTACCATTCTCAGAAAATCCTTTGGAACATATTTCACAAACAAAAAGTTTTTCTCCTGTATGTTTCAAGCGATGGGTTCTTAGAGAAACCTTCCGAGAAAATCCTTTGGAACATATTTCACAAACAAAAGATTTTTCTCCTGTATGTGTCAAGCGATGGGTTCTTAGACTGCTATTGTCAGAAAATCCCTTGGAACATAGTTCACAAGCAAAAGGTTTTTCACCTGTATGCGTCAAGCGATGTCTTCTTAGATGACCATTCTCAGAAAATCCTTTGGAACATATTTCACAAGCAAAAGGTTTTTCACCTGTATGAGTCAACCAATGCTTTCTTAGACTACTAATGTCAGAAAATCCCTTGGAACATAGTTCACAAGCAAAAGGTTTTTCACCTGTATGTGTCAAGCGATGGGTTCTTAGAGAAACCTTCTGAGAAAATCCTTTGGAACATATTTCACAAACAAAAGGTTTTTCTCCTGTATGTCTCAAGCGATGGGTTCTTGGAGAAACCTTCAGAGAAAATCCTTTGGAACATATTTCACAAACAAAAGATTTTTCTCCTGTATGTGTCAAGCGATGGGTTCTTAGACTGCTATTGTCAGAAAATCCCTTGGAACATAGTTCACAAGCAAAAGGTTTTTCACCTGTATGTGTCAAGCAATGCCTTCTTAGATGACCATTCGCAGAAAATCCTTTGGAACATATTTCACAAACAAAAGACTTTTCACCTGTATGAGTCAACCGATGCCTTCTTAGACTACTATTGTCAAAAAATCGTTTGGAACATACTTCACAAGCAAAAGGTTTTTCTCCTGAATGAGTCAAGCGGTGCCTTCTTAGATAAACCTTCCGAGAAAATCCTTTGGAACATGTTTCACAAACAAAAGGTTTTCCTCCTGTATGAGTCAAGAGATGCCTTCTTAGATCATAGTTCTTAGAAAATGTTTTTGAACATGCATCAAAGATATAACCTTTTTTTCCTGAATCAATGGAGGAATGTTCTCCCTTATCCTCATTACAAGGAACAAAGTGCTGTTCACCGGAGGAAGAATTTTCTTCTGCAATCGATGACATTTTCACAAATGAATTTAAGCTTGATTATAGACAATAACAGGAATTTCTCCAAGGCGTCACCAAAAAGAGATTGTTGCCATTTTCATCCAAGAAAATGACTAGCTGAGTTTCAGAAAAAACAGTTTTACCTACCACTGAATCTGAAAACAGAAAGAAAAATAATAAACAAGACATTTTTAAATAAACAGCAGTAAGTTTTAAATCTGAACTACCGATTTTCCAATTTTTTTCTTTTACACAATACAAAATCAGTGCATTAAATTATACCAATATATATTCTTAGGTATGATTTAACTGGAGAATTTTTTTCATAGATACAGCCACACATGCATTTATGTGCATGTGATACATTAGACACTGCCATAACTCACATCGAGACCTTCCCCTATCCGGACTGATAAAATTTGTTTCATTGAGCGCATGTAATTTTAATTTTTCACCTGTTAAAATTTGGCGTACTTGTTTAGCATGTTCTCGAAAGATATCCAAACAAGATTTTTATCTCTTTGTTGTCCATACATCTAGTCCGAATTCAATATTACGCCGACTTCTTATACTCATTCATGTTGGCAAGCATTCGAGTTATGCATTTTTTTCACAATTTTTTTAAAAAGATTAAAACTTTTCACGACGATGCTTAAAACAAAATGTTTTAGGGAGAAAAAATTATATTTCTCGAACCATACATCTTAGTTCATAAATATAAAATGCTTTTGAATAAATGATTAAAAACAAAGTCATTTTTCTGCAAGTTCATCCAAACGATGTCATTTCTACCAAAATCTTGGAAGAACGAAAATCATTTTGCAAATAAAGTTATGTTCATTTTTTATTGAAAAAGCTTTAGACATAAATTGTAAATATAACTTACTCATATATGTAATATGAACTTTAAAAAGTTTAGTTTTACATAAAAGGCAATTAAAATAGAGAGACAATCTAAAGACTAGAGAATAGTTTTATAACCCATTTTACATTTATGAAGGTTTTAAAAGTAGTCTCTGATGAAGAGACTTGTAAAGGCTTAAAAGTACTATGATATTTTAAATTAAATTAACTATTAACATTTTTGATTATTTTAATCGTCTTTTAATCAAAACTGAATGTTTTAAAACTCATATTATATATTTTGACTTTAACCTCTTCAGACCTGAGGTACATAAATGTGTACTTCTATTCTTTACCCCATAAAAACTAAATTGGTATTTTTTTTTTGTATTTTATACAGATGAATGTTTTTTTACTTTAAAACAAAACCAATAAATATCAACACTTATGAATATTACCTCATAAAAGAAAGAATATTTTCATCCGACTTTTGAAAATACCTTCAAGACATTGTGGCCATTAAAGTAAGAAATATTCATGATTATTTAAATTAAATGCTTTACAATAAAAAATTTTGAGGATTTTGCTGATCATTTACTTGTTTAAATACCTTAATTTTGTTATTGCGTACATTTATTTTACTGATAGTTAAATTGGTGTTTTAAAGGGATTAGTACTTTTATATCCATATTTGCAAACCTAAATGACCAGTCCTCTAAAGTACTGATTTCATAAAAATGACTCTTTTTGTCATCTATGGTGTCATTTCGATTATCAATAAAATCCGAAAAGCAATAAATATATATTTTTTAGCGCTATTTTATGTTCAGGTCTGAAGAGGTTAAAACAAGGTGAAAACTGCATTCTGCCATGTATTTCTATTTATAACTTACTATTTCAAATATTGTATTTAATAAAATTAATACCTATAATTGCTTTCTAAGTTTACAATAAAGTTACAGTTCTATTCTTTGAAAAAAAATCAAATGATGTCTTGCAATAAAAATTCCAAACCATGTAACCTATTAAATGTCACTGAATACAATATTCACAATAATTCATTATTGGCATTTAATGTTATAGTTTGGCAATAATTATTTGGCTAGCAGAATAACCAAGTAATACAGTTTATTATTATATGAAGTGAATTAAAAACTTTATCTGTTTATTACTAATACTGGATTTGTGATTATTACTAGATAAATGCTGTTTATTATTAAAAAAATGAAACAAAAGAAATCCTGCATAAAAATGAGGGATTTGATTCAATGTTGATCCGAAGGTTTCAGTTAGAAAAATGATCCCAATTTAGTAATAGTGCTGCATTTTTACAGTTGATTTTTCAGAGATTATTCCAAAAACATGTAAGACAGTCTTTGTAACAATTCCGTAGTTAAACGGACAATTTTGTTTACATTTAACGTTTACATGAAATTACAAAACATCACAAGTTTACTAAATTATGTCTATAAAATGTTGCAAAGTTAAAACTATACAAACATTAAAATAAAATTACAAATATTTGTTCAGTTTTTAACTTTACATTATTTTACATATTTAAACCATTTGGTATTATTTTTTTAATATTGAACTTTTTATGGTACTACTAATATCCAGAAATTTTGTTATATTTAATTCGTTAGGAAATGAATCCACACCTCTCAATTAAACACATTGGCAGACCATTCTTCTTTTCTTTGGGATTTCTTTTTGTGGAAAGTTTTTTTTTATCATAGCAAACTTCTAAATCCCTTGATCACTTCTACAAATATTTGCTCAAGTGAATAAGACAAAAAGTATTCCTGCAGTTCAGATTTTTATTTTTTCTTATAAAAGTTTCAAATTCAAACAATATTTTTAGAAGGAAAAAAATAACAATAATAAATACTGAAATAAAAAATAATCAATTTAGCTAAGTATATTGACAGAATAGATATATGAGTATGAGCGTAATCATAAATCATGGTATACAACCATTTTTCACTTCTACACTTCTACAAATATTTGCTCAAGAGAATAAGACAAAAAGTATTCCTGCAGTTCAGATTTTTATTTTTTCTTATAAAAGTTTCAAATTCAAACAATATTTTTAGAAGGAAAAAAATAACAATAATAAATACTGAAATAAAAAATAATCGATTTAGCTAAGTATATTGACAGAATAGATATATGAGCATGAGCGTAATCATAAATCATGGTATACAGCCATTTTTTTTTTTTAACTAAGTGTTATTTCATGAGTGAATCTTTCAGAGAGTTAGTGCATTTTCCAAGCATTGGTTTTTAACACTCCATACTTAAAAGCTATATATAAGCGTATGAATACTTATATACAGTAGACATTCTCAAATCCACACAGCTTGAAAGTTGTGCAGATTTCTGGTCACTGCTTTGTTTACATTCTTTAAACAGCAAATTGAATGTAATTAATAATGCAATCAAAACTATAAAGAATGCTTAAAATGTCATAAAATAATGAACTAAGTGATAAACTAAAATAATAAAAGTTTAGATGATTTTTTAAATGATTCAAATATTAAAAACAAAAGTATCTTAATAATAAATACTAATATATCATTAAATATTCATTATAAAGATGAAATGTATTTTCTCTAAATTATTCAATAAAACTTGCCTCGTAAAAGTACATTACTAATTCACATCAAAATCTTAAAATAAGGAAGCTTTATATCAGGTTTAGCCAGGCTTATTAACCAAAAAAGCTTTATTAATACATAAAATATATCTGGTAAGAAGATTGTGATTACCAATGATACCAGCAATATCTTGAATTTCTTTCAAAAATAAATTTATTCCTCCTTCATGAAAAAACATGAATTGAGTAATATTAACAAAAATTAGAAATTAAAATATATTTGGAATTGATATAAAACTGAAAAAAAAAAAAAACAAATTTTGACCCTATATCTGAATTGATTATTTCATTGTTTACATCTGCAAATTATGTGCAGATTTGAAGGAGTGTACTGTACTTATGAACATTATGAATCCAGTTATGATAAATTATCAAAAATCTATGCCAATTTGCCAATTTTGTTGTCAATTCCAAATCATGTACCATTAATAAATACAAAATATCATTAAAAATGGTAAACAATATAAAAGCAAACTAAAATAATAAAATCAGTTATTTAGCATTCATTTATTAAATATGCTTATAAAGCATCACAGACAGCAATAAATCATACGAATAAGTTACATATATTTCTGTATGAGGGTCATTTTCAAAAAACTTGTACATTCTATGTCCCCCAACTTTAAGAACTTTTAAAAACTAAAATAAAGTTTTAAAAATAAAATTTAAGCATTTACATTACTTGTCTGACTGTTTAGAGTAAATATGGGTTAAATATTATCAGAAATTAAAAATAATATTAGTGTAGTTATGGTTTCAATGTGTCAGCTATAGCTAAAATGTTATGTCCCCTCTTCGCTTTTTACTTTTTCAACTGCTATAAAATTATAAATCAATTGTCAAAAGTATTAATTTTTTCAGTTGTGACAATTGTTGTATGTCTTATCTGTAGCATAGACCATATAATATATTTTTAAAAACTTGTTCTTTTATAAAAATGGAACAATTTATTGTTGTCCCCAGATTTTTCCCCCTCTGTTACCATATTTATTGTAATAAATTATTACTACTAAGTGTTCAACATAAGGTTCTGCAGTTCTTTGAACAGTCTATTTTTAGATGAGGCCACCATTTTTTAAATTATTAAGTTATTTTCAGAGTGGTGTTGAACTAAAGAATTTACAAGATAAGGATGTTTTATTCAGTTTCCCCTCTGTTACCATCTTATTTATGTGAAATTTATTTTTTTAATACTTTTATAAAATTTTAACCATAAGATCAAATGGTGCTTCTTAAATAAATAGGCTTAGTTTTTCTTGTTTTTAATTTACTTTGTGCTGATAAAATTATTTGTAGTTTTTTCCCCCTCTGTTACCATGCTTATGGTAACAGAGTGGAACAAAGTGTAACAGAGTAAGAAACTACTAAAAAAAACAAGTTTATTTGAACATTGTTCTTGAAGGCTGCACATTCTCATTTCATGTTCTTAGAGCAGAATTAAAAATATGCATTTTTCTTTTTAAATATAAAATAGTAGTTTTTGTGGTGAGCTAGATCCCATAAACATTAGGCTTTAATTTTCGCAAACAAAATGCTTCTTTAATTGTAGTCATTTATATTTATGAATCAATACTACTTATTTATGAAAAAATAATGCAGCGTGAAATACTACCATTATTTTCGAATATTAATTTTTGCAAAAGCCTTTAATTCTTGCTTGGTCTGTTTCAAATTTTAGCATATCTTATAACACATGATAAAAATATATTAAAGAAGAAAAGATCATAATTTAAGTAGAAAAGAATTTATAAAAAAGATACACCGCGCAGTGGCGTAGCTAGGATGGGTGACACCCGGGGCGGATATAAATAATGGTGTCACCCCAGCCACCAAGATGTCACCCGTCCCTTTCGATCCGTCATATTTTTTCAATCACAATTCTATGCTATTATAATAAATGACCATACCATTCCTTATTTATCTTTCGTCATCTTGCATAAAAAAACCACAGGAGCAACTCATCACTCAACCCATAGTCCGCATAAATTAATATGGTGTCTATATAAAGAAGAAAATTCTTTCTTTTAAAATTTACTTTTGCTACCCTCTCGTTGGATAGGTAGATTTTTGCTCCCCGGTGCATGTCTTATTTAGATACACCATTCTGTATAAAATTTCACATTCTCAAAGAAAATATAACTAACTCGATAGCGTCGTGCGTTAAAAATTTTCTTTTATTTCAGATTTTTTAAAAAAAATATTTTAAGATTATATTTTTTATTTGCAAATAAAGATTGGGTGCCACCCCCCTAATAGGGTGACACCCGGGGCGGACTGCCCCCTCCGCCCCCCGCTAGCTACGCCACTGACAGCGCGTCAAATACTACTATTTTAAAACAGTAATTTTTGTAAAAATCATTATTTCTTAGGTTAAAGCATTATCCAGTTGGCACGCGAATTTGTTAAAATTTGAAAATAAGGCGAGCTGTTATAAATTGAAACACAGATTATAACATATGATAAAAATTTATAAAAACAATGCCATGTGAAATATCAGTATTTTCGAATAGTAGTTTTTTTGCAAATATCTTAAATTCTGCCATGATCTGTTGGAAACATTGAAACTTCATGATAGCTTATAACACATAATAAAAAGTTATATAAAAAAATTGCCTGGTCAAATCCCACTATTTTTTAATAGTATTTTTTGCAAAAATCTTAAATTCTTGCTTTAAAGCACCACTACCTCGACTAATATATGATGAGATTTTTTTTTAACTAAGCAGTGCGTTTGTCATAGCACATGATATAATTTTACAAAAGAGAATGCCCCGCCAAATACCACTATTTTCCAATAGTAATTTTTGTAAAAATCTTAAATTCTTGCTGGATATGTTTGAAACATTAAGATTGTATACAATACATGATATAAACTTATAAAAAAAATATGCCACATCAAATATCACTCCACTATCAATCAGCGTTCCCTTCGGTTACTTTTTTCCCACTCTGTTACCGTCAATTTAAATTGGTTTATTTCACTAAAAAATTTATCAATCATCATTTTGAATAATTAATTGCGTAACTTTAACTAATATTTAATTTATGTAATATTTTTTTTATAATTTAACAGAAAAAATTTGAATGCACATTTAATTAAAACTTATGATTTTTCCAAAAAAGTAACAGAGAGGAAATCCTTTGTATTTTACAAAAATAAAAATAATCATAACAAAACAACAGTTAGAATTTTCTGAAAGTAGCAATCATGTAATTAAAGAAATGTGATATTTACTGTTTTAGGTGTTTTATTTTTTTTAATTAAAAATTTTGACTGTTGGTAACAGAGGGGAACATTTTACTGTTGCAAGTTCATACTTTATTTTTTATTTGACGTTCCAAATCAAAAAGTGAACTGCTGTCTTCAGTTTTATATACAAGAAATGTTTTAGTATCATCTAATATTTTTATAAGTTGCATTAAAAAAAAAATTGTGTGTGAAAAATTTCCAAAATGTACAAGTTTTTTGAAAATGACCCATATACATATTACAGTTTCTTATGCCCTTTAGAATGTTTATAATATATTTATGATGCAATATATTTAAATACAGTAGACTCCCTCAATTCCGCACAACTTGAGATCAGAGATTATGCAGATTTCTGGTCACAGGCTTGTTTACCTTTTTTAAACAATAATTTGAATGCAATTAATAATACAATCCAAATTGTAATGAATGTTTACAATGAAAAAAAAATAATAAAATAAATAACTAAAGCAATAAACTGAAATAATAAAAATTTAGATAAATTAAATTGATTAAAACATTAAAAAGAAAGATGAAGTAAATAATCAATTGTGTAAAATTAAATATTCATTATAAAGATGAGATGTATTTTTCCTAAATTATTCAATGAAACTTGTTTCATAAAGATGATCCAGTAAATCACATAAAAATCATAAAACAAGCAAGGTTTATTTCAGATTTAGTCAGACTTAATAAACCAAAAAGCTTGTTTAATGCAAAAAAAGATTTCAGAAAAAGATTGTGATTGCCAATGATAGCAATATCTTGAATTTTTCATAAATAAATTTACTCTTCCTTCATAAAGCATGAATTCAATAATAGTAATGAAAATTACAGGTTAAATAATGTATAGAATTGCTATAAAAATAAAAAAGTCAAATTTTGTTCTTATATTTTAACAGAAAGTTTCATTGCTTGCATCTGTAAATTATGTGCAGATCTTTCAGAGTTGTGGATTTTAGGGTTGCAGACTTTAGGGTTGCAGACTTTAGGGAGTCTACTGTACATTGTACCAACAGATATAAATTATTTTATTTATTATTATATTTATAGCAATATGTTATATAGTTATATTATTAAACAATAACTATGCAGTTCAAATGAAAAAGGTAAAAAAGTTATTTATTATTAATAATAAGTATCATTGTAACTAGTACTTTTTGAAGGCCATTAATGGAATTAAAACATGGTACAGATATGTATTTGAAATAGAAGCATATAATCATGTTGTAGATTAATAAATAATATTATAGATGTTTTCATTTTTATACCGAGAAAACAGAAGAATTTTTGTTCCCAAGGTGTTCCTATAAATTTTCTTCTTTCAAACTCTAACAATTGATCTTACTTGCATCAGATTCTTGGTTCAAGTAATCTAATAATCAATTTAAAATTAGAAGTTATACTACAACTAGATATGTTTCACAAAACTTATCAAATGGATGCTGCTTTAATGCCCAACCAATTAACTGGAAAAACCAGTTATCCGGAATACATCTGACCTCAACCTTTCTGGATAAATGGTTCTGTACAGTACCACTTTTTTGAAAGGTGACATCTCAAAAAGAATTAAATATGCTCCTGTTTCTTTTGATTTTGCAAGAATGTTTTTAAACATACTAAAAAGTAATGTATGGAGTGAAGGATCTGCAGAAGTTATTTAAACATACAGGTTGCTCCTAAAATCTTGGAACAAACAAATAATGTAGTATACACAAACATCTTTTGAAAAAGAAAAACATCTGAATGTACTCATTCCATCAGAAATGCTACACAGTAGACTCCCTCAAATCTGCACAGCTTGGGACCAGAGGTTGTGTGGATTTTAGAATTTTGTGGATTTCTGGTCATTGCTTTGTTTACATTTTTTGAACAGTAAATTCAATGTAATTGAAACTATAATGAAAGCTTACAATATAAAAAAAATATTAAAAGAAATAACAAACTAAAATACAGTCAAAGATCTATAATCCGCACAAGCTGGGGCCAAAGGTTGTGTGGATTATAGAGTAAATAGGATTATGCGTCATTTTATTATTCTTAGACAGCATTTTAATTTTATAATCAGTATAATTAAAAAAAATATATGAAATCTAGTAATTAATTTAATAAATAATCTCAAAAAATGCATTTTAAAGTTATTTTACTTTTATAAAATGATATACATGTGCATTTAAATAAAAATAACTACCTATGTTCCGTAATACAGTTTGTTGTTACTTTTAATAAATAAAAGAGTTATATTAAAAAAGTAGATGAGCGATACGTGGGATCTTTTAGCTGCTGAAGAACTTGAAGCATCATTACTATGCTCTACATTATTCATTTTGCACCTTGCATATGCATTAGAGTAAAAAGTAAAATCAATACACGACACGTGAGCCATAATTCATAAACATCAACTCATAAACTGTGCTTATTGCCAAATTAAGAACGTAAATAGAATGAAAAAAAAGAGCTCCCCAGCTAAAGTTTAGTTTCCAGAAAGATCGGAACTTGAGAAATCAATCAGAGTTTGCCTGTAGTTGAAGGTTCCCATTTGCCTTTCGTGACATTGACGAAACCTCGGCAATCTATCACTATGATTAGTTACTTTGATTCGACCTTCCCAACCCATAATATCTAGTTCTCAGTTGGTGCTGTATTACTGGTAGAACACGCGACGCACACAAAATAGAGCGTTTTCATTGGTTATTTACTCTTCTGAACTTACACAAACTGAAATAGCTACGAATGAAAAGTCGGCATTTCAAACATTCAGTAAGCTTAGGTGCGTTCCATAATACAGTTTAATTCTTTACTTTTAATAAAATAAAAGAGTAAATTTTTTAAAAATACATGTTTTATTATTATTTTTATTATTTTTTTTTTATTATTTGTTTTAAAAAAATCATTTTTGGATCACGGATTGTAAATTTTCTTAACTGTTTATTTCATTGTTTACATTCGTAAAGTAATGCGGATTATGGAAAATTGCAGATTATGGGTCCGCGGATTATAGATCCTTGACTGTACTTGGTTATCCTGCCAGCCAAAAAATTATCACCAAATAACTATAAGATTAAATGTCAGTAATGAATTATTATGAATGTCATACTCATTTGACATCAAATAGGTTACACGGCTTAGAATTTGAACTGCTAGATATATATACAGTCAAAGTTCTATAATCCGCACAAGTTGAGGCCAAAGGTTGTGCGGATTATGCAATATTGTGGATTATGGAGTATTATGGATTATATGTCATTTTATTATTCCTAGACAGCATTTTAGTCCTATAGTAAGTATAATATGAAATGATAAATATGAAATTTAATATGCTATCTCAAAAATACCTTTTTAAAGTTATTTTATTAAAAAATTAACATAAACATGCATTTAAATAAAAATAATTACAATTTTTTTGTAATGCAGTTTGTTTTTTACTGTTAATAAAATAACAGAGTTACATTTTTTAAAATTGCTGTTTTCAATTTTTTTATTATTTGTCATAAAAAATCATTTTTGGATCATGAATTTGTAAATTTTTTTAACTGTTTATTTCACTGTTTACATTTGTAAAGTAACGCAAATTATAGGAAATTGTGGATTATGGGTATGCGGATTATAGATCTTTGACTGTATCTAGTTAAGTCATACAATCCAATAACTTTATGCACACTTTAACGAACTTAGCTAGTTATTTTAAGAAATAACTTAGGTATTTTATGAAACAACTGAACTATATGATTTAACGGTAACATAAATATCATCTTTATCAGGTACTACTTGGTTTTGCTGCCCAGAAAATTTTCCAAACAGTAGCCAAATTATAAAAATTGACACAATTTTTTCATTAAATAGTGAAAGAACAAATACATTAATACCCTTCTAATAAAAATATAAATCAAAAGACAAAATAAAATTATCTTGATGACATAACAAATTTGTGTACTGTACACTCCCACAAATCTGCACAGCTTACAACCAGAGGTTGTGCGGATTTTAGAATTTTGCAGATTTCTGGTCATTGCTTTCTTTACATTTTTAAATCAGTAATTTCAGTTTGATAATTAATAACATTGAGATTATAATAAATTCTTACAATGTAGTAGTTAAATAAAATAATAATTAAGTTAAGTGTTAAATTAAAATAATAAAAATGTACATATATTTTTTTCAAATGATTAAAATATTAAAAACAAATATCAAGTAAATAATCAATAACGTATAGTTAAATATTCATTATAAGGATTAGGTGCATTTTCTTGAATTATTCAATGAAATTTGCCCCATAAAGGTGCACAAAAAAGGTTTACATCAAAATCATAAAATAAGAAAGTTTTATTTCAAGTTTAACGAGACTTAATAATCAAAAAAGGGTTAATAATTAAAAAAGAAAGTTAATAATCAATTGGGACCAGGGGTTATGCAAAGTTTAGAATTTTGTGGATTTCTGGTCAATGCTGTGTATACATTTTTTTACAATCAAATTTTTAAACAGTAATTTGAATGAAATTAATAATGCAAACAAAATTATAATGAATGCTTACAGTATAATAAAATATTAAAATGAGTAATAAATTTAAAAAATATAAACTTAGATAATTATTAAAATGATTGAAATATTAAAAGCAAGATGAAGTCAATAATTTATGATTGAATATTCATTGCAAGGAAGGAATCTATTTTTCTTAAATTATTCAACAAAACTTATCTCATAAAGGTACATTACACAAACTCACATCAAAATCATAAAATAAGGAATTTTTTTATTTCAGGTTTATCCAGACGTAATAGCCAAAAAAACTTCATTAACACATAAATATCTTCAATAAAAAGATTGCAACTACCATTGATATCAGCAGTATCTTGAGTTTTTTAAGAAATAAATTTATTCTTACTTCATAAAAAAAACATGAATTCAGTAATATTAAGAAAAATTGCAAATTAAAATACATATGGATTTGACATAAATCTAAAAAAGTTGATTTTTGTTAATATATTTGAAATGAAAGTTCCACTATTTAAATCTTGAAATTTAGTGTGGATTTTAGAGCTACAGATTTAAGGGAGTCTACATGTTTAATCATTTGAGAGGCAAAGCACTTCCATTCTTAAAATGCTGAAATAACTGAACGGCACCAGAATTTAAAAACAAATTTATTTCAAAAGAAATTGAAGCTTTTCTTCCCATAATTGAAAAAATTAAAATTTCATTTTCAAAATTCTTATGTTAATGTTGCATTTTGCAATTAAAACTAAGTGGGATATATTTTATCCGACCGATCTTCAAGGGGTTAACATCAGATAAATATGACATTTATATGATCATCCATTATTGGAATTTAATCTTATGGTTTAATGATAATATTTTGGTTGAAGTGCAAATCAAGTAGTATTCTTTATTGCGTTATATAGATCTTGTACTATGTATTATTTTTAAAGTCCAACTTATAATGGTGTTATTTAGAGATATAATCTTAACTGAAAAAAAAGGCATGAGAATAAGTAATTGTTCAAATTAAATTATAAAGTATCATCATATATATTAAAACAGTAGCCTATTTCTTTAAGAGCAACTCAAATTGGTCTTTGCGCATGCGCGAAGTTGAACTTATTAGGCCTTCCAGATAGAGAGAGGTCGAAGCAAGTCTGGTTAGCTAAGTGGTTTAAGGCACGGATTTATAGCTCTGAGCTTTTGTAAAGGACTATGGTTCAATCCCAACGCTCGGCATTTTTTTTTTTTTTTTTTAATAATGATATATTTTACTACGTGAGGAAGTTATATGATTTTTATTCTTTTGTTATTATTATTATTTTGATGCTTTATAATTAAATAAAATTTAACACTCAACAATGATTTTTTAAGTAACAATTTTATTTTTTAAATATTTCAAGTAATTAAAACATAGTAATTATTAGAAATAAACAGCCAATTTCCAATCCAGGGCTGTAGAGATAAATTTGCAAGAATAAAATTATTGAAAATCTTTACAAATTGCATTCTTAAAAAAATAAAAATAAAATAAACAATAATAAATACAACACACACAAATACAAATTGTAAAAATGTCGTAAAATTTAACATCTAGCAATGTTTAGTAGGTTAAACTGACAGAACCATGAAACGCTTTGAATCTGTTGGAATCACATAGGTAACATTCAAATAAATCAAGTTTCAAAACTTTATTTACATGTTCTAATTAATCTTTTAACATGTTAATCGTCAAATCTTGACGGGTACCATCTAGTTACCATAAAATTAATATCAATTATTTTAAAACAAGATTTAATAGACTGAAAACTGTAGTTAAAAAAATCAAGCTATGAATTAACAGAAAGTTAAGTAACACTCTGTTAATCTCATATAAAAAATTTTTATATTCATGTATATTTTTTTTAATTGGCACAGGCATGATAAATAAAAATGCTATTGGCAAGATCTGCACTGGGATAACAATTAATACTCACACATATACATATATATATATATTATGATTAGAGCCACAGCACAGTGACAATCTGACATTATGAAGAATACTGGAATTTCAAAATTTTAGCTAGAAATGGTCACACTAACTTAAAATGTTTTAATATTTTAGATAAATATAATAAAGTTACTTTAGTAGGTGATCAATTCTTTAAAAAAGATATTTAATTTCAAATGAGCTGATTAGAATTACAG
Organism: Maratus speculifer; assembly: GCA_964019185.1. NCBI lineage: Eukaryota > Metazoa > Arthropoda > Arachnida > Araneae > Salticidae > Maratus > Maratus speculifer. Next base: position 10,739,745 of record CAXHSM010000423.1, read on the forward strand.
TCAAATGGAACTACATCAGCAATCTTATAAGACCACACTTTTAAATTTAATGTTTCAAGAAAAAAAAAATCCAATCTTTTTTTTTTTTTTTTTTTTTTTTATTTGTAACAGAAAATCTGGATAACAATTATGGAACTACTTCTAAGTACTTAAATAAATGAAACTATCAGTTAAAAAAAAAAATTTAATAATGCTTTGAATGACAACCTCTTAACATTTGTAAAAATAAAAACAGTGACATGTGAAATTTTTCGCCATCATTCTAATGTAAAAGTTACAAAGAAACCATTAACTTATTTTAGTTAACAGGGTAGAATAAACACATTAATATTTTAAAGCTAAAACTTATTTTTATATCAAATATATATATATCTATATTTATGGTGGACAAATATTTAGTAGACACCCTCAGATCTCCATCACTCCCCATCTTGGGAGCAGAGGTTGGGAAAATTTTAGAATTTTGCAGATTTGTGGTCATTGGTTTGTTTATAATTTTTAAATAGTAATTAGAATGTAATTAATAATGCAATCAAAATTATAATGAATACTTACAATATAGTACAGTCAAAGTTCTATAATCCGCACAAGTTGGGACCAAAGGTTGTGCGGATTATGGAATGCTGTGGATTATAGAGTATTTTGGATTATACTTCATTTTATTGTTCCTAGACAGCATTTGAATTCTATATTCAGTATAATATGAAAAGATAAATATGAGATCTAATAATTAATTTAATATGCTATTTCAAAAAATTGCTTTTTTCAAGTTATTTTATAGAAAAAAATCATATTTATATACATTTAAATAAAAATAATTACATTTGTTTCATAATACAGTTTGTTTTTTACTGTTAATAAAATAAAAGAGTTATATAAAAAAAAAGATTTTTTTATTATGATTTTTTTTCAAATTCTTTTAATTATTTCGTTTAAAAATTCTTTTTTGAATCACAAATTTGTACATTTTCTTAACTGTTTATTTCATTATTTACATTCGTAAAGCAACGCGAATTGTATAAAATTGTGGACTATGGGTGCGTGGATTATAGATCCTTGACTGTAAAATATTAAAATAATTAAGAAATAAACTAAAGACACAAATTTAGATATATTTTTAAATTATTAAAATTTTAAAAACAAAGGTCAAGTAAATAATGAATATTGTATAAATAAATATTCATGAGATGCCATTTTCAAAAATTATTCAATGAAATTTGCCTTATAGCTGCACTACTAATTCACATAAAATAAGGAAGTTTCATTTCAGGTTTATCCAGACTTAAAAATAAAAAAAGCTTGATTAATGCATAAATACATTTGGCAAAAAGATTGCAATTACTAATAATATCAGCAATATCTTACATTTTATTTGAAAAATAAATTTATTTTTCCTTCATAAATCAGCTTGAATTCAATCATATTAGCAAAAATTACAGGTAATATATGTATAGAATTAACATAAAAATAAAAATGTCAAATTTTGTTCACTATATCTGAAATGAAGTTTCATTGTTCATCTGTAAATTATGTGTCGATTTCAGGGGGTCTACTATATAATCTTTATTCGGTACTACTTGATTATCTCATCAACCAATTTTGCCAAATTACACATATTAACTACATTTTTTTTTTAGGGAAGAAGAAATAAATTAATAAAACATTAATAAAAATAAAAGTGAAAAGTTGAATTAAAAATCTCTTGGTCATTCTCTTTTATGATCAAGCAGTATTGGCATTGGTGTTAGTATTTTGATCGACTTGACAATCAAGTATTATGCTTCATCTTTATCACTCAGTGACACAAACATTGCGAAAATCATTTTTCTTACTCTCCCCACCCACCAATTAATCCATTATGTTTGATTGATGTTAAACTTACCCCTAACTATACTCATTCACAAAAAAAACTCACTACAATATATGTAACAATAAATTTTAAAAACACCCCACTGACAAAATCAACCAAAAACTCTAGATAACTACCGTATGTCAAATACTCGCTACACAAAACACACAACTGAACAGAAAAATATTTTTAAAAATCCACTATTCAAAAGAAAATAAACCAACTAACCTGATCAAATTAAATCACAATTCCACATCAAGACACAGCAGGTGTGAAAAGAATTTAAGAAACAAACTGGTAAAAACACTTTATCACCTTGTCAAGTATCTAGCTTGTTCTCAGATTCAGCTGTAATTTCTTAAGTGTATGTGTTGCTTTATGTAAAGTTTGATAAACTTTATACAGACACTTCATTACGCGATCAATTATTTAAAAAAAATATTTACATTAAACTGAATAGAATAGAATTAAATTCAGTTTACAAGCAACACGATGTTCAAAAATTAAATGTCAAAAAAAGAAAAAAAAATTCTTCAAATCAATTTTCTGATTTTAAGTTGAAATTTGAAATAAATAATTATTAATAACAATAAAAGAAATTATTTGCTATACATAAAATAGTTAGACAATGCTTTAAACGATTCTATGATAAATCAGCAAAAATGAAAGTCTTGATCCATAAAATTTCGAGCTGTCATTATAAAATAATAAATTGTAAAGTTTTTGGTTAAAGATTAACGAAACAGCAATGCCTTAGCATTATCCCCTTTTAGTAAAGAAATCTGGTACAATAATTTTTTGTAAGATACCTGATATTATTAACAGCGGAAGAGGTGATAATCCATTTAAAGAATGAATCGTGAATTGCATTGATTCATTGTAAATGAATCTTACATTCCATGTATAATAATTAATAATAATATTTTTTAATTAAATCGCTGCAAATGAGATAGTATTTTTTTTAATCTCTGTATGTAATACTGGTTACAAGACAGCCATTAAAAGGAACAATTGTTTCTTGAAGCTTAAGCTTCACCACAGAATCTAAGTTAAATTGTGTTGAATTATTCCAAAATCAAATTGCGTTTTTAACCTGAGAGCATATATAGGAGCTATTTTCACAAATTTTGACAAATGCAGTCAATTTCTTTTTTATAAATATATATTTTATCTTATTAATTAAAAATTCGTTATAGAAAAAATTTATTGATTGATTTAATATTCATGAATAAATTCTTTATTCGCGATTCATTCTTTGTAATGGCGTGGGCGTAGCCTACCATGATGCAGTAATGGCGTCTTATACGAAATTAGTTACTCTGTTACATAAGCTATTTTTTTAAATCAATTTCCGAACCTATTTTTTGTTACTAAAATAAATTAATCTAAGGATATGTTTCTTTAGGTATTCCCCTACTATAAGTTTTAGAACTGATGATTTTATCTTATGATTACACAAATTTAGTTTCTTTGACATTTATAGTGATTTTAAATGTTCGGTTCACAGGTAAACTGAATCTTTAGCTAGTGGAATAGCAACTATGAGGTAAGTACCTAATATACACTATAAGAAATGAAGGGGAGAATAGGGTGAAATGGAACATTTTTTTCAGATAGCAGGAGGTTTCTCTTTATGTATCATTCTAAACATTTCATCAAAAAAACAACATCAGATGAAACAATGGTACCTCAATCTTCAGTAGAAATAGTAGCTGATGGTATTTCGTATTAATGCCACCGCAGTAGATGTTGCAATAATCAATCAATAAAGATGAATTTTATTGTTCGCACATGCAAAAAAAAGTGTCATAAAAATGGAAAAACATTAAAAGAGAACTAATAAAGCCCTAAAAAGCATTAAAAAAAGGCACTAAGGCACTAAAAAAGCACTATGAAAGGCATCAAAATTGCTCTTTATGGCACATAAGCACAACTTCTGCTACAGTGGCTTTAATACGTAAGTACCTAGCTGATTTACATAAGCTTGCAATTGTATAAAGAAAACAATTATTTCAAGAATTGAAAGTAAATTTACTATATATCATTTTTATGCTGTTTGTATATTAATTATTTGTTTATGTAGATGTAATACAGTAGAGGACCTATTATCCGGAATCGTCGGGACCGAAGGCTTTCTGGATTTTGGAATTTTCCGGATTTCGGGTCCGTCCGAAACCTGACACTCGCGCCCACCCCCCCACACACACACCCCAAAATAAAACAAAAAACAGAAAATTTAAAAATAATAACAAACTTATAGCACTGCTATCTAGAATATGAATGAAAAGTGTGTTGTATGAGAAGTCTGTGGAAAAAAACACTAAGCTACAGCTTTGACTCTTGTACTATAGTACAAAGTCTCAAATCCGGACATTCAAAATTCAGAGCTCTTCAAATCCGGACGTTTTGCTAACTGGCTATATATATATATATATATATATATATACATTACCGTAAAATACCGTTAATCCGCTCCCCCCCAAACGTGATGAAAAATCGTTAAATAATTAGAGGGGGGCGCTTACACGGGATTTTTCCACGATCGTTTCACAAAATTTGCATTTTTTGCAAGATATCTGCAGAATTTTTTCGCGATATTTGATGAGATTAGCCAGGTTTTATCGCGATATTTGACGAAATTTACAGGGTTTTGTCGCGATATTTGACGAATTTGCAGAGTTTTTTTAACGATACTTGAAAAAATTTGCGTTTTTTTATGGGGATGAATCATGATGAAATGAATGAATCATGAATCTTTGAATGAATTATGAATTTTGATACTTGAAGCAATACTTGAAAGTATTTGCTTTTTTTTTTTTTTTAAGTAAATTCTGTCGAAAAAATGCAGAAAAAAGATGAATTTTGTAAAAAAAAACCAAAAAGCATCAAATCTATTAAAAATCTAAAAAAAAACTTACATTTAATAAAAGATTCATGATTCATTCATTTCATCATGATTCATCCGGTTCTCAATTGCCTTCATTTCCGGATTTCGGGTCTTTCCGGATTTCAGAATTCCGGATAATAGGTCCTCTACTGTAGTTCCCTATTTATGACACATTATATTGTATATTATCCTTTATTTAAATTATGCCTAAAAATAGCACTTTTGTTAATACAAAAAGTTTTACATAAAAGAAGGCAGGGGAAGGAATGAGTCAAATCTTTGTTTTTGTGTCAAAGTTGATTTTCTTATTTTCGTAAAAAGTGTCCCATTTCTCTCTATACTATTTCGTAAAAAGATTTTGATTACCTCTGATATCAGCAATATCTTAAATTTTTACAGAAATTAATTTATACTTCCTTCATGAAAAAACATGAATCCAGTCATATTAACAAGAATTACATATTAATTAAAATACATACAGAATGATATGAAAATAAAAAAGCCTTTAATTTTGTCTCTACTTATGAATTACAAGTTTCATTGTTTTCATCAGAAATAATGTGCGAAATTAAAAGAGTACTGTATTTTAAGACAAGGTTTTAAATGGTTTATTTTTATTACAAAAGGCAAGACCTAAGAGATATTTATAAACTTATATGATTGCTTTGCTTTATAACTTATGGTTGGAATTGTAAAATATTCTTGGTTAATATAGTTCCTCAAATCCGAACAGCTTGGGACCAGAGGTTTTGCAGATTTCTGGTCATTGCTTTGTTTACATTTTTAAAAAAGTAATTTGAATGTAATTAATAATGAAATAAATGCTTACAATATGCTAAAATATTAAAATAAGTAATAAACTAAAATAATAAAGATTTATATGTTTTTTAAAATGATTAAAATTTTAAAAGCAAAGGTCAAATTAATAATCAATAACGTACAGTTAAATATTAATTATAAAGATGAAATGTGTTTTTCCTAAATTATTCAATGAAACTTGCCTCAAAAAGATACATTACTAATTCACATCAAGATCATAAAATAATGTTAAAGCTTTATTTCAGGTTTAGCCAGATTTAATAACTAAAAAAACTTGATAAATACATAAATGTATTTGGTAAGATTGTGTTTACCAATGATATCAGCAATATTTTTATTTTTTCAGAAATAAATTATTCTTTCTTGATGAAAAAACATGAATTTAATAACCTTAACAAAAATTACAAATTAAAAAATACATGGAATTGATATAAAACTAAAAAAGTCAAATTAAGCATGTACATCTAAACTGAAAATTTCATTGTTTACTTCCATAAAATATCTGCGGATTTTAGAGAGTTGCAGATTTTAGGAGTGTGGATTTGAGGGAGTCTACTGTATATAACTCCACAAACAATTACAAAACATATCATTGAAATACAATAGTACTTTCACAATCATCTCTACATGCTTGGTTAAAAGAATTCAATGATCCCGTTATGCCACAATTAACTTGCAATTCTCACTGGAACAGTCAGATGACTTGTATAGAAGTGTTTATCAAGAACTACAGCCATTATATTAAAGTTATTAATCATTACACTAGTGAAATTTCTTTGAATATTGCCAATGTTTTTAATTACTATAATTTCCATATTAGTGTTAAAGATCTTCTGCTGAAATTAAAATCAGTTGCAAATGCTTTAATCCCTTTGCAACAGAAGCCATTTGCTTAATTTGAAATCTTTTACCACCAATTATTATAAACAGAAAATTTTCTTTAATTTAACCACAAAAATGTTATGATTAAATAAGATAAACTTTACAGTAAAAAATTACTGTTGAGAATAATGCTGGATTTTAAGCATATACTGGTCACTTGTCCCTAGGGGTTTAAATAGCATTCAGAGTGATAGTTCAATATTAGCTGATGCTTAACATTTATACTTTTCTTTAATAAAGGATTCTGTTTTGTTTAAGTCATATTGCCATTTTCAAAATATGTTTGAACTCAGCAGTTCTAACATGTCATTTAGTCACATATTTGTTTCACCAAAAATACAGAGGGGGGATAGGGGGACGATGGTGGAATAATGAATGTAGAAAGCTCGAAAGTATTGTCAAGAAATAGGATTTAGCTATGTACCTTTTGCTATAAAATTTGACATTAAGGAATCGCCCTTTCATTAAACATATTTTACTGCTAATGTTGAATCAATTACAGATCACAAACGTTGGGAAATATTTCATCTTTATGTAACACATAAAAGAATTTTTGTGAATTAGTTACTCATTTGTCAATTTCTGGCCTAGTCGAAAGAACATTTTCAGATTTTTTTTTATTCATTCTGTTATCAGAAAAAAATAATGCAGTGATATTACGCTTTGTTTGATTTTAAAATATGCCTTTCTTTAAAAGTATCACTTTAAGAAAATAAAAATGTATACTTGTAGTTTTATTTTTATGATTATGTCATTTATTATTTATTATTAATAAATTCTTTTTAAGTTAAAAAACTTTTTTAAAATGGCACTACTTGGATATCCTGTTATTGAACAATTTCTTGAAGTTATAAAAATTGCCAAACCTATAGCCAAATTATACAGGTTGACATAATTTTTATCCTAAATAATGAAAGAACAAATATATTAGTTAAAAATAAATAAAAGTACAAATAATTAGTAGAATTAAAAATCTACTGATGACATTTAAAACATGTGTATTGTGTAAATGTCATAAAATGTAAGATTCACTATCATGAATTATCAGCATTTAATCTTATAATTTGGCAATTGTTTTTTTGTTAACAAGATAATCAAATAGTACCAAAAATTTATCATTAAGATGCAAAGTGTAGAGGGTGGAAATGCTGTTCCATTCTAATTTTATTTTTCTACTCTTTCTCATTTTTTCCACTTTTTTGTCAATTTTTTTCTTGTTTTTTCAATTTTTTTCCAGTTTTTGTAAAAATGTTGTTTTGTTATCAAAAAGCCAACCCTGTAAATAAAGATTTATTAAAAAATAATAATATCGCAGCCTAAGGAGCCTTCTTTAAAAATGAAGATTAGGGGAGAGAAAGGGCACGATTAAACCTTTTTTTAGAAAATCAATACATTTTTACTTGAATTATATTTATTGCATTTTAAATATTACATAATAAAAACATTGTAAGCAATGTAATGTAATAAAAGCATTACAATATTGCATTGTAAATTATTACATAATAATTTACATAATAAAAGCAATGCATTTCTTCATCATATGAGCCAGAAATTAAAAGTTTTCCATCTACATTAAATATGTTGTGAGGATTTAAAAAGCTGAAACATTTCTGTTCAAACCTGCCCGATGCAGGGATATCTTTAAGCAAGTCAGGAACACCTTTGAAATTAACAAAATATGAAAATATTAAAAGTTTTTATGAAAAAATGCATATTTTTCAGGAATATATAATATAAATAAAATGAAACTACGGCATTTTACTGAAATCACTATTTTTTTTTTTTTTTTTTTTTTTTTTTTTTAACAAAATTTATAACCATGAATGTTGATGCCAAAACTCATTGTCGAAACAGCATGGAGTGCCCATCCAGTTATGTTTTGTTGTGGCAACTTTTTTACAATACCCTTAATATTCACCAAATTGATATCTGATAGGTACCTTTGAAAGATAAAACTTTTCATTCTCTCTTTTACAAAGAAATGTGATATTAAATTCATTTTATCCTCCAATTGTAATTAACCTTTTATCTACTGATGGTACTTATAAGTATCATTAAAATAACTTATTATAAAATTCTTTTAATATGTCAGTTAGTTGCAATGCTGTTTAGAATGAGTTGCAGATACATTACTTTATCTTGTTCCAAAAACATTATTGGTTACACAAAACAAAAATAATATTTTAAAGGATGATTTCTTTTGCCTTTGCATCTTTTCAGCTTTCTTGGCACTGAGGGGGGGGGGGGATAGGGATTTTTCAATGTGGAAATATTTCTATAGGGACATTATATTTGTACATTTTATAATTCTACAAAATACTAAGAAAATAATTATAAATAAAATATTTGAATGAGGTTATAAAAATTGCACAAAATCCCTGTAAATTCAAATTTAATTAACCCTTCAATCCTTCTTTATAATTATTTATTAAATGATTATGTAAATCTTTTAATTTAGTTTAAACAATTTGCGTAAAATGCTTTAGAATGTAAAATTTTCATGAATTCATGATGCGGTAGATAAAGGGTCAATCTTGATCAATGTAAGGACAAATAGTTCTTTCCATATGAAATTGAACTAAAATGAAATCATTCTCATGCAAATCTCCTAGAACAAAAATCTTTTTTTTTTCCCTTTGATCTTTGGTATTAGTAATGAAATAATCAAAGTCAGATTCATCAATGCATCAATTTAGATTTGAAACTTCCCATCATTGATACATCTAGTGGTTGTAGTTTATGCATGCAGTGAAAGGGACTGATTAACAATATAAGTCCATGTTCTTTGGCATTCTTAATCAATCCCTTTTGGCAATTAAAAAAAATTCCAAAATTAATAATATTTAGATACATCATTTATAACTGTTTGCTTCATAGCTTTAAATATTCAATAGTGCCCCAACTTTTCTGCTCGATGGTGATCCATCACATTTAGTTCAGCATCACAATTATTTACTCAGTTTGGCTTAAGAATTTGTTAAAACAAAACTTATAAACTAAAGTTAATGTCTTTAAGTATAGATTAAAACGTTTTTGGAAATATTGGGTCATGTAAAAAATAAAATTGGTTTCTGTTATTTTACTTAAAAGGCAATTTATTTTAGGTGGTTCAAAACAGTTTTAGAGCATTCTCCAAACTCAGCAGTAAGTTCTCAATGTTTAGTATGTGAATTAGGATCAAATTAAGCCTTGGATTTCTAATTGATAAGAACAGAACCTCATCACCACACTCTTTATACACAACTCTCCTTACACCAATGAAGTTTCAGTAAGCAATATTAAACTGAGCATTCAGAAGTTGTAATTGTGGTCATTTCAGATAATTAAAACATTTTTCTGTGGGAAAGATTTTTGCAACTCTGGAAAGAGCACTTTGAAATTATGGAGATGGGTAGCACTACAGCCGGTTAACAAGCATAAAATCCTACATATCTTGGGGAGACATTTCAATGCTACCAGGGGGCACCCCCTAAATTTGACACGGTAGTGTAATCAGTGTAAAAACCGTTTTCGATGTTTTTCGTATTATTTTTAATTTGTAGAAAAATTACAAACTTTCCGATAGTTTTATAACTGCTTAAATGTCCCATACAACAGTGAAAAATAAAGTTACAATACTAAATAAGTGCATCAAAACTTGCCCTTCAAAATCAATTAATTTATTTAAAAAGGTTGAAAAATTCAATGACAAAAATTGCCATTATTTTTAAAAAAACAAAGGACATTAAAACCTTCCAATATACTTCTGCTCTTTCCCTAAATATAAACGAGATTCGAAATAAAAAAAAATCAACTCTTCTTCCATGAATGAAGTTCCTGTAAGCAATTTTTAAACTGAGCATTCACAAATCGTAATTGTGGTCATTTCAGATGATTGAGACATTTGCGGATGATCTAGAGATCACTTCTAGATGATTAAAAAGCATAAAATTCTAAATGTTCTGGGGAGAGATTTTGGTGCTTCAAGAGAGTCACACCCTAAATTTGATGCTCTAGTGCAATCAGTGTAAAAATCGTTTCTGATGTTTTTCGTATCTTTTTGAATTCCTACAAAAATTACGAACTTTCCCATAGTTCTATAAATGCCTTAACCTCCTGACTGCCACGACCGGATTTTTTCGCACACTAAGCTGCAGGTTTCACTGCAACATAAGCAATATTTAAATTAATATAATTCTACAAATAAAACTCAGTTTTCAAAAATTAAATTGGGATTAATACTCTCAAAGTTTATACACCTATACGTAATAACATATTTTGTATCAGGTTCGAAAAAACATCTTTTTAAATATTTTTAATACATTACAGAGAAAACAACATTAAAATCTTACCCTTTTGCTGAGCAGTCAGGGAGTTAAATATCCCATACAATGCTTTAAAACAAAGTTACAATACTAAATAAGTGCATAAAAATTTGCTCTTCAAAATCAATTTATTTAAAAAGGTTGAAAAATTCAATGACAATAATTGCCATTATTTTGTAAAAACTCTAAAGAACATCAAAACCCTTCAATATCCCTTTGCTCTTTCCCTAAATATCAACAAGATTCGAAATAAAAGAATTCAATCGAAAAAAAAAGTTTTGTGGATATTCTTCAGATTTATCGTGAGATGAAATTGGAAAAAATAAAATAAAATTGGTTTCTATTATTTTACTTCAAAAGCAATTTATTTTAGGTGGTTCGAAACAGTTTTAGAGTTTTCTTCAAGTTCAGCAGTAAGTTCTCAGAGTTTAGTATGAAATTATGTTCATTTAAGCCTTGGATTTCTCATTGTTAAAAACAGAACCTCATCACGACCTTCTTCATACACAACTCTCCTTCCATGAATGAAGTTAATGTAAGCAACATTAAACTGAGCATTCACAAGTCGTAATTGTGGTCATTTCAGATGATTGAGATATATTTTTTGCAGGAGGGATTTTTGCAACTCTGGAAAGAGAACTTTGAAATTCTGGAGAGCGGTGGCATTGCTAAATGATTAATAAGCATAAAATCCTAAAAGTTCTGGGGAGACATTTTGGTGCTTCGATTTGGGCACCCCCTAAATTTGACGCTGTAGTGTAATCAATGTAAAAACCGTTTCTGATGCTTTCCGTATACTGTAAAAAAGTTGCAGCAGAGATTCCAGATAGTGTCAGTAAAAAAACGAACTTTATTCCTATATCAATCGACTTTGTCATTACATTAAATTTTTTTGGCCTTTAAAACACAAAAAATTACGGAGGTTGGCCATTTATGTGAAAAAAGTGACATATTCCATAAATTAAAAAAAACATTTTAAGGTGTATAATTTTGAATTTCTGCAAAAAATCAGAATTTTCCCATAGTTATGTAACTGCATTAATTAATAAAAACAAAATTACAGTACTAAATGAATACATACAAAATCTGCCCTTCAAAAATTTATTAATTTTTTAAAACTTACTCCAAATGAAAAATTCAATGACAAAAATTGCCATATTTTGTAAAAACCCAGAAGAATATAAAAAGTTCTCACTGTCCCTCTACTTTTTCCCAAAATATCAACGAGACTCAAAATAAAAAATTACAAGTAAGAAAGAAGAATTGATCCCTTGAAATATTCTTCAGATTTATCATGAGATGTGTTACTTCTCTACATTAAATTGCCAACTTGACAAGGAATCTGTATAATTAAAAAATAAATCAAAAAGTCTTTAATTCTGCTCTTTTGAATTTGTCAGCTAACTTTTAAGCACCAATTTCTTATTTCTTGCTTTTTTATTGAAAAAAACTCTTATAGAGATGCTAAGACATCATCAGCATGTTTAAGAACAGAAGATAAATCATATACAGATTTCTTGCTGTCGGTATTTTAAAAGTGGCTATAAAAGTTCTCAAATAACCAGTTCAAGAATAAAGTTACTTTTATTAATTCCAGGTAGCACATTACGTTATAATATTGTTTGATATAAAATTATAAAATGGTCAAAGATAAGGGTCTCGAAACTCAAACAGTGTGCCATTATTGCATTTGTATAAAATGGTCTTTTTCCTTAACTGTCAGCAGCAGATCACCACATCAAAACCCATTTCCATCTTAATCCGTACAAATATACTTATTCTTCAGGACTGTCAAATCTTTCCATTTACGGGATGATTTCGTGTTCACCAATAACATGTCAAGAAGGAAGCACAATTGCAAAATGTTCCATTTTAGATAGATTTCAAGTTTTAAGAACTATAAATACATAATGTTTTCCGATAATTTTGATTTTCTTTACCTTTAAGATAGGTCACCTTTACAGAAGTCATTGTAATATATAATATGACTCAAAAGTTCCGGGAAAAGTTGTAAAAAATATTATTCTGAATAGTTCACAGTATCGAAGCACATCCACCTTCGAAGAAATGAAATTGGGCGACTAAACACTTCTGACAAAGTTCCCAAAACTTCTGGAAGCTCCGCTGGAAGCCATTTTCCGCAACCGCAACCTCCCATAAGGCTTCCTGCAATGTTTTATTTTTTACCTCATCTGATGACTAAAAACGGCATCCCTGTAAATGTTTTTCATTGATGAAAACAGGTATAAGTCACACGGGGTTATGTCCAGTTGATAGGGGGTGGGATGTGAAAGCACTTAGTGTGAATTTTAGCGAGGAATTGTTTTACCTATTGTATTGATGCAATGATGCTTTGTCAAGCAGAAGGTACCAGTGTGTAACCTCAGCGAAGCTGTCCAGAACATTTATTGTCTTCCGTGGATTCTCGGCCCTCTTTAACCCCTTGCGACGCGGTGGTATATCTATGAAACAACTTAATTTTTATTCCCAAACACCATATTGATACCGGAATTTTAGTAAAAAAATTACCTTTTATTGAATGCCTGAAAAATTTCTTTTTCTTAGAAATAAATTCGTTTTTAAATTCCTGTGTCAGCCATTAATATCAACACTTAAACAATGAATTTGCTCTGCGCGCAAAGGGCTAAAACGTCGATGCCATTCATAAACCTTGAGTTTCACCATGGTAGATTCATCGTGCACATATCTTAGCATTTTCAAAGTCCTTATTTGTGTTTTGCACAGTTCTACATTGACAAAATTTAATGCTGCAACAATGCTCAAGAAAAGCTATCTTTCTTACATCGCAGGGTACAGGTAACTAACTTTTGAAGATATCAGCTGTGCATGAAGTTCAGTAACATTACATGGGCTAAAACAACATGAGTAAGTAAGAAAAATACATTTCAAAGGGTTTTGGTTTAGGCACTTGCTTTTGTTGTTAAAAACTGTCGCATTCCCCGAATTTTTGAATCGTAATATAGTATAGTAAATTTATACTATTCACCGGTGCACTACTAGGAGAATATGTTGTAGGAGTTTCAGAGGATACTGTTAAAACGGAACATGTTTATGTTGAAAATTTGCCTAAAACAGAAAAGTTCTTAGCCTTGGCAAAACTTTTGACTTTAAATTATGTCATTTAAGATTATAGCATTTAACACCTGTCTAAAATGGAATTTTTCATGGATTCTTTGTAATTCCGCAATAGTAGTTTTGAGTGTTGTTGAATGCATGATTCATACACCCAGATATTCGTTTTGAGTGGGGGAGTCCATAACATCCTTGGCTAAGCAACAGGTTACAATATTTTTGAAACATTACACAAATAAAAATATGTACATTTCTTAAAATATGCATTAAGTTTAGGCAATAGATTAAATAAAGGTCAAGGATTGATTTATGACGTTTAGTGAAGCTTATTTATCACGAATTATCTTGTATTATTGTAAACTTTTTCCGATTATATGCATAAAACTATATAGCTGTTTACATTAATGTCAAATTACTCGCCAAGCTTGGAGATATTTGGAAAAAATAGCGCCCAATTTGGCAGCTAAAATTTAGTCGCCATAAATAAAGCACATTGGCTATAGCTGGCTAATTTGTCGAAATCTGCATTGAAATTCATTGCTGATGATTCTTCTTTAATAGGGTTCATCGTATTTTAGCTTCGTGTTTTCTAATAAAATTGGCTAAAATCTTAAAACCAAGAAGTAGGGCAGTTACCTTTTCCAACCCGTACAGGAATTTTTTATTTTGTAATCTACATATTTCCGTTTTCAATATCATGACAAAAAATGCTTATTTCAAAATTTCAGAATATTCACTTCTATTTCAGTTGCAACACATTCATTTACAGAAATTAAAGAAAAAAGAGTAACCTACTGTAATTGAAATCGCTACCAAATGGTTAAATTTGCATATCAAACAACGATCACTAAATTATGAAATTGTCTATGAACTCGATTACAAAAATTATCCAATACAATCATACAAACATCTCACTTTAAATATATATACATAAGAATATACAAATGTAACTAATGCATATGACATATTTTTCTCGATATCAATCGTAGTCATGCGGCTAATACCTAAAATCGTATTCTCCGTATTCGTTTTCTATTTATTTCTCTTAATGTGAAACTCAAAATGAATTGCATCGATTTGGAAGGTTACGGAGAGTAAGGCTGCGAGCGAACATCACTAGTTTTTATTACACTAAAAGAGCAATAAATCAATCTTTGTTTTCGTACGGAACAAAGGTGAAACCTCTTTAAATGATTTTTGAGGGACTCACCCTACCAAATTGACAAAGGAAGGGAAAGTTTATCTCGCCCCCATCTTCAGTCGTAAAGCTGTCAACTGATTTCGAGTTCGATTTCTCTCTTGAAGTTCAAAAAAATTCACTGAAAAAGCACTTTATACATCAAAGTACCGACAAAAAATAGCGACGCCTACCGCAAGAAGTTAGTGCTATGTGTCTGGTCCTTAAAAGTTACCAAAAAAATTGCTAATATGGTCATATATCGCCAAGTTGGCAATATTTTTATGGTTGACTGTATAATTAAGTAATGCCGAAGGTGTCACCTTGGCTGAGAGGTTAAGACACCACGCTGCTAATCGCTTGCGAGCGTAGGAGTTTGTGGGTTAGAATCCTACTGGCTCCTTTGCACACACTTTGTGTGGATCTCCTGGTTGTACTTCTCTTGTGTTACAAAATTTCCTTGTGCTATCTCATCCTTGTATATTGACGATGACTTATAAGCAACCTTTCATGTTGAGCACACAAGTCAGATGTATGTAATAAATAAATAAACAATACCGAATTACGTAAAAGAAACATCCTTATAACTCCAAAAATGATAATCATATTAACTATCAGTTCACTACATCGGATTAAGCTTCTCATTTTCATTTAATATACATCTTTGAAATGAAATTGAATGAATCAAAGGATCATGAAATATCGAAGATTGTGGAAAATGTGATTACAAATATAAATGGAAAAAACGAAAAAAAAATTCGATTTGGGAAATTGCAAAAAAAGAAATTAGCACAAAAAAAACTTTATATGTACTGAAAGTCAATTTATATATCAGATAACAAATGATGACGACGCTATAACAATTTCGATGAAGTTAAAATGCATAATGTACAACAATGGAGCCAATGTTTTAATTAATAATGTAATAAAACAGGTCAAGTTTCGACAGAAGAAGTTATTTAAAAAAGAACTCCTACATTGATTTGTATTTGCTCGCTTAAAACAAATATTTTTGTAAAATAATGCAAAAATACAAAATACAAACTGCTAAATCCATACACTTCGATAGTTCAAAGTATTAAAAATATAACTACATAGATCATCTTCAACCACGTGATCACGAACGCACCGAATTTTATCCAACCAATCATAATCGGCAATTTTAATCGTAATCGACATCAATGATAATCGATTGTCTTAGTATGTATTATGAGCCAACTAATCACAAAAAACAATTCTGGTGTAACGTCAATTGAAACTGATTTATGAAACTACTGATTTATGAAATTACCCATTGAAGATCTTATATTTGAAATTACCGATTGAAAATCAGCTAAAATGAATTCATATTGAGTCAATCACAATATTATTTTATGCATGAAAGCAAACTCAATGGTATTTTCATCGTCTTATACTTTATTTATTAAACTTTCATATTTACATTCACAGTTTCCAAAATATTGTAACGTAATGCTCAACAGGTTATTATTAGCATATGCATTCCAGATTTGAAGTTAATCTTGTCAATTATGACTTGCATGTGAACATTCTTGTTTAAGATTTTAATCTCTGCATCGGCGAGTCAAATTAAAGAAACTTATATCTTTTAGAGGCGTTCGTAATAAATCATGCAGTTTCATTGAAGAAATTTGTCGTTTTCATAAAAATATGTCATTTTACCTCCTGCGGGTTTTCAGCTAAAATTCAGTATCAGCGGAATTAAAAAGTATTGAATTGTAACAGCTTTTTGAGAATATACGCGTTTTTTTAAAACGTGACGTCAGTTTATGTTAAATTATTTTAGAAAGTTTGTTTCGATTTTTTTGTAAGAAAATGGCATCAATACAGAAAAAATAACATTACTTTTCCTTTCTTTTCAACAATGAAAGATTTAAATTCACAATGTTATCGCTATGGGAAAATTAAAAGCCGATATTTTAAGGTGTTATAGTTGACAAATATTTCTGATTATCAATACCCGCCGACATTTTAGCCCTACCAACGTTCAGCTCATTTTTTGTGTCGATTCGACAAATATGTTGGACGCTGTCGAGGTCACAAAAGTGTAATTTTTGCAAGGAAGCCGGAGCTGTGCTCCGACAATTAAATGATACTGAATGTTTTAGCAATAAGCATTAACATTAGATAAAAAAAATTCTGTCATCCGGCGAATTTCTTACTAAACACATTTTTATACTAAAATGCGATTACCACAAAAATAATTCATTTCTTCTCTATTCTTTGCAAAATGTATCTTCGTTTCTTTACATGATATTAAATTATGAAATTTTCTCCTTAAATTTATTTTATATTTTATTTATAATAAGTTGACTATTTTATTTATAATTTGATATTTTTACTGTGAGAACACTTCCACTAGTAATTGATACATTTTTGATTTCGCTAACTTCAGGTAATTGGGAATCTACTGTAGTTTTTAATACTACGGTAGAAATTTTATTACAGTTTATTTTCCACATTGATTTTAAATTTTCATATGTTTATTTTTTTCTTTCTTTTTAATGAAGAATAAAAACTGATAATAATTAATTTTATTTTATTGCAGATGCATATAACCATTAATCTGACACATCACTTCACTCAAATATTGTCAATGTGTGAAACAAATGCAGCAAAATATTTTTATCGAAATATTTTGAAAAAGCAGCTTTTAACTCGAAGCCAGGGAAATCTTTTATTTGTGAGTTATGCAAGAATATATCCCAAAGCAGTCTTTTTTGTGTGAGGTATGCAACAAAGAATTCTTTCATAATAGTAATTTAAGCAGACATATGTTAACTCATACTAGTGAGAAACCATTTGTATGTGATATATGCAACAAGAAATTCTCTCAAAAGCGCAGTTTAAACAGCCATCTGTTAATTCATGCTGGTGAGAAATCGTTTGGGTGTGAGATATGCAACAAAAAATTTTCGCAAAAGGGAAATTTAAGCACACATCTATTAATTCACACTCGTGAGAAACCATTTGTATGTGATATATGCAACAAGAAATTCTCTCGAAAAGGCACTTTAAGCACACATCTATTAATTCACACTGGTGAGAAACCATTTGTATGCGAGTTATGCAACAAGAAATTCTCTCAAAAGGGCCATTTAAGCAGCCATCTGTTAATCCATACTGGTGAGAAACCTTTTGTATGTGAGATATGCAACAATAAATTCACTCGAAACGATGACTTAACGAAGCATCTGTTTACTCATACTGGTGAAAAACCTTTCGTATGCGAGATATGTAACAAGAAATTCTCTCAAAAGAGCTATTTAAGCAGCCATCTGTTAATCCACACTGGTGAAAAGCCTTTTGTGTGTGAGATTTGCAACAAGAAATTCTCTCAAAAGGGTCAATTAAACAAGCATCTGTTAATCCATACTGCTGAAAAACCTTTTGTGTGTGAAAAATGCAACAAAAAATTCTCTGATAAGCGTAATTTAAACAAGCATCTGTTAATCCATATTGGTGCGAAACCTTTTGTGTGTGAGGTATGCAACAAGAAATTCTCTCAAAAGCGCAGTTTAAACAGCCATCTGTTAATTCATACTGGTGAGAAATCGTTTGGATGTGACATATGCAGCAATAAATTCGCTCGAAAGGATGATTTAACGAAGCATCAGTTAACTCATACTGGTGAAAAACCCTTTGTATGCGAGATATGCAACAAGAAATCCTCTCGAATAGGTGATTTAAAGAAGCATCTATTAATTCATACTGGTGAGAAACCTGTTGCATGTGAAATATGCAATAAGAAATTTTCTCAAAAGAGTGGTTTAAGCTGGCATCTGTTAAGCCATACTGATGAGAAACGTTTTGTATGTAACATATGCAACAATAATTTCTCTCGAAAGAATGATTTAAGGAAGCATCTTTTAATTCATACTGGTGAGAAAGCTTTCATGTGTGACATATGCAGCGAGAATTTTACTAAAAAGAGTGATTTAACGAGGCATCTCTCAATTCACACTGGTAAGAAGCCTCTTGTACGTGAGATATGAAACAATGAACTCTCTCAAAAGGATGATTTATGATAGGTTTTGATAATTCATAATGGTCAGAAACTTTTTGTGTAACAGATATTTAAGAAGACATTTTTTCAGTAGAGTGATTTAGCCAGGAATTTCTTAATTCACACTTGTAACAATTCTTTTGAGTGTGAGATATGCAATAAGAAATTCTTTCACATGTATGCTTTAAGTAAAATCTTTTAATTCATGCTAGAGAGAATCCTTTTGTGTGTGAGATTTGTGTCAAGATATTCTTTCAAACGATTGATTCGAAAAAGCATCTGTTAATTCACAGAGGCAAGAAAATTTTTATGAGAAATTAACAAAAACAAATTCCAAAAAAGCTATTTAAATGCTTTACTTTGCCCCTAAAATGTGTTAATTACAGTTAAGTAGCCGTACAATATTCAGAAATAAAAGAATATATATATTTCTTTCCATGCATTACAGTGTGTAAAAACGAAGAGTAGTCAACGTTAATTTTCTTATTTAAACCAGTAAATCAAGAGCTAGGCACAAATGTCATGCACGCATCTAATTGGCGCGATTCTTTTTCTGATGCCAATTCAGCGGATACTCCGTTTTGAAATACAGTTAACTGTATATCTTTTGATTATTTTCTATAATTTAAAATAATAACAATAAATAAAATAAGTTTAGTTAAAAATTATAGAACAAAACTATTTATATACTTTTAAAAAATAAAAGAAAAGTAAATAAACAACTACAGTCAGGCAAAATCGCCATTTTGTGTGAGTCACGCAAATGTGGTGCGTATATGACATCTGTTCCAAGAGCTATACCATGAGCCTTGGCAAACTCAATTTTATTTTTATCATGCTTTATATTATCTGAAAAATATTAAAAATCTGGTAATTTTTTTCACTTATAAGCCTGTAAAATTTTATAATGAATGGTAGTATTTAAGTTTTAAAATTTTTTGTTAAACCGAATTTAGCACAATAAAGTTCTTTGATGGTAAAATTGACTTTCTTATAAATATTTAATCTTAAAATCAAAATATTAGTTTCGAAAAAGGTATGGCCTCTTGATTTACCCGTAATACTGAAAAAAAATTATCTATGTTTGAAACACTAATTATTATTTTCGAAGATTCTAACAGTCTGATGGCATTTCAAATGTAAGTAAGGTTTATAAAATTGTTTTTAAATGATCCTTTTCTTATCAGGATTCTATTAAAAGAAAGTATCCTAATTTAATTCTTATGTCATTACTGAAGTAATCTTTTAAGTTCCTCAATTTCAAGATCGCCTATTCTGATTGTTATTTCTCAAAGGAATGACAGTCTGGTGTTGTTTTTAAATGTCAATAAATATTAAAAATTAAACAATGAAATATTTGCTTACGTCAGCCAATTCAATATCTAATACTTTCCATGATATTGAAAAAAATTACTATGACTTCTATATAGCTCATGCCCATCTGATTATGAGTTAACTCTTTTGAATTACACAGATTACGATATAATTGCTGTAATATAGGTTTACTATGCCACATTCGTTATTAAAAATGAATTATGTACCATCAATCAGGGTAACTTTGCTACACTTTTACAAAACTTTGATCCATTCTGCTGTGGCTGAACCTTGTCGAATTATTTCCAGTGAGCTGCCAAACTCACACTTTTGCATCTATCTATATTTCGAGACCAAAACTTTGCCGTTAACTCAAGTGATGTAGCAGATTTATTCTTTTTTCTCATTTGGACCAAAGTTACCCTCATTGACTGTAGCATTTGTAGTTCGTTCAGAAGGACACTCACAATAAGTCCATGTTGCAATATAGTCTATGTGGAAAATCGTTTGTGCTTTTAGTTTGCATTATTTAAAAAAATACACTCAAAGTTCTATAATCTACACAAGCTTGGGCTAAAGGTTGTGTGGATAATGGAATATTGTGAATTATAGAGTATTATAGATTATACATAATTTTGTTACATATAGACAGTATTTTAATTCTATAATCAGTATAATATGAAAAGATAGGTATAAAATACAATAATTGATTTAATATGCTATCTCAAAAAATGCATTTTTAGAATTATAGAAAATTGCGGATTATGGGTGCGCGGATTATCGATCCTCGAAATTATTGAATGGAATGAGTTTGAATTTCTGAGGTTTCCTGAAACATGCTTTCTGTAGACTAGATGTGGGGGGGGGGGTTGCAAAGTATTTATTATATGTTTACATTTTGTATATTGTCTATGTAAAGCCTTTTTTTCCAAAATCAAAAAATGTTTAATTTGAAAGAGGAGCATATAATCGAGATTTAGAAAAATTATTAAAAAAACATTTTTATCTTTAATGTAGAAGTAAAAATGTATAATAAAGGGATGAGAATCATCGTCTTTACACCATATCCCGGCATAAAAAAAGGAGTCATCTGAATTCTCACCCTAAATTCAATCATTATTTAGTACACAAAATTTAAAATCTCTTTTTTTAATTCGTTAAAAAATATTTTACTCTAAAATCTAAATACTTCCCTTTAAAATTATTTCGAACTTCTTTGTTCCGTCTAATAATAAACACGCATTGCTTAATCTTTGTAACTATTTATTTTAAAATTCATATATTTTCTGACTTATTATATAAATAAATAATGATATGAAATAAATAACAATATGTTTGTAACAGTATATATATATATATGTGTGTGTGTAATAAATAAAAAAAATTTCGCCATTTTCCCGTTTTGAGTTCGTTCCAAAGTTTTATAAGAACATACTTTCATTCTCAGTTTCCTTAATATATTAATATTTTTAATGGCTTAAGTTCCTTTTATTTTTATTTTCTTTAATTCAGCATAATCTAATCTATTATTTTCCTAAACAGAACTAGAATGTATTACTTAAATGTCAATATCTTATTGCGAAATCTTAAATTCATTCCACAAATCTATTTCCCTTTTTAGAATAAAGCATTTATCGAAACTTTAATTTTGTTTTATTTATTTAATAATCGTCTGCTCTGAAATTCATCCGCATTTTAGTGGGGCGTTTTACTCTTGCTGATTACACTGGTTACTAAAAAGCCCTTACGACTAGCTCCTCCCATCAACCTATGGAAGAGCGCGAAGTGAATTACCTTTACATTCCAAACAATCTTAGTGGATTTTTAAAAGACATACGTCAAAGGGGAGGGGCAAGGTTATCTGAGAAATTTTGAGATAGTCATTTGGTTTTTTCGGAGCAGGCAGAATCGACTGACCTTGCCACTGTTAAAGTTCTCACGCTGCTTCTCCGATTATTTTAGAACATTTTTGCGGAGTTGCGATGTTTTTCCAGAAACAACTTTGCACAGACCCCTCTTTATTGTTTATGGTGATGCGGCCTCAGAAAGGGTGTCTTGTCTGTCGTTATGAATTTTTTTCTTCTGTTGTAAATGTTTAGATCAAGAACAATTCTGTATTCATTATAGCGTGATGAAGATTGAGGGATGTGTGGAGTGACAGTGAAAGTGCATGGTAATAAAATATGATATTCCTGTTCTCTTGTATTTTTAATGAGTTGAAGAAACCACTCAACCACCAGCTTCACGTATCTACAATTAAAATTCTTCGGCCACGTATAAATGAGAAGTAACATTTTTGCAGATGTGATAAATAATGGTATATCGATCGGCGACGCATCTCGTACCCTCTTAATGCTACATATGTATATATATATATATATATATATATATATATATAAGAGTAAGTTAATATATTCGCCAAAATTATCTCCTATCACCAAAATCTCTGCTTGTCTGTTGTCTCACCTGGCCCTTCCCTCATATCATCATATTTCATGAAATTTTAAATAATTCTTTTTCTGCTCTATTTGTGAATTTGTCATAACGATATCTAATTAATAATCTATATTCTCTCCCCCAACCTTCTCCCAAAAATCTTTTTTTTTTCTCCTACTCTCAGTAAGTATGGTTTTAAGCTTTTTCCTTTGCTATGTTTGTAACTGTCTTTTACTATAATAAAAGGATCATTTAAGTTACTTATTCCTCCCATACAAAAAACATTCTGTTTCGTCCACTTACAAACTCTTTTAAATTATTTTGTAAAGATTTTTATGCTGTATTGTTACTGTGTAGCAACAGTAAATAAATAATGAACTGACAATGCCATTAAATTTTCATTCTCCATCGCCACAAAAATGGGTGAATTTCTAGACATAGGGGGGGGGGGAGGGGCAAATAATTTTAATCTTGTGTTATTTGGTTATACTTATCCTTGATAATATATTTTGTAAAGAGGGATGGGTACATTATTTTGAAATCTAAAATATACAGGTTCAGAATAAAATAATCATTCACTTTCATAACTTGATATATTCAAAAGTAAAAATGAAAATAACCACAAAATATCCAAGTTCGTACACCAGGGGGAAAAAAGCACTAGTTCAAGTTTGTACACCAGGTGGTGTGGCAGTACTAGTTAGTGTTTATAAATCAGGTAACAAGGCAACACTACTACAACATTCCTACTTCATACATGTAACAAGTTCATTTCAGTCTCTCCCAAAATGTATGTAAAGCGAGAAAAGAGCTTCTGCGTCTTACAGCATGCAAAATGTTCGTCAGTTATGCCAATGCATCATTTTTTTCTAAAGGTAGTAGAAAAAAAACTGCCTTGTATCACACTACAGAATGTGCAGATAAAATCGAACTATCTCCTAGACGTGTGTCGTGAGACCAAGAAGGCACACATAAAACATTCTTTGAGTGAACATGAAACTTGGATCTTTTGAGGTTATTTTCATATATCACTCGTATTTGTATGCATTATACTTTTGAATAAATCGGGGTTTGAAAGTGAATGATTCTTTTTTATATTAACCACATATGTGTGACTCAGGTATGGAAATGGAAAAGCTGCAAAAAATGACGAAAATTATTGCTTTTCCAACACATACTTACAAATCCTTTCCTCCATGTTTATTGAAAAAGGGTGAAGCAAAAATTTGAATCTTGATGATGATTTTGAAAAGACACCTTACTTCAAAATGAAAAACGAAGCAAAAGTTTTTAGAAAATTAACATTAAGCTTGTTCTTAAATCAAAAAGGGCAACTTTGTGGCATAAATTTTAATTAACATCCAACGGAAATCCATGAATTCTAGCAGGTGTTGTTTTTCAGAAACTATCTATTCAAAATCATTTTTTGGTGCTTTTTTTTCTTCATATGCGATGGATATTTCAATGGATATTCCATCATATTTGACATTTCGAACGCATTTTCAGGCGAAAGTAGAAAAATCCAGTCAATGAAAGGGAGAAAATCGCAAGATCGCGTGATCAAAGTAGCTTATAATTCGGTAATTTAGTTATCACAAAATGGAAAACTCAGTTCGAATCGAAATCGCTTCCGTAGCAGGCCTTCTAATTTTATATCTTTCCGTTGAAAAATGAATTTGTAAATGTGTCAAAACGTTTTTGCGCCTGTTGAGCAGAGCAGTTGAAAACATCCTTCAGGATGTTAAACTATGTTCTGTGTGGAAGGACAGGAGGAGAAATGAAAATTTGGTAGAAAGGAGGGTAATTTACATGCTGTTTATGTCTTTATTCTTATCAAAGAGCAGTAGATTGTTTTAAAATAAAGTTTTAGAGATTTTTAATTTTAGGATGTGGCTGTTATTATTTGTAGGTAAAGTCCATTGCTGTTTATGCTCTCAACGATTGTTTTAACTCGGAAGCCTTTAAGCAAAATGTTCGAAAGAATTTTAAAATATAAGCATAGACGATATTTTTTATTGAGATGAATCTACACCATTAAAATAAGTTTATAGTTAAAAATTTAACATTTTCTCGATAAAAACGTACCTAGTTATGATACTTTGAATGTCAGCTTTTCTGGCAAAAAAAAAGGTTTTTTTTACTTATGATGAAAAAAACTTTAAAAGTTCATAATTCTAAATATGATAACTCAGTAAATATAGCCATAGAAGAATAAAGTTTCGCTGTTTTATTTGTTAAAACACGAAGAAACTTTTGCTAGATAAAAGTTATCGAACGCTAACATTATAAGAAAATTTCGTTGCTTAACTATTTAAAAAGTAGCTATTTTAATATAAACTGAATTTCAAAAGAAGCGTGACAAAATTTGAAAGATGCAATTGGAATTATACCTCTAAAATTAATGGTTTAGAAATTAACTTTTTATAATCAAAAAGAAGAGATACCCTGTATAAAAATAGACATTGTTTTAACCACGCGATTTGTAAAAAACTGAAAATTGATTCAAAGATTTATTATTCTCATATCAATCACCACAAGTAACCTAATAGGAACATAAAAATATTATTTATACCTTTCTAATTCAACGTAATAATTTATCGTTTCAATTCAGTGTATAGTTTTTTGTAATACTAGGGGGCTTTGCCTCCTGCGAGCTAAATTCGCCAATTCCCCATTCACACACCCAAGATTCTGAAAGCACGCTAATTTCATAGGCTTTAAAGAAATAGAATTAGGATTTAAAAAAAAAAATAGGGGCGATCTCTTTATGAATGGATTTCCATTCATATTTCTTTGATTGAAGGCTTTTAAGGTCAAATTAGTCACTGTCAGGAGATACAAAATCTGCCTTTGATTCTTTGACTAAAAAATTAGTTAAAGCATTGAAAATAAGCTAATATCAGAGTTGGACAAAATACATCGAAAAATCATTTTCGGTACAAAATACATTAGTTTTAAAACCAAAATACAAAATACTTTTCGAATTGAAAAAGTTCCAAATACAAAATACATGTATTTTCAAAATACATTTAAAATACAAAATACATTTGAAAATTAAAAAAAAAATGTGTGTAAGATTAGAGATTTCCACGAGTCGTGTCCGGCACAGTCATCTGGTCAATTTTAATCCACGATACGCGGGTCGGGCCTGACCAGACAGTTTTTCAGTCTTTCCGGGCCGGGTATCGGGTTTAATTTTTTTCTGAAGGATAGACTTAGATGATATTGGTCCCGATCCAGCCCGTATGAAATCATTGTCTCATCTCGGCTCGGCCGGCCTATGGAAAAAATCAGTAAAATCTGGCCCGACTCAACAATTTTTTTTCCAAAAAATATATGTATTTTTAAAGTGCTATAATTTTACCATTAAAAATTGTATTATTTTTAATGAATAGTAAATATATTTCTGGATAATAAAAATAAAGCACAGCAAAAGAAACTCTTAAAATAAATCTGTCTATAAATCCTGTCTGAAACGAAAAATGCGTTGATTTATGCAAAATAAATTTCTCAACAAGAAAAAAGAATATGATACATTTAGAACAAACTATGTTCCTGTTAAGAAGGAAACCTGTGTATAATGGATTTTTACCCCTGTCCTGTGCGAATTCGTCTTCAAAGATTTTACTGTGTAACAATTTTCAGATGTTTAAGTTTCCAAGGCATATAATGATATTCAGGCTGCTCTCATCTGCTCTGATCAACAAATGCAAAACGTTTTCACACATTTAGGAGTTCATTTTTTAACGGAAAGATATAAAATTGGAAGGCCTGACTATGGAAGCGATTTGGAATTGATATGAATTTTCCATTTTTTAATCAATAACTTACCTATTGATTTATAAATGATTCCGATCACGTGAAAAACCTGATTTTCAACCCAATTTCAGTGGTTTATTCTTTCGCGATGAAATTCGTTTCAAAACACCCATTTTGACAATATTTTCTAAAAAATCTATTGTGTTTGCAAAAATTGGGTAAGTGAGTGCGATTAGATAGTTTCTGAATATCAACACCTGTTAGTTTCATGCATTCCCAAACAAAAATAAATTAAAACATATGTCATAAAATTGCCCTTTTTGACTTCAAAACAGCTTTAATTATAACTAAAACATTTACATAAAAATAAAGATTAATTTAAAAAATAAATATCTCAGTCCAATGTGCTTTTTGAAAAGGGAGCTTATAAACATGACAATAAAAACAGTTAAATATTTTTGATCAGAAATCCTCGAAAAAGATGATTTTTAAGCGCATCGACACAGAGATTTATATTTTGTGGAAATTTAGTCTCGGCTAGTCAAGCTTTTGTACGAGCAGGGCCTGGCCGAACTCTTGGCTTTTATATCGAGCTGGGCTAATTCCGAGATTTTACTGTTTGTATCTGGCTTTGTGAATATTTTTTTTCTACGGATCGAATATTTAACTTTATACTAAAACCCGGCCAATAATTTTTGTTCTGTGTTGGGATGGGCCGGACAAAATAGATCTTTGTTCGGCTTGGATCGTACATGATAATTTATCCCTATGTAGATCTCTTATTAGTATTTCCACTGCGCAACTTTTACATGTTTTTGTAACAACAATTAAAATATTTGAATTTATAAGTTATAAAAGTAAAGAAGCAAAAGAAAAGATAGATAAAAAAAACAAATCAAACTTTAGAACACGCTTTATAAAATAAACGAAAAACACATATAGATAAAATGTTAAAATGTATACAAAATATATAAAATCTTTCATGGGTATAATTCAGCTTCATTTTAAGCATAGGTATAAAGTGTTATTAAAAAAATCTACTACTCAAAATTATGTCCGAAAATTACGATTGGATTTAAAGAAAACCTTTAATTAAGAATCACTTAATAAACTTCTTTTGGAGAATTCAAAATTCAGGATCGACAAAGCAGCTTTTTAAGGCCAAAATCGAATTTAGGTGAGTGGTAGCAATAGTTAATAGTAGTAAATAACAGAATATGAAGTTTGATGACATTTAGTGCGTTAGTTCTTGTTAAAATCCTATAAAAACATCCACTTGACCTTGAAAACACCACCTGTTGGTCGATTTGCACCAACACTTAATTAGTGACGGCTTATCCGAGGCGTGCAAGGGCCCGGCTGGCAGAATTAGCATTTTTCAATGGGCTGGGCCGACAAACAAAATAAACGGGCGGGGCCGGCAAAAAATTGAAGGGCCATACGAGGCGGGTAATAAAAAAAATTAGTGGGCCTACAGGCCCGTTCTAAAGATTTCATCAGAGACGATAAAATATGAGCTTTTTTCAATGAATATGGCTTTAACGAGAATAAGTATAAATGTGCGTCACGAATTGATTCTAATTTGACAACATCAATACAGATATGTAACTTGTATAGTGTAGAGATCGGCATGGGACAGTTACATTGTGTATAACCCAAACTTAATATTTTTTTAGCAGACTCGTGGTAGAAATCAGGCTTGCATTGTTTATCTACATATAGCTAAGCCAGACCGCAACTAGTATTAATAGTTCTCAAGAAGTGTAGGGCAGACAACATGATTTGTAAAATTATTAATAGCGATAAAGAACTTACATTAACGTAATTTTGGACTTGGTGGTTCTTAAATTCACTTCTCAGAAATGCGAAAGTTTCACACATTTTCAGACTAATTTTTAACTGTAAAACTATAAAATTGACAGGCCTGATTATTGAAAGGATTTGGAATCGAATAGCGCTCTTCATTTTCGGTAAATAAGATATTTGTATAACCTTGCTGAAATATAAGAAGTTCTAGTCAGATGGTTGCAGATTTTACTCCTTCTCCATGCTGTCCCTTCGGGAAATTCGATTCAAAACGCTAATTTTGGCAATTATTTCTTAAATTTCTTGTATCAAAAAATAGATAACGCTATTTGTATACATAGTTTCTGTAGAATAAAATCACCTGCTAATCTTATGCGCTTCCGAAAAAAAAAGGTAATTCAAAAGTATATCAGAAATATACATCTAATAAGGGGGGACAGAAACAAACATAATAATCATAAAAAAACTAATGTTTTTATAGTTAATATTTGTAATTCACTGCCTGATTACTGTCAGACTATAATTAAACTTTGTGTCTGCCATAAATACTGCGATTACATGAGGCAAAAATTGAAATTTTACAAAGGGTTGCGAAAAAAATTAGAATTTCAATCTTGTCTTTTTTTTTTTTTTTTCTTTTGCCTTTCTGGCTACGACCTTGTTGTCAGAAATAATTCCGACTTATTATCCAATTCAATAAGATATAGAACAATATATAAATTTAACCTCCCCCCCCCCAAAAAAAAAAAAGACTTGGGTACGATAGTCACAAGTATTAATCCTGTGAAAGAAATCTTCTAAAATATCTGCCTTGCATTTCATATTGTTAATCTTTTTTTCTTTTTATGGCACTGAATAAATTGCAATCGATTTCTAAAAAGTCCTTTTTTTTTGGTTTTTATTTTAGTTTGAAGGAAGCCTTAAAAAGATACATTCATAATCAGAACTAGATTTCGAAATTATAAGTATCCTCATAAAAAAACCTTTTAACAAAATTGAAAAAAATAAAAAAAACGACTAACATAGAGATCAACCCCAGATATCCAGCAAAAAAAAAAAAAAAAAAAAAAAAAATCATCCTTGGAATATAAAAAAAAGCTCATAATAAACACATTGTCTTCCACTCAGAGGGAAAAAAATGACACAAACCTTATTATTTGATCAAAATTTTTTATTTTCTAATTCTAATATAGTTGATATCCAAAACAATTTAATTTTGTTAATTAGTGAAGATTGTAAGTACAAACAACCGATCTTCTCAGAAATTTTGAAAAGGGAAAATGAAAATTAAATAAGAAAAAAAAAAATGTTAATACATTAGACTTCCTCAAATCCACACAGCTTGGGATCAGCAGTTGTGCGTGCTGATTTTTGGACATTGCTTTGTTTACATTTTTTAAATAGTAATTTGAATTAATGATGCATTAAAATTAATAATTCGATCGAAATTATAATGAATACTTACAATACAGTAAAATATTAAAATAATTAAGTAATAAGCTAAAAAAATAAAAATGTATGTAAATTTTTAAAATGATTAAAATATTGAAAGAAAAGATCAAGTAAATAATCAAAAATGCATAATAAAATATTCATTATAAGGATGAGATACATTTTTCCTAAATTATTCAGTGGAACTTGCCTCTAAAGATACACTACAAAATCACATAAAAATTATAAAATAAGGAAGTTTTATTTCATGTTTAGCCAGATTTTATAATTAGAAAAAAGCTTGATTAATGCATAAATACATTTGGCAAAATGATTTTGATTACCAGTGATATCAGCAATATCTTGAAGTTTTTTCAAAAATAAAATTATATTTTTCATGAAAAAGCTTGAATTCCGTCATATTAACGAAAATTAGATTAAAATACGTAAAGAATTGATATACAAATTTTAAAAAAAAATCCAATTTTGTTTCTATATCTTAACAGGAAGTTCCTTTGTTTATATCTGTGAATTATGTATAGATTTTAGAGAGTTGTGGATTTTAGCGTTGTAGATTTGAGGAAGTTTACTGTAATACATTTTTTAAAGAATTCATACATAATTGAAAAATAAACTTCATATACTAGACTTAGAATTTTTCTTTTTTTTTTTAAGTACAAACAAAATTAAAAATAAACTGAAGGAGAATACGGTTTAAACATTTCATAACATCATTGGGGCTTTTATTCAACGTATAATGTAATTCTTTTGAAATTTAAAAACAAATTTTACAGCCCAGCAACACTTACAATGAGTAAAAACAGGGTAGCTGATTCAAAAAATCAATTCTTAACAAAATTTTACCCTGTTTAAATTGAAGAAAATTTTCTTAAAGGAATATGCTGAAGTTGGGAATGAGAAACAATGCACATTCCATTAGTGTGCATGGCACAGAAAAATTTTCAAGAGCATTTGTTTATTTCAAAATATGTTTTTGCTAATTGCTTGTCACGATTTTTCAACTTTATTTTAAATCTTGGTCTTTAAAACAGATAGGGGAGACTGGGGTACAATGAATCAGGGATACAATAGTCCATCCCCTATTTTTGATAAATTAGGGAATTTAATGCGATATCAATATATGAATTTTCTCAATAGTATTTCTGTTTTTGAATGCTTCATATTTTGGTAAATACATGGCAGCCCTGCTGTAGTGAATAGAAATTTAAAACCATGTTCATAGCTGCAATTTTATTCTTGATAGTTGATTTGAAACAGTAGAAAATATGGAAAAGTAAATATTTTCAGTGAAACATATATGCTACTTTTTTATGTTAAAGATTTGTAATTTGGAAGACATTGCTGAGCACAATAAAAAGGTTAGACAATATATTACTATATTTATTGTAAGTAAAATAATTGAATATAAAACTACTTTTTTTAATCAATTTTTTGTCAAAGTTACATATGGGGTACAATGGACCACCAGAAACCGGGGTACAATGGACCATGGTCTATTGTACCCCAATCTTGTATTCTGTGTTTTTTAAAATTAAAAATTATATGTGAAATTAAGAATTAATAAATTATTTTATTTTTTGTATGTAAATAAAGTAATGATTCATGTTGTGTAGTGCATTTTTTAAACATTATATAAGATGTTTTCAAATTTAATATTTCTATTCAATAGTGATACAGAATGCAGTGCTGATAAAATTTCACAGAATGATGTTAATTTTAGTACTGAAATAAAATTTGTTAATTACATTTTGATTAAATATGTGACCAAAAAAAAAGCAGATTCTTTTTGTTGATTTAGTAATAGAACAAAATCAGTATGATTCTGTTTTTGTGAGATTCAAGTGCAGAAAATCAAATCAAAATGTGTTTATGTTTTTCAATATTGTTAATGAATCGTTTGTAAATGTTTATGATATTGTAATGAATCTTCCAGATTCTAATGTTTCACTAGCAGTTTCAGTAGAAAGCAGCGGGCTTTCAGTGACACAAATATCTTTTGTTGTATCATTTGCTAACCTTAAAAATCTTTAAACTTACATTATATTTATGAAGTTAAGACATGAATAAACAAGTTATGATATATTCTAGGCTTCTTCTTTAAAAAAATGTACTATACTTATATATATTTTCAGAATTACATATGATCAATAGAGCCCCATGCTGTGGACCATTGTACCCCGGCCATGGGGTACAATGGTCCATTTTATCACTTGCTATTTAAAAATATATATTAAAAAAAGTATACAAAATTTCTATTTTTGAGTATATGTAATCTACTAAAAAACAACTTTTCAAAAGTAAAAAAAAGAGCCAATCTAAAAAAAAAAAAAAGGTTAAATTTGTAGCTAAAAAATGATGTGATATCAAATTTCCAAGCTTTATATTATGGTTCTTATTTAACATTTTCCATTTAAAAAATTACCTTTTGTATGTCGAGTGCCTTCGTATTAAAAAAAGTATACAAAATTTCTATTTTTGAGTATATGTAATCTAAACTATAATGTAAATGAATATTTTAAGAGTAATTAGTCAAAGTTAACAAAAGTGGTCCATTGTACCCCAGTCTCCCCTACACTTATAGGATAGAAATGAAAACCCTGCTGAGAACCACTAATCATTTTCTGGTGATTACAGAAGAAGGCAGAATAACATTAGGCTACCTTCAAAGCATACAGCATCAAACATCGATGATTTTTTTTAAAAATTGATTGAGATATAATCATTATACAGTTAACAACATCAGGTACTGCATTTTATTTGAATTAATATTTAAAAATTATTCAATGCCCTTTGTGTTAACCCTTTATGTCCTACATAGTAAAATCATGAAGTTTTCATCTTCAAAAGCATTTTTCGTGAATTACTTAATAATATTTAGAAGGATTTTACCAACTAAAATTAAGTTTGTATTTATAGGAATTTTGAAAAATATTTATAACTCCTCAAAAATATTTATTTATCTATTTTTCCGTCAATATTTGAAAGTAAAGAAAGTTGAAAACATCCAAAGACAAAAGAAGTCATTCTTCTATTTTTTTTTTTGGGGGGGGGGGGGAACCAATAATTTTTTTGGAACAAGATCAATTAATGTATCTATAACTCATTCTAAACTGCATTGCTACTAATTGGTGAATTAAATGAATTTTATAACAAGTTATTTTAATGGCACTTTAAATTACTGCCGGGGTAAAAAAGATTAAACTAACACTGACAAAACTTACATTGTATAGTATATGTTTCTAAAAAATAATTTTTAAAAGCACCTTTTATGTGTAGTCTCCCAGTTCCCCCCCCCTCCTAATAATAGTCGTACGACTCTGAATTCCTTTTTTTTTCAGAAACAGAACCGCAATAGTTCATCAGCCTAAAAGAAATTTTCTTTACAAAAACAGAAACATGCAAATCAACATATGCATTTTAACAATTGTATAAAACACCGTTCACTTTTAAAAATCTTTAAATTATATACAAAAAAATAAACAAAATATTATACACAGAATTAATTAGGAACACATAAAAATTACATTTAGAGAGGATGAATAAGTTACACTTCCTTTCTAAAAATTCTACTTATATTTCATTAAGGCATAAAAACAAAAAGTCATTCTACCCCCCCCCCCCCCATTCTTTTCAACACAATATATTAATGACTATTCACAATTTTGGTAATAAGCAACATTAAAAAAAAGTTCAACAAACTTAATAACTATACCAACTTCAATCCCCGCTGACTCACGTAACGCCTAAATGACCTTTTGATCAAATTTCTCAACCATATGGATTTCTCATACTCCAAACTGGTAGGATACAAAATTCAGTCACAAATATTAGAGTCATTTTTTAGATAAAATTTGAGTACAAACATTTGCTCGTATTGTAACATAACAGTATGAAAGAAAGACTGTAATTTGGTCAAAATTAATTTTTACTTTAACTTGACTAAATAATACATTCTTGACCAGTTAACAATTGTATATCAGTGCCAAATTCAATTGTATAATTTTATTTTACGCGAAGTAACATGCAAATGTGTTGTCATTGGTAATCTTTAAAGTTGATGTTCCTAACAAATCTTGGTAAATGTAGTAACTTTTGCACAGGAGCGTGCAAAGAGAATACTATGCCCGGGGCAAAGTTTCAGTTTTGCGCTCCTAATCGAACTTTTTCTAATAACAGGTCAAAAGTGACGTTGATAGAATAAATTTGACGCCCTCTAAAATTTCTGCCTTCTTCACCCCGTTTTTCGCATGGCACTGCTTTTTCGACTTCATTTGCTGTCAACTTTTCAATAAATTACAGACTGTTTGAATCCTCTTTCCTATTAAAACCAAATCCCTATACTGAGACCAAAATGACCGACTCATTGAATTCTCTTAAACATTTGACCTGTCTCGATGGTCTTCTCGTACCTCAAAATGGTGTGATACAAAATTTAAACAAAATCATGAGAGATGACTTTGAAAAATAATTTCCAAACACACTAGATTTCTCCTATTATAATATATGATGATAGGAGATAAAATTTACGTACTTTAAAAATTTCTAAATTTGATGATATACGAAACAAAAAAGAAACAAATAAGAAAATAAATCTTACAAACTAAATACAAAGATGATTAGTCTATACAACTTTTATTCATGTACCGAGTACACAGGCCAAATAAATATTGAATTCATTGCTCATATATTTTTAAGGAAAGTACTTAGTTCATGATGAGTGCAAAGATTATATGATAATGAGACAGATCTCATTTAAATCCTTGGTAAATGTTTAAACAAAAGAGTAAGATTTCTTTTGCATAAAGCATATTTTTAGCAAACATGTCATATTTTCTAAAGCATGTTACTCCTTTCCTATCACATGAAATACTGAGGTACAATTTATCCATTCAGATCACATTAATTTTTAATTTTAGGGTAAAATTATGTTAGTGTGAAATAACAAAAATTAAAACTAACTACCAATAAATCTTTACATAAAGGTTTATGGACTAATTTTTTAAATAATGATGAATAATTTTGTTTTACACATTTCATAAAATTTAGAAAAAGGAAAGACAATAATAGAATTATTCAATAACTCATATAAAAGTAAGATAGTTTTGCTATGCTTGACTTTAAAAGAGAATGTATATTAATGTATAATTTTTATGAATAATTTCTTGTATCTATGTTGAAGCACTGATTGATTTATTCATACAACTGGAAAGAAGGCATCTAATCAGTTTCTATTAACAAAAAATTACTTTCGTCTTATTTATGTACATGTTCACATATGCCACAAGTATTACTCTCCCATTCCAAAGAGAGAGCTCATGTGAACAAATGTAGATATTGTTTAGAATGATGATATAAGTTAGAAATTCTTCATAAATGCATTCAAAAGTCTCACCAAAAAAACGAACAAAGTTCAAATATTCATATAACTCAATTTTTGTTTCAATAGCTCAAAACCATTTTGAAAAATAGTCAAAAATGTAATTACTGTTCATTTGTGTCCTCTCTCATCCTCCCTACATGTCTATGTAATTTTTCTTTCAATATCTTCAAAACTTTTCTTTGATTTTAAAATATTTCTTTTACTGTAAAATAAAATTCTATATACTCTTCTGTGATTAACTGTTGCTTTCTACATTCCTATTGGCTGTTCTTTCAGCCTGTTCCGTTCTTCGCCTTTTCATTTCTGTTGTGCTGCTGCTTTCATAGTAGATGGATGTCTTCTTCGCGTCTGATGAAGAAAGACTTAGTTCTTTCAAAAAGTCTTGCAAATTTTAGTATATTTCTTAGTGTTTTTAAGAAGTTTTTGTAACAGTTTGATTAAAAAAATAATAATTATTCTGTATGCGGCATTTTAAAACTATGCTTAAAAGAAGTTAAAAATTGAACCAATGAACTAAAGGCAAACCTAGATAATTTTTTAAAGAAACATATGAATTTAAACTTTTTTTTGGTTAATTTTTTTTTTCAAAGTTCACTAAATGTTGGTATCTGAGTAAATTTTGTTTCAAATGATACCTTTTCATAACAACGATCAAACTTAAATTGATTAGACTAACAACCGAAAATGAATCAGTTTTAACAAAGAATCATTTAAATAAAACAATTATTTCTCTTAGCCTTTGTTTAGTTTAAATCATTAATAAAAATATCTATGCATTTTGTTTGTAAATTTCATTGGAATCTCTTTGCAAAGAATTTATTTTGATTATTTATAAAGGCAATCATATAAATTACAAATTATTGTTTTTTTGGTACTGTACTCTGTTATCCCAACATTCCGATTTCACCAAATTATACAAATCACCAAACTAATAGCCAAATTATACATATTGACCTAATTTTTATTTTAAATAATAAAAAAACAAACAATTAGTATAATATTAATAAAAATACAAATAAAAATCAATGACATTTTAAACATGTGTATCATATTTAATGTTATTGAATGTGACATTCACGATTATCCATTATTGGCATTTAACCTTATAATTTGGCGATAGTATTTTGGTCGTCGGGATAACAGAATAGTGCCTTTTTTGTATAGGTGTTTATTTCTTGTTTAAAAAAGTTATTATAGCTTATTTCTCATTTATTAGGATATATCAAATGTAAAGCTTCACCTAAAAGGAACTTGTTGTAGCATTTATATTTAAAATTGATAGTAAGTATTGTATTTGAAATTTTTAAAATTAGCGATTATAGTTTATAGGATATTTTCGTATTCCTCATATAAACTTCAAGAAGAGGTTTAATCTTATGCAGTACATTAGGGTTATCATAAATCTCTTATTCACTGGAATACACATTTATATGAACCCAAATTGTTACTCATTTATCAATATGTTGTTAATTTTTTATCACTTTAAAATTTCATATTACAAATTACTAAATTTTTCAAAAAGATCATCATTTTTTGGCTTGTTAACATGTTTTAATTTTAAATTTCTCTTGTTTTATCAAATGTAGAAAATTGACCACTCAATGAAAAGAGGAGTTTTATAAGGTTTAATTTGATAATCAAAATGATTATGCACACTTAAAAGAAATATTTTTTTTATTATTTATTTAAAAAATTTTAGATTTTTTTTTTTTTTTTTTTTTTTTTTTTTTTTTTTTTTTTTTTTGGAAAAAATTGTATGTTTGTTGCAAAAATGTAAGCTAAAAATTCTGAAGTTTTTAGAGTGGGATCTTAGTGGAATCAGGAATTATAAAATAAAAGCTGAAAATTATCATACAAACTATAATTGAATAAAAAAAAATAGATAGAATTAAATTGTTTTTTTAATTGTAATTTTTACCTTTTATTTGATAACTCCTGATACCATTGAGATTCCACTCTGAAAATTTTAGAATTTTAAGTGTATAAAACAAATATGCTATTTTTTCAAAATTTTTAAAAAACACAATCTAAAAATTTTTTACATTTTAAATTAAAAAGAAATTAAATTTTATTTTTTTATTTATTCATTGTCAACTTGCATATCAAATTAAACCTTATAAACTCCTCTTTAAAATGACTGGTCATAAAATTTTCCATGTTTAATAGAACTTGATCAATTTAAAATTGAAAATATTTATGCAAATGAAAAAATGATGATTTTTTTAAAAATTTCAATATTTGTAGGAAAATTTAAAGCAATAAATAAAAAATAAAAATATGCTCACATTTATATCATCATGGAGAAGATCTCTGGCATATTGATTGAAATCTGAAATGGTTAGGTTGAATATTGAATTTTTTTTGGTTGATTTGACATGAAATGACCCCATTACCAATATTAGAGTCATTTTTTATTAAAGAACAGACTTTAAATGATTTCAATAATCTTCATGAAATGAGTTAATAATCTGCCATATATTAAATCTATAAAACCATTTAATACAAACAGTTACTCAAGGAGCAAGTTTATGTCTCATTTCATATTGTATGAATCAGTCTGACTCTCTAACTCTCTGAGCTAATGCTAATTTTGTCACCAGCCATCATATAAAGATGGGACTGGCATCAATCAATTAGTAAAAAATTGTCTGCTACTTAATGAAATCTGTAAATTTAGCTCAAGCCACTGCATAATTTGCATGGTAATTCAGCTCTGATACCGCTTCCTTTTCAGTTAATGCACTCAATTGCCTCTAATCTGTATTATATTTCAGATGTAAATAAACAGTAAAAATCTTTTTTTAAGCAAGATTTTTTGCACTTTAACTATAAAGAAAAAAAAAATGATTGATGTGATGAATTTATTAAGACATTTTTAATGGAAATCTGCATTCATTAGAAGGAAATGTTTAATTGTAAATAGCTATTATACTGTTATGTTCTGTGGTATGGTTGTTGGCAGTATTAAAGACAAAATTGCCTTTGAAGAGGCACTAGCTCTGGAGTATAAATATCTTAATATTAGAGAAACAAACTTTTTGTTTCTAATCAAAATATTCTGAGTCTTGAAAGGCTTCAAGATTAAATTGCAGAATATAAACTAAGAGGAGTAAAACAAAACATCATAACATCAATGTTTGATAAATATATATATTTTTTTATGTAGAAATGTTTTCTATTAATTTTGTATTATACCATTTAAACGTATTTCTGATAATCAATATATAGTCAAAGATCTATAATCCGCACAAGTTGAGGCCAAAGGTTGTGCGGATTATGGAATTTTGCGGATTATAGAGTATAATGGATTATGCATCATTTTATCATTCTTAGACAGCATTTTAATTCTATAATCAGTATAATATGGAAAGATAAATATGAAATCTAGTAACTAATTTAATAAGTTATCTAAAAAAGTGCATTTTTAAAATTATTTTATTTTTTTAAAAATTATATATATATATATATGTATTTAAAGAACAATAATTACATATTAATAATGAGATTTATTTTTAAGGAATATTTTATGGAAGAAAGTATAAAAAAAAATGAGAACAAATTATGCACAAAAAATAACCAATACAAAGTAAAATAAATGGTAATTACTTCAGTATACTATAATGAAATAGTACTATGAATATTATTTATGAAATCTTTTAACAAAAATAAGAGTCGAGTGTTGTTTGTTTCAAAATCTGAAATGAATGAACCTTGAATCTTTGATGAAATGTGCGTTTTTTCGAAATTTTTTAATTGATTTCATGCTAGTTTTGGCTTTTTTTTTCTTTTTACAAATTTCTCCTTTTTTTTCTGCGTTTTTTCAACAGATTTTACGTTTAAAAAAAAAAAAAAAAAAAAAAAAATTCAAGTATCAAAATTCATTTCATCATGATTCATTCCTGTAATTTTGTTGAACGATCGCAGAAAAAGTTTAAGCTCCTTGGTAAGCGCCCCCCTCAAACTATTGTACGATTTTTCGTCATGTTTGGGGTGGATTAACAGTATTTTACGGTATAATATTTAGTTCTCAGCTGGTGCTGTGTTTACTGTTACTCTCCTGAACTTGCACAAACTGAAATAGCTACGAATGAACAGTTGTCAATTCGAACGTTCAGTAAGCTTAGGCACGTTCCATTATACAGTTTAGTTTTTTACTGTCAATAAAATAAAAGACTAAATTAAAAAAAAATACATGTTTTATTATGATTTTTATTACATTTTTTGTTACTTGTTAAAAAAAATCATTTTTGGATCACGGATTTGTAATTTTTTTAAAATGTTTATTTCATTGTTTACATTCGTAAACTAACGTGGATTATGGGAAATTGCGGATTATGGGTCCGCGGATTATAGATCCTCGACTGTAGTTTTTTAATTTGTGAAATGCATTTTCGTTTACTTCTTTGTCATTTATTTACAGTTTTACACGATAACTATATTTGTGGATAAATTCCAAATAACAGAATGTAAACAAAGAATTGAGCCACAATCCGCTAAATTTTGTAATCTGCAAATCCCTTATTTCCCACCTGTGCAGATTGGAAGGAATGTAGTGTACTTGAATATCAGCTGGAGTATGTCAAAACTTATAAATACTATGCGCCAGAATTTAACATTGCATTATTGTATGTTGCACCTACATTTAATAGTTATATTGATGTATTTAAAAATAACCTATTTTAACAAATAAATTTTTGAAATGTATGATGAAATGTAATCTTTGAATTCTTTAACAGAAATAGATTTCTGTTAGCTCTCTATAAGTGATCCCAAAAATACAAATAATCCTACAAAATAGTTTCTGAAGTATATTTAAGCAACTAAACACATTGCAATCTATCTTGTAGTTACTAAAGTAGGATTTAACATTAGAATCTCTTGGTTTTAAATTTCCCTAATTCCTAAACTTCTTGACCAAATAATTTACCTTTGTTATCTAATGGTAAAATTTAGCAAAGATCTGAATATGAATATAATTTCAGATGGCAGTATGGAAAATTATTTCTTTTTTTTTATAATTTCTATATTCAGATGACTTTCTAACAAAAATTTACAATTGCAATAAATTATCGGTGTTATTACAAACAAATGACTCTAATCACATTATGATGATTTGTAGTACAGTTAGCAGCATATGGCCTATTGGCACAATGTCAAAAATGCAGTTGTCGCCAAATATTGGAAACTCCTTTGAAATTACTATAGAGTCTTTAAAATCCACTCTTCAAAAATCAGCAATCCTCCTAAATCTGCTTACATTTCAGAATGTAAACAATGAAATTTGTAATTAAGAAGTATTCTATATAATCTTTTTATTAACAATAACAATGAGCAAAAATAAAATAATTTTCAACATAAATTTATGGGTTCATAAGATATTGCACAAGTAAAATGTTTTTATTCAACAGAAAATTACATACAAGAAAATGTAAAATAATAGAAATCGACGAGAAATGTAAACAAATGCATAAATGTTTCAGAAGTGGCACCATCTATTGGATGCTTAAAAAAACAGCAAATTTATTTGATATATACATTTCATGCAAGACTTTAATTATTGCATGACATAAAATATAGCCTAGGTTTTTATTTATCCAAAATGAGGATAAAGATTATTCATTTAACCTTACCACAAGCTAAAACACTGGTATTCTTTTGAATTATGCAAAAAATTCCAACTAAGTTTCACAAGATTTTTTTAAGGAAGAAATTGTTGAATGGATGAATCACGGGCCTCGCTAAGGGGGGGGGGATGGGGGAGCCTCCCCCCCCCCAAACATTCGTGAATGTTGTTACACTTGGCAAATTCACAAACTTAATTGGCAAATTTTCTTTAAAATTTTAATAAAAATTTTAATATATTTTCAATTTTTGATAGAATTGGCAAAAATTACAAAACTAATTGGGAATATTAATAACCTTTTAACAAATAAGGGCTATAATTCGTTTTCTAATTGTGGTAAGTTAGCAAAATTGTAAAATGAGTTGCCAAATATTGAAATTCGACTTGGCAATTTTAAGTCCTCTCCCCCCCCCCCCCCCTA
Source organism: Maratus speculifer (assembly GCA_964019185.1). Lineage (NCBI taxonomy): Eukaryota > Metazoa > Arthropoda > Arachnida > Araneae > Salticidae > Maratus > Maratus speculifer. Next base: position 10,780,971 of record CAXHSM010000423.1, read on the forward strand.
ATAAAAAGTCTTCGCGATGGCCCTGGGATGAATAATAAAAATTAGGTCTTAAAATCATGTTGCAGATGAAGAAATTATTTTTGTCAATAATAAACTGAGAGTGAATGTCTAAAAAATTTTATTAAGGTTTAGCTTCAGGTGGAAATTTTGAAGTTCTTGGAACAGCAGAGTTGTACTCTAGACCAACAGAAAATAATTATTGCTTAGAGAATTCAAAAGAAATTTCAACAAGAGAAAATGTAAATTCTCAACCAAAGGACTCTATAATAAATGTTTATAAATTTTAGCAAAATACAATTTTGGGTATTAAAATGATTGTATACAGATTAAAGTTTTCATTTGCTTAAACAGAATTATTTGCTCTTCTTGGAAATAAAAAAAAAAGTTAACTTGAAAAAATTAATCATTCAATCCAGAATCTACAATTTATATCGTTTCTATAAAGATTAATAGATTAGATCTAATAATAGGATTTTAATTTCATAAGTTGGAATAAATAAGGACTGTTGTTAAATGAAAATTAATATAATATAAGGTTAATTTTGACTTTTTTTTTTTTTTTTTTTTTTTTTTTTGTAAGATGTATTTTTTTTCAGACTGCTTCAAAATTTTCATTTTTGATTTAATGAATCTATGCATTTATTGTTACTTAACAATTTCTTTATTTTTAATAACTTTTAAGTTAAAAAAAGAAAATAGCAATCATATATGCAGTTATATTTTATTGCATGAATAACTATTAAAATGTATCTAAATTCTAAGAATTTTGCTTTATTCTGTATATGGAAAAATTTGTTGACCTTTTTTCTTATTTTACAGGATGTTTGAGGGATGGATATTGATACAATATAAACTGCCAAACCCATCCCCTTCCCCCTTTAGTTGATAACTTTGTGTACATACAGCCCATTACCCATAAACTCGAGACAGAGATGCATGTACAGTGGTGGTCAAAAGTTTCCGGCCAGCAAAAATTTTTCAGTTAATTTGTAAATATACCCATATGAAGAGGAATCTCAAAGGGTTTTTTATACATTTTATTGACATAATAGTTAGGAACTTACTTATAGAAGAACATGTAAATATCAATAAATTTAATTGACAAAATTAAGTATAAAGGAAAACGCATGTTCTCAAAAGTTTCCGGCCACCTTCACAAGTTTGTAAAAAAGTGGTATTGTAATAGAAAATTACAGTGATCAACAACATTTACAATTATTATTTTATTGTATTACTATTTTATTAGCTTTAGTAAAAAGTATTGCAGCGCAGCAATGTAACATTCATACAATCAACGGTTAAAGATCGTCTATAGTACGTTTTTCCCACATTTCTTGCAATTTTGGCGAAATTTCGGCTGAGTTGGAATATTTATAGTTCCGCAGACTTTTGTCAACTTAATTTAATTATAATATTTTCAATTGGATTCATGTTGGACGCTTGGGCTGATCATTTCAAAAACGAAATTTTTTGTGCGAAAACCATTGCTTATCGAGGTTTGCAAACATTATTTAATTCGTTATCATATTAAGAAAAATAGTTGCGACAAAATTTTTATCTCTAATAAGGCAGAAAATAATCTTGCAAGATATCCTCATACATTGTATCATTCACCTGGCTGTAGATTTCAAATAACGGACCGTCACTTTTTGAAGAAAATACTCCCCACGGAATAACGTGTCCTCCCCCATGCATCATTGTAGGAATAACATAGGTCGAATCATATATTTTGTTGTTAGGTCATCGGGCGTTGTGTCTGCCATCTCTTCCAAAACTGTCTTGAATTCGATTGATGGAAAAATAGAACTTTTTTCCAGTTTTCACTTGACCAGACTTTGTTTTTTAGAAAACGCCAGTCGGGTACGTTTGTATTTTTTTTTATCCCTAAAAAAATTTTAACACCGACTCTTCCATAAAGTTATGCATCGCGTCAGCATGTTCATATGGTATATGCATTTATTTCAGCAATATTTTCATTCCGTAAATCTTCGTATATTGCAGCGGAATTTTTATGTGGATTATCAATTGCTTTTCTCGTGATAATTCTGTCTACAGGAATAGTAATTTTCCGGAATCTCCCGGAATTCTGAATGTCTTGAAGGCCACGGCCATCTTTATATAATTTTTAAATATCGTTTAAGGTCGATTTTTACCGATCGATAACTTTGCCGCAATATCTCGAGCATATTGGCCTTTTAGCTACAAACTAATCACTTATTTATGTACAAGAATTGTTGAACTTATCCATTTTGAATTCAGACTATGCTATACATGTTGATTTATTCATAAACACAACCAAAAAACAGTTTACCGATAGAAAAAATCTAAAGAATGATAAGTGGCCGGAAACTTTTGCACAGGCGAACTTCGAATTTTAACCCTTTGCATGAAGTATCTTCAGTATCCAATCAAAATTATCACATGGTCAGAGGTCATTCACATATTCCTAACTTTTGAAGCAATTGTGCTTTTACTTTGCTGAAACCTTTTGGTAAATAAATTGAAGAAACTAACTGTCCGGAAACTTTTGACCGCCACTGTAGGTGAAACTGGATCTATGTTTCTACTTATGTTACATATGCATGTGTATCTGTATCTATACTCGAGTTAAGGAGGCTGGTCACTCGGCTTCCAAATTCCCTGCAATAATGTAAAGTCTGTGTGCATTTGGTACATTCATATATTTAAAATATTTCTTCAGGATATTAATATTTTTTACCTCTATTTTTTGTAGACACTTCTTAAAAATGCCTCTGTTTTTCTTAGTTCTCAAAATGTTTCTGAAACATGTGCTTAATTTTATAGGAAGTGTTAAAAATTTTGCTCATAGTTTATCAGTTTTTTACACATGAAATATTGAATGAAGCACAGATTTTAGATTTAGTTTGAGAGCTAAGAAAATGAGAGACATCTTTGAAAAATATTAAAAAAAGTAATAAATATTTTAATCTCCTGATGAGATATTTTAAATATGAAAACCTCAGGAATAAAGTAAATAGTATAAGTGACAAAAATTCGATTTGGAGTAAATTGAGTTCAAAGATAATTGATGTTAAAGTTGAATATCAATAATAACTGACTGAATTGAAATAGAAAACTGTCATTTGTTTCATTGTGGTTTTTCAACTCTTATTTCAATGACTGTAAAATGTAAAGTAATTTTTCGTCAAATTTATAATGAACCATTATTGATAGTTATTTGGAAAAAGAAGCTCATCTCTATAACACATCACATAATTAGAAAACAAGTCATATTTCATTACCTAACAAGAAAAAAAGCATATTTTCAGGTTGACTCTGCACTTAGTTCATTTTTTTTTTTTAATTTTGTCAGTTATATCCCTTGGATCCTCATGCATAATTGCATCAAACATCCATAAATTATGTTAAACAATTCCAAAGGTGTGTGACCAGCTTCCAAAGAAATGATAATTGTCAAATTGACCACTTAATTGACAGTTAAATTTTAGTGCAGTTTATTAAATAAATGTCTTATTATTTTTCTTTCTGTTTTTTTTAGATTCATTGGTATATAAAACTTTTTTTGCTGAAGTTCAGTAAGTCATTTACTTGGTTGAAAATGGCTATAATTTCTTCATAGTGAAATTTTAAAGAAGTTGCTTTTGTTGTCTAAAACAAATTTTTTAACTCAGAAAAATGTCATCGATTTCAGAAGAAAATTCTTCCTCCAGTCAACATCACTCTGTTCCTCGAAACAAGGGTAAGGAAAAACATTCCTCTATTGATAAAGGAGAAAAACTCTTTGTTTGTGAAACATGTTCCAAAAGATTTTCTAAGAGGAATCTTTTGAGCCATCTCAGGATTCATACAGGAGAGAAACCCTATGTTTGTGAAATATGCTCCAAAGGATTTTCTCTGAACTCTAGTCTAAGGATCCATCTCAGGACTCATACAGGAGAGAAACCCTATGTTTGTGAAATATGCTCCAAAGGATTTTCTCAGAATGGTAATCTAAGAACCCATCTCTTGACGCATACAGGAGAAATACCTTTTATTTGTGAAATATGTTCCAAAGAATTTTCTCTGACTAGTGATCTAAGAATGCATCTCTTGGCGCATACAGGAGAAAAACCTTTTATTTGTGAAATATGTTCTAAAGGATTTTCTAGACATAGTAATTTAAGAAATCATCTCTTGACACATAGAGTAAAAAAACCTTTTGTTTGTGAAACATGTTCCAAAGAATTTAATCTAAGAACCCATCTCTTGAAGCATACAGGAGAAAAACCTTCTATTTGTGAAATATGTTCCAAAGGATTTTCTCACAATGGTGAACTAAGAACCCATCTCTTGATTCATACAGGTGAAAAACAATTTGTTTGTAAAACATGTTCCAAAGCATTTTCTGATAATTGCAATCTAAGAGAACATCGTTTCTCTCATATGAAATAGACTCCTTCTGAAAACCTCTTATATTTTTATTGTCAAAATTAAGGAAGAGCCGTGCATTTGTCATTCTTTTTACTATTATAATATTTCTTGTGTTGTAGCATGTTGTAATAAAATATAAATGTACACTTTTTTTCTGCATCCTCACAAAGTCTTCCATGTTACTTTGTGTTTTTGATAATAAGCAATTACTCCTCACTTATTCATCATGTTATAATAAACTTTTATCGTAAAGATTTACCAAAACTACTTCTGATTTTTTTATGCAGAACTTCGAAATCTACTTCTGCCTGTAGGCCGAGCCGAAAGTTATTCGTTTTTTTAATTTCACTTTTACCTTTAAGACCTGGTAAGTTTTGATAGAAATCAAAATTCCTTGTGGTGAACTTTAATTAATTTAAGTGTGTTTCAGTCATAATTAAATTTCACATAAATAAGGACTTGTACATAGAGATAGTAGATAAAATGTAATGTTGTACAAAAGTATTCAATTATGCTTCCGTCTATTGGTTTAAGATCTCTAAAGTCAAAGTTCAACCAGTTATGCATTTTTGGATATACAGTTCCATCTTTACTATTAAAAATAAAGTATGTTGTTCATAGTTCATTTACAGAGACACTCAAAAACTGTTTCATTTTGTTATGATCTATGAAGAAATTTCGTTATTGTATAATTACATAGCACCTACAGTCATCATCTGGTCTCCCCATCTGCCCCACATTGAACAGTCCAAGAATTATCCAGTCGAATGGTTTGAAAATTAATACATGTGTAACTGAAACAAAAATTTTTTATTCATTTCAAATTTCAAGAAAATTGTATCAAAAACTAAAAAGGTGTTAAATAAAAATTTTCTTCATTTTTTTCATCTTATTCTATTCATTAATCGCCCAATCCACAAAAAAACGGACATAAGGATGAAAATTTAAATTTCTTTAAATATGATTGAAATTTTGCATATTAACAGTTAAGAGTGTACTATTTCATATTTTATCAAAAAAGAATTGAATTTTTGTCATTAACATACTTATTTTAATTAATAAAGTGACGCCATGACTTTGCAATGTAGACTGCGGCAAAAAACTTTACATTTCATGGTCTCGTACAGCTGAACAAACATTCTAAAAATCTCCAAACTTGGATATAAATGATCTGAAAGCTATTATTGAGAGTTTTTTTCTGCAGAGAAGTGTTCACTAATCTTCATTACAAAAGGTAAGCATATTTAATTACTCTTAATTATTGTGTCACACCCGCAACAAAAAGATGCATTTATATCTCTACAGAAAAATATTTTTGATTTAAAGTTATGAAATTTTATATTCAAAAATAGTTTATTAAGATACTTTGAAATACAGACACAAAAAAATTTTAATTAATATTTTAATTATAATTATTAAGCGTTGCGGGCGTGACATGTCCCTGTTGCGGGTGTGACATTTAATTATAATCACATCCGCAACGCCTTTTAAAATTGAATACAAATGTATATTTGAACAAATTATAAGTAAATTTATATAAGAATAATGTGCTGGATAACATGTACTTGGCAGCTTTAATTATATCCTTTGATTTAATAGAGTGAATTCCAGTTAATAAATAAAAATTTGCATCATCTGAGCATGCGACACTGTATATAGTTGATTTATTCAGTTTGGATTGATAAAACTGTTGCTTTATTATAAGAAAATCATTTTATTAGTGATATATGATTAAGAAATTAATTTAAAATGTGAAATTTTTATAGAAATTAAAAAAAGAAAATTAGGAAACAATATTTTAGCAATTATCTTTAAATTTGTTAATTTTATTTTGTTATATATATATATATTTGTTATTTGATAGTATTTATCTAATATATATATATAGTTTTTAAAAATAAGTAAAGCAATATTAGGGGAAGATTTTTTTTCTCTCTTTTAATTCAAATTAAATAAAAATTAGAAGTACGAATAATAGAAACTGTTAAAATGTTTATTAAGTTAGCATAAAATGTATATAGTCAGTTTGAAATTAACCAAAATTTAACATAATTAACTTTATGTAAGATTAGAAATTTCAAGGAATAAATATTAACAATTTGTTAAGCATATATTTCTGGATTTGAAGTGCTATATTTATTCAGTTTACACATTAATTTATTCTCTTTTGCAGAGAATGAAGAGTACAGAAAAATCACGATATCATCGAAAAAAGATTAAGGAAAACCCTTTTAAATATGAAGAATATTTGCCAAGAGAAGGAAAGAGACAAAGCAAGGAGAGTAAAGAGACTAAAAAAATCATGGTAAAGGATGGCAATCCTTTTGCACTTCATCTCATGGTAAAGGAGTTGTCGACGGGGTTGGTGCAGTTGCCAATAAATTGTTAACGTTAGGAATGCTTTGCAACTATAAATTCAGCTTCAGATTTTGCCATGTGTGTACAAAAAGTCCTAAAAAATATAAAAGAACTTTGCTGAATGTGAAATTTCAGAAGATATTGTGAAAATGCTTCATGCATGCTGGCACCAAGCACAATTGGAGCTCAACATTCAATGGACACATGTTGTTTCTATTGACATAGGAACAATTAATGTAGAAATTACTTCAAAAAGTCACAAGAAAATTTTTTTGTTACCATATTTTGTCAAATATATAATATCCAACGATAAGAGTGCAGTTGGAGATTTTGTAGAAGTTGTTTTGTTCTCCACATTAAAAAAAAAAAATAAATAAACGTGAAAACTTTGATGGACAAATAAGACAAATAAATGGGGATGATATAAAATAAGACTATCTGAAAAAAAAAATTAAGAAAATGTGTATATTTGGCTCAGTCAGTCAGATGTATTCATACTTTGATAAGGATATAATATCCAACGATGAATGTGCAGTTGGAGATTTTGTAGAAGTTGTTTTATTCTCGACATTAAAAAAAGTGAAAACTTTGACGGACAAATAAGACAAATGGATTGTGATTATATAGAATTAGAATGTTTGAAAAAAAAATAAGAAAACGTGTATATTTGGCCCAGTCAGTCAGATGTATCCTAGGGAAAAAAAGAGCATTTTTGTAAAAAAAGCTACCACCATCAGAAATTTTAAATTCAAGATTGGAAACGAAATTTTTTTTATATTTTGCTCTCTGATATTATAATTGTAATATTGCTTAAGTCTTTAATTAAAAAAATCTGCCTTGAATATATTTGTGTATGTCATTAATTTTATTGGCCATACAAGTCACACCCGCAACAGGGCGTCACACCCGCAACGGAAATTTTGAATATTTTCTACAAAAGCAAGAATTGAGTAAGCAATTTAATTTTTTCATAGAATAATTATTTAAGTATTACTGTCTAATATTTAAAAAAATCAATTCACTCAGTTGTCATAATTCACAGAGTTTTGCATTTTTGCACTGAAAGATGAAAATGCATGTCCATTTTATGTCACGCCTGCAACAGGTGGAAATAATTTTTTTTTATAAATAAATGATACATCGGACAATTTTCAGATTTGGATAAATGTATGTGTAAGTGGTCTACATTGAAATTCATACAAATTGAAACCAATGCTCAAAAATATTTTTGCTGGTGACTAATTTAAGTTGTGTAAATGTCACACCCGCAACTTTGGATTGGGCGTAATTCAATGATACTCCATGATAGGTCATCATTCTAAGTTGCTATGGTGATCTCATCGCATTTAGGATGGAATCATATTATTTTTGTATTACATGAGTTTAACATACATAATAATATTTTTTTATTCATGTATTTTTTGCATTAGAGTGCAACATCTGTTTCACCAACTTCTGAATATTACTAAAACTAGTTATAATACAGTAGATGTCCTCTCATACACAAAACTTTGTTCCAAGGGTTGTGCAGATGGGAGGCTTTTTTGCAGATTACAGGTCATAACTACTTAGTTTTTGTTTATATTTAAAAAAATTCATCTATCGAACAAAATTAAATTGTTAATTCTTTCAAATAAATAGTTTCAGTGTGTAAATAAAATGAAAACTATTTTTTTAAAAATCAAAATTTATTTAACCATGCCATGAATAGTTAGTTGTTTTAAGACTATTGCTTATATTGTTAAATTTTATCAATTATTTTATTATTATTCCTGTATTCCTATATATTATTCCTGTCACTCTCCAGGGTGGGGATGGGTAGAGGCAAAAAACGTATACAGTAGACTCCCTCAAATCTCCACAGCTTGGGACCAGAAGTTGTGCAGATTTCTGGTCAATGCCTTGTTTACATTATTTAAACAGTAATTTGAATGCAATAATGCAAGTGAAATTATTATGTATATTTACAATATAATAAAATATTTAAAAAGTTGAGTAATAAATTAAAATATTAAAAATTTAGATTTTTTTAAAAACGACTAAAATATTAAAAGCAAAGGTCAAGTAAATAATCAATAATGCATATTTAAATATTGATTATAAAGTGAGATGCTATTTTCCTAAATAATTCAGCCCCAACAGTGGTCAAGAGATTCTGTCCTCGTAACTGGTAGATGGTAGGCGCTGGATTCAAACCCAATCGTTCAGAGTTTTCTGTGGTTTTCTTCGAACCTTGGATTTCCTTGCTTAAGTACGGAGTATGTTCTCTTAGAAAGACCCCAACTGAGGGCAATCCACCCCCTTTGGGCCTATATCCTACTTGTTGATATTCGGCCATCATAAAATAAACCAAACCAGTCCTAAATTATCCAGTGACACTATCCTTAAGGGTGTATAACAAATTGATATCAAAACTATAAATAAAGAAAGCTTTATTTCAGGTTTACCCAAACTTAATAATCAAAAAAGCTTGATTAATGCACAAATACATTTGACAAAAAAAAAAAAGTGATTACTAGTGACAAACAAAATATTGAATTTTTTCAGAAATAAATTTATTTTTCCTTCATTAAAATATATAAATTCAGAAATATTAACGAAAATTACAGATAAATGTGCGTGTAGAACTGATACAAAAATAAAAATGACAAGTTTTGTCTCTATAGCTAAACTGAAATTTTCATTGTTTACATCTGTAAATTATGTGCGGATTTGAAGGAATCTACTGTATTGTGTCCTATCAAACACTTTGGAATTAAATTTTGTGTTATGGTAAATTTGTGACTATAGACACATATAAAGTTTACTTAGTAATTGAAATTTAATCCATATGTCCCTTCTTAAAGGTAAGGGTGGCAGTAAAAAATATTTTTAGATGCTATAAAGTATTGTATCTCTATGTAACTAATTTTATCTGGTCGTAGAATAATGGAATTTTCAGTTTTATTTGCTATAATAGGAAGAAAGTTAAAAAATAAATTTATAACACCTTGTGACCTAGAATTTTTAATTTTGTAATGCTTGAAATAACTACTTTGAGCAAGTGGATTTTCATATGATGGGGAACATTTGTAATTAATTTTCCAAAACTTATGGTGTCAAATTTAGCATTGCTAAGAAAGTATCACTATCCACACAAATAAAGGACGTATTATATATATTTTTATCCCTTCTTGCAGATATTATCAGAAATATTTTCTGCTTACTTTTATAGAGGATTTAAGTAACTCATAACTTTTTTATTGAAATTTATGTAAAATATATTAATAAATATATAAAATATACTGACTCTGAAATAACTACCCTGTATTGTCATGGCGATTATTACAAAAAATACAGCATTTACTTTGCAACAGGATGTATCCTTAATACAATGTGAAATGAATTTTATTGTTTCTTTTTTCATACGCAATAACATATAGAAAGAGTATTCTGATGCTCTGAGAAGTAAAACTTTACAAATTACATTCTGAAAATCCCCGCCCCCCAAAGAAAAAATAACTTACAGATTTATTGTGATACTTTAAAGTTTGTGAAATTTCGGAGCTTAACGGTATTAAAAAAGTCGTCTGTTCATCAGTACTTAAAGAATTAGCTTGTTAATTTTTGATGGCAGAAGAATGGAATTTCTAAAAATGATTTAGCATTTCTTTATATTTAAATTTAGCAGTATTTGTGATTCTGAAAAATTTCCCTTTTTTTATCTCATTAAAAAAATAGTTCAAATCTTTCAAAATTTGCAAGCAGAAAACAAGTTTTTTTCGTCTTATAAACCTCTCTGTAAACGTGCGAAGTTTATAGTTTTCAAAAATCCATATGAAATTCCGTTCAAAAATCCAATTTAGTTTTGAGGACCTTTTCACAGTTTTGCAGAATTATTAAATTGTCACTAAAATAAATGTTTCAACACTCGCTCATCCTATTTGCACATAGAAAGCTAGCATGATGTTTAATGTTGCACTGATTATACCCTCAAATGTTTCATCATCCTGTTTCTTCTTTAGCATAAATTGAAGTTTTTACTACAGTTTAATAAGAAACTTAGTACAGTCGAAGTTCTATAATCCGAACACGATGTGGCCAAAGGTTGTGCGGATTATGGAATATTGTGGATTATATTATACGTCATTTTATTATTCCTAGACATCATTTTAACCCTTTAATCAGGACTATATGAAAACATATACATGAAATCTAATAATTAATTTGATTTACTATCTGAAAAAATCCTTTTTAAAGTTATTTTAATAAAAAATTTATATATAAGTGCATTTAAATAAAAATAATTTTTGCATATGTTTCGTAATGCAAATAATCCGTTTTTTACTGTTAATAAAATAAAAGAGTTATATTAACAAAAAATAAATGTTGTATAATGATTTTTTTTTAATTTTTTTATTATTTGTTTTAAAAGTCACCTTTGGATCACAAATTTGTAAATTTTCTTAACTTTTTATTTCATTGTTTACATCCGTAAAGTAACGCGAATAATGTTAGGCCGTGGATCATTTCTATGTTGATGAGACCATATGTTGGTGAATCATGGCAAGAGAAAAATATTCAAAAATTTTCAAACTAAATTTCTTTATTTAACTGTGTTAATTAAACTATTGCATTAAAAACTTGTTAGAAGTGAACTAAAATGAGCACAGCTCATATCCGCCTCTAGGGCACGCAAACACAAAAACTTTCTTAAAAACACTCATCTCCATCCAACTCTGGAAAAAAAACAATTCTCATAAGTGCCATTTCATTGATGCTACCATCACTACTGCCATGCTAGTGCTACCCAATCTCACCAAAAGCTTGGTCTTTAAATACTATCAAAAATGAAATCAGTTAAAGTCGAAGTCAACTTGATTAATTACAGTTACAGTCAGACACAAAAATTATGCAAAAACTAAAGCCAGTTTAACTGGACACACCCACTTACCATGTCAAAGCTACGGTTAATTATTTACAAGTCCAGCATTGCAGAGTTTCTAAACCAGCAGTGGCAACAATCATTTGTTTACATTTGACAACCTGTCACACCACTGCAAGTTGCAGATAACACTTGCAATTACATTTGCTTTAATAAATATATTGCATAATTTATCTTAAGGAAACTTTAGCTGTTATACTTTAAATCCTTTATTCAAAACAGTTTATGAAACTTCATTAAATTTATAAAAGCACTTTGAAAATAAATAGCATGTTTTAAGTAAACAAGCATCTTTTAAAAACATGCATGCTAATTTGTTTTGGAGAGAATTGGGAAAACTAATTGGGATAAAACATTTATTCTACTTTATTATATTTGCATTTACTTTACTTTATAATTATAATGAAAAATGGTTAGAAAAATTTTTAATTAAACATAACAAATAATAGAAAATTGCGGATTATAGATCTTTGACTGTACTTTGTATATGGATAGGCGCTAATTTACCTTTCAGCGGCACATAGAGAAAAAAAATATATATAACCCCCCCCCCCTCTCCCTTTTATTCACTTTTCAGGTGGGTTCACAACTATGCATATGTGTAACACCTATTGACATTTCAATCACTCGAATACCTCATCTGGTGGACAAAAGATGTAACTTATCACTTCAGGAGAGTGCCGTGCACAGCGCCCCTTAAAGGGCAACTTCAGTCAAATGAAAAGCCCAGTTTCCTAATGCTAATTGTAACTACGTCGATAGCTTACAAAAAGACTCCTGAATAAGTTGACTAATCATAAAGAATAACTGGATCACTTAGTTAACACAAACAAAACAGAATAATTTATTTTCAGAGTGCTACGTACGATTGGCAGCGGTTGATGCGCTGCGCTTACATCCATTCAACTGGCGGGAAGGGGTCCCGTACATCAACAACATTCTGCGCGCAGTTGCGCCCTCTAACGACAATTGCTATGTGCGGAGGAAACACTCCCCCGGCGATTGAAATGACAATCTCAATATAATTAAACACATAATTTTGCAAAAATTATCATACAAGAAAATTATGAGACATAAACAGTTACATACACAATAATAATAGGATAAATGCACTGTAATACTAGGTTAAATACAGAAATAATATTTTTGAGAGTTTACTTAAGATAAGAAAGGAAATTTGTTACTCAATTGGTAAAATACAGATATCTCTGACACTTCTCTTAAGAATTCGACGATCTGGTAACTGTAAATTTACCGTTCTCACTATGTTATCCCGTCCTTTAAAAACTTCAACTATTCTACCAACTACCCATTTGGTAGAAGGTAAATTTTCCTGCCTTATTAGTACCAAAGTTCCTTTCTGTACATCATCCTTTTTAAATTTCCATTTGCTTCTTTCTTGAAGAGTGTTTAAATAGTCTCTTTTCCAAAGTTTTACAATTCTCTGGCTAAATTTGGCGATTTTTTCCCATTTTGATAGCCTGTTTTCATTAATATTGTCTAATTGTGGTTCGGGGATCGAAGTAATCGGTCTGCCAATTAAAAAATGGGAAGGGGTCAGAGTTTCAAAATTTTCAAAATCTGTGGACATCGGGATAAGGGGACGGGAGTTTAAGACGCCCTCAATTTCAGCTAGAATCGTTAAAAACTCTTCCAAAGTTAATTTTTGATCACCTATTACCCGTTTTAAATGAAACTTAAATGATTTCACCCCCGCTTTCCAGATGCCACCAAAATTCGGAGATTTGGGGGGAATAAATTCCCATTTGATACTTTCATGGGTTAAAAAATTACATAATTCCTCATCTGGGAAGCAAACTAATTTATGCAATTTTTTCAACTCGATGTCAGCTCCAATAAAAGTTTTTGAATTGTCCGATAATATTTTTGCACATTTGCCTCTTCTCCCAAAGAAACGTTTTAGACTAGCTATAAAGGCCTGAGTAGTGAGATCTGAAACAAAGTCTAGGTGTATCGCCTTGGTAGACAAACATACATACACTACTATATAAATTTTATTTAATACACCCTTCCTTTGATTTTTAAATTTAATGGAAAATGGGCCACAATAATCTATACCGGTTACCCCAAATACATAATTAGGTGTTATACGTTCCCTTAGCAAATCAGCCATCATTTGGGAGCTGACTGCAGGTTTGTTTTTGAAACAATTCACACATTTATGCACGATTTTGCGGCAATTATTCCTGCCACTAAGCGGCCAAAAATTCTGTCTGACATGGAAAAGCAAAGCTTGTGGACCTAACTGAAAATATTTCTGATGAAAATAATTCAGTATAATATCCGTTAATTTATGATTAGAGGGTAACACAATTGGAAATTTTGAGTTAGATGGCAAGTCTGAATGACTTAAGCGCCCCCCAAATCTAATCAACCCGTCTTCTCCTAAAAATACATTTAATGAAGCAAGTTTATTTTTACTATGAACTGTCTTACCCTTTTCCAGACATTTTAATTCCTCTGGAAATTCTTGTCGTTGTGCTGAACAAATTATAACTGATTCAGCATATCTTACCTCATCCAGAGTTAATGGTCCACTTCTTCTCTTCTCGGGATTGGAACAGTTAAAATAGAATCTAAAAATAAAACTAATTATACGAATTAATTTAGTAAAATTGTTAGTTAATGAAAAAATGTTATTAATAATAGAATGTTCAGCAGACAAATTTAGAGTTACTAAACTATCACTAATAATGTTCTTTCTTAGTTCTTTAATATACATCTCTTGATCTGGTATGACTAAAGATTGTTTCTTTTTGCACATATCTAAGTCCTTCAGGAAATTTGGACCAGTTCACCATATAGGATTCTGAACAAGATTTTCGGACTTTATGCCTCGTGTCAAAAGATCTGCCGGGTTCTCGGATCCTGCGCAGTGAAACCAACTAGATGAATCTGTCAGTGACAGTATTTCCTTAACACGGTTTGCCACAAACGACTTCCACTTATTTGCAGATCCTTTGATCCAGTACAAGGGGATTTGCGAATCAGTCCATAAGTACACAGAAGAGAGTCCCTTGCGATCTAATACCTCTTTGACTTGACAAGTCAAGCGCGCTGCGAGTAATGCACCCAAAAGTTCCAATCGTGGAAATGATACCTTTTTCAAGGGTGCAACTCTACTCTTAGATGTGATCATATTAAAGAAGGATTCATTTCTCGAATTTACTTGTAAATATACGACAGCACCGTAAGCCTTTGGACTGGCATCAGAGAAGGTGTGCAGGATTAATTCGTAATCAGAGTTTTCGGGGAACTGAAAAACATTTCTTGGAATTCTTAGATTTGCTAAATGAGGTAGTTCGGAACACCATTATTCCCACGTCTTTATAATATCAGGGGGTAATTCTTCATCCCATGACAGATTCCTATTCCAAATTTCTTGTAGTAAACATTTAACTCTAATAGTAAATGGTGATATTAGACCCAGGGGGTCAAATATTTTGCCTATTACTTGTAAGACAAAACGTTTTGTATTTTTTGTCTTGCTCAAAAATTCTAATAAATTTTCAGTTTCCATCAAAAGTATGTCTTGTTTAGGCTGCCAAGATAGGCCTAAAACCTTGTACGATTTATTGGGTTCAGAGGACTGAGGTAGAGTTCTAAACCCATTCTTTTCCCACGTTTCCATTACTAGTTCGTTATTCGAAACCCATTTCCTGAAATTCATACTCGCCTTCTTCATAATTTGGTTTGATTGTTGAGAAATTGTCAATGCATCTGAGACAGTGTCCGTCCCGGTCACTAAATCGTCAACATAAATGCAATTTTTTAATATTTCAGTTACTATTGGATATTCTTTTTCAAATTTACTAAGATGTTGTTTAATTGTAGCTGATAATAAAAAAGGGCTTGAATTCAAACCAAAGGTTAGTCTTAGAAATCTATAAATAATAACTTTAAATGTATCACCTGTGACAGGATTGTCGTCTACAAACATAAATCGTAAGACATCTCTGTCCTTTTCATTTATACAAATCTGCAAAAAGGCCTTTTCTAAATCGGCCAAAACAGCAATTTTGTTGAAGCGAAAAAAAATCAATAAATGAAAAATATTTGGGTTTAGATTGATTCCGGTATCCAAACAGTCATTTAATGATAACTGTCCCGCTTCATGTGAACTCGCATCGAAAACAATGCGACATTTTGTGTATACACTGTCTTGTTTAAACACTGTATGGTGTGGTAGGTAGAAAATCGGATTGTTAGAAAATTCTTCGGATTCGGGAACAATTTCAATAAAGTTTATTTTTAAATATCCATCTAAAATTTTACGATAATTCTCATATAAACTTGGATCACGTTTAATTCTTTTTATGAGACTAGAGAGTCTAATTTCAGCTACCTTATAATTATTTTCAAGATTTTCCCAGTCCCGTTTCCACGGGAGACTAACTTCATATCTATCATTTTTGAAACGCAAAGTTTCCCGGAATTTTTCCATTGTTTCTTCGGAATTTACACTACTTGGTTGGTCTTTTATACCCAGTTGCTCTAATTCCCAAAAAACTCGCAAATCTAAATCTTCGTTTTTCTCTAATAAATGACACTTATATGTACTTGCATTTTTCTCACAAATTTGGCCTCCTACAATCCAGTGAGTTTTGCAAAATTATTGAACTATTAGGAATTTTAATTTGACCAGATAAAAGTAATTGGTAATAAATTTCCGATCCCAGTAAAACATGAACTCGTTGTGGTTTGAAAAAACGTGGATTTGCATACTTAATGTTCTCTGGTAAGTTGAGACTAGAAATGTCTACTTCACTTGAAGGGGTTAAACCCGTGATTTTAGAAACCAAAAACATTTTACTCAAATTTTTGAAACTCCGATCCTTATTTGTTATTTCTACATGAATTTTCTTTTTTATTTTACAGATAGAATCATTTAATCCTGTAATTGTGGAATCAATATTATACTTTTTTAATCCCAATATATCAGCAGCATACGTAGAAATAAGTGAAACATTGCTTGCAGTATCTAAAATAGCAACGAAAGAATGATATGTATCATTAATTCCCTTTAAATAAATCACAGCTGTTGAAATTAATCCGTAACTTGTGTCAGACGAATTAGTTTGTTTATTGTTACTTTGACAGTTTAATGATGAAATATTTGTCCTACATTCTAACTGATTTGAATTTACGTTTTCCTCCGTTTTCGATTCTGATTGATTTACGATATAATCACTTTGTTTGTTTTCATAAGTAATTTTCGAAAAATTGGCGCCGTGAAGGCTACTATGGTGCGTTTTACAACAAACTTTGCACTTTTTATTTAATTTATTGCACCGATTGACACCGTGCATACTTGAAAGACAATTAAAACATAAATTAAATTTCCTCACTTGAGTTAATTTGTCTTGTGGTGATAATTCCAAATAACTCTTACAGCGGTATAAATAATGGGGCTGGTTGCATAGCTGACAGTTAGGTTTTTCGTTCGCTAAAACAAAACTTTTTTGTTTATGGGCAATATCAGGTTTCGATTTTGTAACAGAGCTGTTTTTTTTAACATTCTCGAGTGCTTGCGCTCGTTTCAATAAAAAATCAATAAATATTTCCCATTCGGGTAGTTCATTACAATCAAGGGACATTTCGAATGCTTTTCTGGTTTCATCATCCAATCGTTGTAAAACAAAATACATTAAGATGGATTCGGACAATTTATTGACTTCTAGGCCTAGTTGTCTGAGTGCTCTTAAATGGCTCATTAAATTATCAACTAAACTACGGATCTTTCTCGCGTTCTCAATTTTCATTTTGTTGTTGCTTAATAATTCTGAAATGTGACTATTTACAATTAATCTTTTATTTTCAAACCTTTTTTTTAAAGCTTCAAATAAAGAAGTATATGAATCATCAATATTCTGTAGTTGTTTAACAGGACCTGTGAGCGCGGATTGTAAATAATACAATTTTTGTGTGTCATTTAGTTCGATATTTTCATCAATTAAAGTGGTGAACTGCTGTTTAAAATTCATCCACTCAGTGTAACGCCCCGAAAATTGGGGTAAATTAATAGATGGCAATTTAATCTTTGCCTCATTAGAACTGTTTCTATCAGAAATAGAATTTCTACTTTCACTAATATCAGATACAGGTTTTATTAATTGAATTAAACCTACCTCTAATTCTTCTAGCTGGTCTTCGATTTCCATTAAAGAGCTTTCGTAATCTTCCAAATCGGCGTCTGCTATGATTGCGTAAGCTTCATTACGCAGTTCGTCGAGCTTTTTCTTTAAATTCTGAACTGAATTGAATTTCAGTTCCAATTCTTTTTCGTTAAGCTGGCCCTTTATTGCATTGTTTATCCTTGTAATTTGGGCCTTAATGTTGCCCCGTTTCCTATTTAAAACAACAGTTCCTGTGATAGCTGGAGCGGTAGTCATTTTTATGAATTTAATACAGAATTAAATTCCGCATCAGATTGAAACTAAATGTCCATAGGTTGGTCGTACAGATTCGAGCTCTGCGGTTCGCGCGGAACAAAAAACTTTGTAACTACGTCGATAGCTTACAAAAGGACTTCTGAATACGTTGACTAATCATAAATAATAACTGGATCACTTAGTTAACACAAACAAAACAGAATAATTTATTTACAGAGTGCTACGTACGATTGGCAGCGGTTGATGCGCTGCGCTTACATCCATTCAACTGGCGGGAAAGGGTCCCGTACATCAACAACATTCTGCGCGCAGTTGCGCCCTCTAACGACAATTGCTATGTGCGGAGGAAACACTAATCATATGGAAAAATTATAAAATATCTCAAAATTTTTGAATTATTTTTTTGCATTGGATA
The DNA here is from genome assembly GCA_964019185.1 of Maratus speculifer. Lineage (NCBI taxonomy): Eukaryota > Metazoa > Arthropoda > Arachnida > Araneae > Salticidae > Maratus > Maratus speculifer. The sequence continues at coordinate 10,799,473 of CAXHSM010000423.1, forward strand.
ACTGAGGTTGATCTGAATGTAGTTTAATTTTTTCGATTTTGGTTGCAGATATTTTTTATACGGGTGCTTTTGCTTACCAAACTGGTTTCTCATAAAAAATATTTGTAAACAAAATAAAAAAAAGTAAAAAATGTCCTGCATTCAGATCAATCTCAGCTCTCAAATGCAAAAAATAAATAAATAAGTTAATAAAAATAAATTATTCAGAAATTTTAAAGTGCAATCGAGATATCTTTATAAATTTCTTCCACTGGATTAGTATTAGCGAACGGGTGTTTATATTTGAATGAAATATTCTCTTAAGACTTAGAAGTAGGGGAAACCCGACATCAAGCAGAGTACCCCTATTAAAAAACCTATTCTTTTTTTAATTAAATCCATTTTTTGTATGCTTAAATAATTTGAAATTTTATAATTAAAACTTCAAGTAAATATAACACTATTAATATTAAATTAAAACTAACTACATATATCCATATGAAAGACTACATTGTTATGTATATACACTGCTCAAAACAATTAAAGGATATTTCAGTTTTAGATGGATTTTGTATCTGGGAAACTTTTTAGCTGACTGATACATGGTCGACAGACATAGTAGGTTATATGAGAATAAATTACACATGTTTGGCAGAAAAAATGCATTTTATTGCGCATTTGTGTACAAAAGGAAAAGAAACACAATTTGTGCATATGAGAAAAAAAGAATAAGAAAAGGTGTTTTCTTCAAAGAAAATCATTTTCAGTAGGGGGTATGGTTTCCACGGGCGGCCAGCAACGTTGAACACCTTTGAGGCATGGACTCAGTGAGGCTATTAATGACGAGTTGGAGTATTCTGCCCCACTCTTCCAGAAGAGCTCTTTCCAGTTCATGGAGAGTTTGTGGGGGTTGTTGGCGGCCAGAAACTCGTCTTCCTAGAGCATCCCAAACGTGCTCGATTGGATTCATGTCTGGAAAACACGCTGGCCATTCCATTCGAACGATTCCTTCCTCGAAAAGGAAATCCTCCACCAGGTTTGCACGATGTGGCCTACAGTTATCGTCCATTAAAATGAAGTTATCTCCGATTGCTGCAGCGTAAGGGACTGCAATAGGTCTGAGGATCTCTTCCCTATATCGGCGACCAGTCAGAGCACCATCTCGAATGATGTAGAGGTCAGTGCGCCCGTCAATGGAGATGCTACCATACACCAACACTCCTCCATCGCCAAATCTTAAACTTTCGTGCACGAACGCAGGATTATTCCTACTGCCACGGTCCCTCCAGATGAAAATACGCCTATTATCCGGATGCACAGAAAAACGGGACTCGTCAGAAAACAGAATATTGCTCCAATCATTTCTCCTCCAGTTGACATGCTCGGTTTCCCACTCCCTGCGGTCGCGACGATGCCTTGATGTTAATCTAATGCATACCATCGGTCGGCGAGCATACAGACCTACAGCATGTAGCCGGTTTCGGGCAGTCTGAGTTGAAATCGTGGTGCCTGTAGCCGAGCGAAGGTGTTGTTGGAAAAGAGTAGCGTTCATGTTTCGGTGTCTCCGAGCTGTTAACGCTAAATACCGATCTTCATTGGGCGTTGTTGCCCGTCTACGACCTTGCCCTGATCTTCGGCCTGCACATCTACTCTCCAAAAAACGGTTCCAGATCCTGGAAATGACACTTTGTGACACTCCAATGGCTTGCGCTACTTCGGCTTGAGTTTGGCCCCCTTCTAAACTACCAACAATTCTCCAAGCTTCTGAATCTGTCAAATGACTTCGATGAGACATCGTACTCATCGAAACAAAGCAATCACTAAATGCCGATCATCCTTGTCTTCATTCTCTTTTATCCAGTTGAAAGTCAAATTTCATTCGCTGCCGCTGAAGCGACGTTTTTGACGTCGAACTCAAAATTTGCATACTCCACAGTTTGAAAACCAGAAAAATTTGCATTTGTGATTCTCTTCTTCTATTTTCGGCAAAAAAATTTCGTTTATATCTTTATTTTATATAAAACTTCAAATATCCTTTAATTGTTTTGAGCAGTGTAATATATATCTAACCAATTAGATTTGTCATTTACCAATGTAGAACTACAGTTGACAATATTTGAATTTCAAAATATGTTTTATGATTTACCAATTACAGTATTGGCCAGTTTCAACTGACGTTACACCCTAGCAACCAGACGTGCTTTTTGTTCCCCCCCCCCCCCACAAATTTGGCTGATTGTGATTGGTTCAAAATACAGGCTATAAATTGTCGATTATTATTGGTTGGATAAAACTTGGGGAATAGATGATCACATGATTGAAACTGATCTGTAGTAAGAAAAAAAAAACAGTTTCGTAAGAAATTTTTTTTTTTTTTTAACCCTGATTGATTTTTTTTCTTCTAAAAATTACTTTTTAAAAGTATTTGGGGGCCTTTTTGTGTTTCAGTGAGTAAGCATGGGCCTATTTGGTAAAAAGGCCCTGACCGTGCAAGTGCATTACGATACATGTATTTAATGGTGTATTCAGGAGGTGGGCTGATGGGGTTGCAGCCCCCTCCGAAATTTGTTGAAAACATAAAGTTTAATTATGGAAGTTTATAAAAGTGTAATGAAATCTGCTAAAATTGCATAAAAAAGGGACCAGAAAAATTTTCCGTTTTAGGCAGGGTTTTTTTAAGCAAGTACTTTTTTTGCAGGGACCACAAAATAACCATTTGAGCTCAGCTTCCGATATACACAGGATTTCTTTATACATCATAAAAAACCACTAGTTAAGACGAAAACTTGCTTAAAACGAAACTTTTTCTTGTCCGATGCGATTCCATATTAATAGGTTCGATTTATAATATATGCATTACCTACTATGATAAAAACCTGTTTAAAGTAAAAATGTTAATGTTTCATGTGATACTCTCTAAGTAATTTATGCTATATCTCAGCCCCTTCTGAATTCATAAGTCTAGGTACGCCACTGCATGTATTTTAAATAATTTGTTTAGAATGACTTATTATTTTGCACCATTTAAGATTTCCTGTGATATTTGTGTTCTATGTTATTTGACAAATTATTATTTATCCTAACTTGAATATTTAATGCTTTCGAATGCATTTACAATAAAGAATTGTTTTCAATGGAACTTTAACATTAGCTAATGGGATCATTTTTCGGCATTGAAGGCTATGAGCAGCAGCCTCTATAGGCCATTTTAATTCCCAATAGTCGTTGTTCAGTCTGTCCGTCTGCATGTAACAGCTCAAAAATTTATTTGACTGAATTATTTGCAAATTAAAGCGTATAATTAATTTGCAATTTTCTCGAGTTATTTGAAATTTTATGAAAATCGGATGCATAGTCTCATTACAGGGACAATCAAAAGTTAAATAAAAAGCATTACGTAACAACCAAAAGGAAAAAAAATTCAAGTGCATTTTAATGATGTTACACTCATTCGAACATAGTAATTCTTTTGTTACAGTTTATTTGGCCATCTTTAATCGGAAAAAATTCCGCCATAAGATAAGGAAAAGAAAATTACTCTAAAATACTGGTGTCCAGATAATTTCGAGAACCTCTAAAAAAATACAGAACATGTGGCAACATTACGACACAGATCAACTTTTTAAAAGTATAGAAATATAATTATTGTATTGTTGATAAAACTGTATACTACGTTTTGTTTAAATTTTTATTATTATTTTCTTTTTGACTCATTCGTGTCTTTTTTCATGAATTAACATGGACAAAAACATTGTGTGTGTTTTTCTAAAAAAATAATACTAAAAGTCTTCTTATTTTTGAGTGGTCACTTTGTTTTTCCCCACAATAATAAAAGTCATTCAATTGAAAATTTGTTAAAATATATTTATTTTTTCTGCAGAAACAATGTTGCAACAGGTTCATGATCCCACAACATAGCCATTTTGAAAAAAAAGGCATATGTAAAGCAACCTATGCATTATAACATTGGTATGAAACACCATTCACTTTGAAAAACCAATAACATTACAAAAAAGGAAAACAGATTAAAAAATAGTGCACAATACATTATGACCAGAAATGATTAAAAAAAACATAAAAAGTCGCATTTCGAGATGAAGAAAAGGAACTTATTCAGTTCCTAGTAGAAAAGTCGAGTTTCAGTTCAAGAATCAGTCATTTTTTTTCCTTTCTCTTCTTGTCATCATAGTATACTTACGGATATTCATCACAATTTTGTAATAAGCAGTTTAAAAAAATGTTCAACTGTTCAATATCTTAGTAATTATTTTAGCCTACATTCCCAATTACCATTGGCCGATAGTAATACCTAAATCACCTACTCATCCAATTTCCTCGAACTATTGTGTCTTCTGATACTCCAAAAAGATAGGATACAAAATTTAGCCAAATTCATTAGAGTTATTTTTTAGATAAAATTTGCTTACACACACACAATTATTTGCTCACATTATCACATAATAGCAGAAAAGACTGGGCATAACTCAGTCAAAATTACTTTTGAGTTCAAACTTGATAAAATAGCATATTCTCGGCGGATTAACAATTATACATTTGGTACCAAATTCAGTGGTATTTCATTAGACGCCAAGCACGCATTCTGGGAGTGGTAATCTTAAAATTTGATTTTTTGGCCAAATCTCGCAAAATGTTGCCAGCTTTGTGACTTTGTGTACTGACAACTTTTCAACAACTTAATAAAAGTTTGAAACTTTATTCCCATTTACTCATATTGAGACCAAAATGATCTACTCATCAAAATTTGCAACCATGTGACATCCCAATGATCTTGTAACTCAAAATGGTGGGATACAAAATTTAATCAAGCTTATACAAGACAATTTTCAGATAAAATTTGCCCATATTATAATATATGATGATGGAAGACAATATTGCCCATGCCACAAAAATATCTGCATTTGGTGATATACAATATAAAAAAAACTTAGAATTAAAGTGCACAGCTGATTTGCCTATCTAATCATCTATATTAATAAAATAACAAATCGCTCTGTCTCTGTGTGTGTGTGTGTGTGTGTGTGTGTGTCTGCGATAGTTAGCGAAAACTACGGTACGTACAAGACTCAAAATTTTTCTGAGAGTAGCCCAATATCTCTCCTGGTGCACCTGATGCTCAGAATTTCAAAATTCTATTTATTAACTGAGTAATTAATTAAATTCCAAACCTCACTCTTATAAAAAATCGCTTTTGTTTTTCGCCTTTTTCACTTTTATTCTCTTATGGTTGGTTGGTTGCATAAAAGTTTCGCAGAAATAATTAAAAAAGATGGGACTGACCTTTAAAATTCATAGACTGGCAAACTGTCAGTTTAAACGAGGATTTTTTTTTTTCATCACAGCTGCTGTATGCCATGGAGGAAAAAGATAGATGGTGGCGAAGTAAACCGAAAAAAACAAATAGGTTTGCGATATGAAACGATTTACCGCTGAAATTTTAATGTCTCAAACAAAAGCAAAAGGAAGGAATTTTGTGTTAATAAGAAGGATTGGAAGAAATAAATTACAGCTGAAGCATATTTTACGAAGAAATAGTAATTTTTTAAATGGTTTATTCTATTATTTTATTTATTAAAATAAATGTTTGCTTTTAAAATAACTGAAATTGGAAAATTAAAAATAATTAAATGTCAAAATAAAATTAAATAAAATATTGAAAACATATGATTTGAAGTAAAAAATTGTATTACTAAAAGTTTTCTCTTTTTTTCAGAAATTTTTAATACTTTATAACGTAGATGAAAAATGTTTATAATTTAACAACATATTAACAATTCCATGTCAATATTTAAAATATAGTATTGAAAAGATTCTTTTAAAATCATGCATGAACACTTAAATAATAATGTTAATCTAAAATCTAGATTTCAGAGTGCAGACGATTTTAAGACATTAACGAAAGAATGTCGATTTTTCAAGCAAAATCTTAAATGATGCTTCTATATTGATATTTCAAAGTCAGATGATTAAAATAATCAAATAATTCTTGCCTATGATTGATTTATTTGTATCTTTCATGATTTCTGATCGTGTATTACAGGCAATAATGGCACAAAACGTTATTTTTTAAACGAAATTTTAGTCATCTATTAAATAACAGTTTAAAAGATATAAAACTAAAACAAAGAAATACTGGTTTAAACCAGTTTGAATTGATCGGAGTTTCAGAGCAAATGGTTTTGTTGGTGCTTATTTGGACTTAATGTAGGGGATATTAGAGTTTTTTGCGTCACCCCAAGACATTATACGGCCACTTTATTAATTTCTCTTTACTATATGGCTCTACGCATATTTTTGATATTTCGAACATTAGAATGTATGAATCATTAGCCGTGTTGCAGTAAAAAAATACACAAAACTTTTCTATGAGTTTATTTTTTTAATCATTGATTAAATCTAAATGTGTTCTATTCAATTTAAAATTGTAATATGGCTTTAATTTGTTTTTAAATCAAAAATTAAATAGCTGTTTGGCGTACAATTGTTTGTATCCGCAAACGATTCATTCACCATAATAAATTATCAAACAGCAAAGTAAATTATCTATCAGAAATAGCCATAAAAAGAATAGTAGCAAAACTGATTATAACCTTAAAGTTTAGACTAATTTAAACATTAAAAAAAAAAAAAAAAAAAAAAAAAAAAAAAAAAAAAAGTCCACACTCCGATTTGTGATACACAAAATTTCCGTGAGTATAAACCCGACCCTAACCTAAAAATTCTGTTTGGAAAAAACTATGGATTTGATAACTGACACGAACCAAAACTGAATCCCGCAAACATGTTCAAGTGAAGCATAACCCGATCCAAACAAGGGAAAATAATTTTCGTGGGCATAAAACCTGACCCGAACCTAAATATTTTCTTTAAAAAAAACCCGAAATATGACTCGAATGAAATTCTGAAACCGATAAAAATGTTCCAGAGAACTATAACCCGATCCCATCAAGACAAAATATTTTCCGCCCAGGTTGAAATTCATGTTGGTATTTGTTTGCTAGACAAGCACCAAGTGCTATAACCCAACAAGTAAAATAGCATAAACTAGCATAAACTAGCATTACATATTTGCTGGTTCCAGCAGACTTTCCTGCAATTCATGGTGTGTATTGGCCCACTTTGCTGGAAATAAGCATGAAATGCTTGCATATAGCTTGCCATGCTTTTGTTATCCAAGCTAGTGATATAGCATGTGATGCTAGCTAGCATATAATAGCATGAAAATCTAGTAGACATAGCAATACCTAGCAATAACTAGCATATTTTTGTTGCTGGTACAAGCATGAATTTTGACCTGGGCGTGGTCATAAACCCGAATCAAACCTAAAAAACTCCGTTTGAAAAATCCTGAACTTTGACCCAAACCACATCTAAATCTGACCAAATTATTCGAAAGGACCATAACCGGATTCGAGTAAGACAAAATAATTTCCGTGGACATGAACCCGATACAAACCTAAAACTTCTATTCGAAAAAATACCTGAAATTTGAATTGAACCAAATCTAAATCTGACAAAGCTATTTCAAAGAAACGCAACCGGATCCAAACAAGACAAAATATTTCCATGGACATGAACACAATCCTAACCCAAAAAATTTCTTTGAAAAAATTGCGAACTGAATGAAATCTGAACTTGGCAAAAATATTCCAGTGAAGCATGTCCTTATTCTAACAAGACAGAATAATTTCCGTGAACATGCAAGAAGACCTGACCCAACAGTTATATTTGAAGAAAAACCCGAAATCTGAATTGAACCAAATCTGGAGCCGACAAAAATATTCCAAAGAACTATAACCCAATCCAATCAAGACGATATGATTTCTATGGACATAAACCCTACTCGAACTTAAAAAATTCTATTTGAAAAAACCTGAAATTTGACCCAAACCAGATCTAAATTCGACCAAAATATTCGAAAGAATCATAACTGGATTCGAGTATGACAAAATAATTTCCGTGGACATGAACGAGATCCGAACCTAAAAATTCTATTTGAAAAAATACCTGAAATTTGAATCGAACCAAATCGGAATCTGATAAAAAATATTCCAAAGAATCGTAACCGGATCTGAATAAGACAAAAAATTTCCATTCACATGAACCGAATTTGAACCTAAAAAATTTCTTTGAAAAAATCACGAAATCTGAACTTGAAAAAAAATATTCCAGTGAAGCATGTCCTTATTCGAACAAGACAGAATAATTTCCGTGAACATGCAAGAAGACCCGAACCCAACAGTTATATTTGAAGAAAAACCCGAAATCTAAATTGAACTAAATCTGGACCCGACAAAAATATTTCAAAGAACTATAACCCAATCCAAGCAAGACGAAATAATTGCTATGGATATAAATCCGACTCGAACCTAAAAAATTCGATTTGAAAAAACCTGAAATTTGATCCAAACCACATCTAAATTCGACCAAAATATTAGAAAGAATCATAACTGGATTCGAGTATGACAAAATAGTTTCCGTGGACATGAACGAGATCCGAACCTAAAAATTTTATTTGAAAAAATACCTGAAATTTAAATTTAACCAAAACGGAATCTGACAAAACTATTTCAAAGAATCGTAATCGGATCTGAATAAGACAAAAAAATTCCATTCACATGAATCGAATCTGAACCTAAAAAATTTCTTTGAAAAAGTCACGAAATCTGAACTGAACCAAATCTGAACTAGAAAAAAATATTCAATGGAGCATATTCTTATTCGAACAAGGCAGCATAATTTCCGTGAACACGCAAGAAAAACCGAACCCAAAAATTCCATTTGAAGAAAAAGCCGAAATCTGAACTGAACCAAATTTGTTCCCGACAAAAATATTCCAAAGAACCATAACTGTATCCGAGCAAGGCAAAATAATTTTCATGGACATGAATACGACCCGAACATTAAAACTCAATATCAAAAAATACCTAAAATCTGAACCGAACGAAATCTGAACCCGACGAAAATGATCTAATAACCAGATCCGAACAAGAAAAAATAATTTCCATGGACATGAAACCAACATTTGGTTTGGTAAAATTTAGGTTGCAATTACATTACGGTAAGTCTTTGATTATATTTAATTTCCCGTTAGTTTCAGTTAGGTCACGGTTAAGTTAAATTTAGGTTAAAGTTAAATTGTATTTATGTTATGGTTAGAATAAGGATATGTTACAATAAAGTGAACGCTAGGTTAGATTTATGTTATACTTAATTTACCGTAAGGTACTGTTAGTACAAGTCGAAGTTAGGTTATAGGCAGGTTATGGTTACAGTACAAAAGTTTACGGTTAGGCATTTATCCACAGAGTGAACATTACGCATGATTTGATTAAAAATAACACTTACTTTTGTTAAATGGCTCTGAAATTACAGCACTATATACCAACCTTTTAGCTACCAGCGAGTATCGATTTCATTCATGGTATAGTCGGATTTAAGAGTGATATAATTAGTTTGAAATTCAAAATATTTCACTTGGGATTTCTATGTGAAAAAAAAAATAATAATTAGTTACTTGACTTAACAGTGATTTTTGGTAAATATCAACACTTTAACACGAAAATCACGCAGTCGTTGGATACATATTCCCTCCCGCGTTTCTCATTGCTCATGTTAAGTATTTTTAGAGCTTAACATTAGTTGTTTTTTAAACCGATTTTTTGCACAGTCAGTGGCCACGTATTTCAGACAATGCATTTCTGCATGTTTCGAGTTAATGATAAAATCATACAAATTTCAAGTTCGTTTAATATTGTTAATACGGACTCGGGCAACGCCGGGCGGGTCAGCTAGTTATCTATAAAAAAAAGAAATTTGCCAAAAAAAAAATATGATAGTTGCAAAGATTGCAATGATTCTCAGATATGCTTCATGTAATCTTTGGGAATTTTTCAAAGAATAATATTTAATTAATGATTAAGATTCTTTTTACATACAAATATATATTTAGCACACTTTTCATATTTAAAAAAAAGTATTTTTTCTATAATGGCTTTCGAATTGCAGAAGATATTGAGGTACAAATTATTTTTCTCAAATTAATTTTTAATTTTAGAGTAAAATTAATCTATAGTCAGTGTTTTTAATTATTATTCAAACTAACTACGAAATATTCATACTCAAATCTAAAGATTATGTCAACAGTTATTTGCTCATAATTAAAAAACATTAATCCATGAAAAAAAATGTAATTTTTTTTTTACTTACAACTAAATGCTAAAACATAAAAAGCGATAATGGTAAATATTATGACATATACAGTGTTCATACTCAGTTATAGAAATAAAAATGTAGGGGATTTTCAAGAGTTGTCAATTTGTTGAAGACAAATGTTTCTTTAAATAATACTTTGTCAAATAGTACTTTGGAACACATTTTACAAACAGAAAGTTTTCTTCCCTCTAATAGGAATCAAGGAATGGATTCTTAAGTTTTATTATCAGAAAATCCTTTTGATCATATTCCATAAATAAAGTTTGTTTCTCCTGTATGTGTCAAGATATGAGTTCTTAGATTACTATTCTGAAAAAATAGATTGAATATTTCACAAACAAAACGATTTTTCTCATTTATGTGCCAAGAGATGTCTCCTTAGATGCACATTCTGAGAAAAACCTTTCGAGCATAATTCACAAACAAAAGGTTTTTCTTCTGTGTGAATCAAAAAATGTTTTCTTAGAGTACTCTTATCATTAAATCCTTTGGCACATATTTCACAAACAAAGGGTTTATCACCAGTATGAATCAAGAGATGCCTTCTTAGATGATGATTATGAGAAAATGATTTGCAACATGTTTTGCAAACAAATGTTTTTTCACCTGTATGAGTTGAGAGATGGCTACTTAAGCCATGTTTACGAGAAAATGCTTTTGAACATATTTCACAAACAAAAGGTTTTTCTCCTGTATGAGTCAAGAGATGTCTTTTTAGGCATTGTTTATCATAAAAACTTTTGGAACATATTTCACAAGCAAAAGGATTTTCTTCTGTATGTGTCAAAAGATGTTTTCTTAAAGTACTGTTTTCATTAAATCCTTTGGAACATACTTCACAAACAAAGGGTTTCTCTGCAGCATGAGTCGATACATGTCTTCTTAGACTGCTAATTTTAAAAAATGTTTTGGAACATACTTCACAAAAAAAAGTTTTTTCTTTTGTATCAGTAAAGGAATGTTTTTCTTTATCATCACTTAGAGGAACAATGTGCTGTTCACTAGAGGAAGATTTCTTTTCTGTAGTCGATGACATTTTCTTAAGCGAAAAGGTTTTGTTTAACATTTTTTTAAAGCATCATTACAAATAGAATGTTGTCATTTTCATCCAAGGAAATGACTTACTGAACTTCAGTGAAAAAGTTTTATCTTTTTTCTATCTAAACAAGTTGGAAATTGCACGTCAACGTAGCAAATGAGGTGCGTTCGTACGATAACGAAGTTTTAAAAATATTCAGATCTTGCTGATATAGTAGAGCGTACTTCGGATACAGTACAGTAGTCGAAATCTTTGTGTTTCTGTAAATATGCAGGGATTAAATTTTATTACACCTCAGCAACGTATATCTTATTCATAAAATGTGAAATAGTTGAATATAATTAAAACACGCCCCAAACAATGTTTCCCCGTATCGCATTATGTAGTGGAATACTTTTGTGTGGCACTGTAATTTAATAATAAAAATTCTTTGCATCACAGGTTGTACAGAATGCATATTTTAATATATATTTCATAGATTCATGCCATTTCTATTATGTTCGATTGAGTGTAACATCATAAAAATGCTTTTGAATCTGTTATTTTCATTGACCGTAATGTAATGGAATACCTTTCGATTGTCCCTGTAAATGATCTATGCATCCGACTTTCATAACATTTGAAAGGACTCTATAAAATTACGTAATAATTATATGTTTTAAATTTCAAACGATTAGAATGCATTTGAAACTTTTTTCCCCATTGACCGTAATGTAACGGAATCTTTTGATTGTCCCTGTAATTGATCTATGCATCCGATTTTCATAACATTTGAAATGACTCGACAAAATTACGCAATAATTATATGTTTTAAATTTCAAACGATTAAAATGCATTTTAAACTTTTTTCCCCATTCACCGTAATGTAACGGAATACTTTTGATTGTCCCTGTAATTGATCTATGCATCCGATTTTCATAACATTTGAAATGACTCGACAAAATTACGCAATAATTATATGTTTTAAATTTCAAACGATTAAAATGCATTTGAAACTTTTTTCCCCATTGACCGTTATGTAACGGAATCCTTTTGATTGTCCCTGTAATTGATCTATCCATCCGATTTTCAAAAAATTTGAAATGACTCGACAAAATTATGTTATAATAATGTATTTTAAATTTCAAACGATTCGGTTGGGTAGTTTTTGCGATGTTATATGCGGACGGACAGACAGACAGACAGACAGACGGACAGACAGACAGACGGACAGACAGACAGACGGACGGACTGAGCGACAACAATAGGTGCTACGTATTTACATAATTACGAACGCACCTAAAAAGAGAAAGAAAAATAAGTACCACATTTTTTTAAAAAGGCACTAAATTTGAATTCTGAATTAAATTGCGAATTTGATGTTTTTTACTTCCTTAAACAGGAAAAAAATCATACATTAAATTATCAAATAATATGAAAAAAGTAAATATATCCACTTTTTTTGTCTATAAGAAGTATTGCTCACATGTAAGGGGCACATGCAAGAAAGAACTTTTGAAACCATTATGTAACAAAAAGCTATAAATAATGGCTTTTAAGTAGTATGGGTCAATCCATTTCAAGTGGTCCAGAAAATATTTTTTTGGTCGCTCGACCATTTTGAAAAAATCTGAAATTTTTTGTACAACAACCCTAACATGACGAAAGTTCAAAATGACCGTTCTTTTAATTTTACTATTTTTTGTTTGTGCATGGCGGCCATCTTTGTTTCATCGTGTGCAGCGATTTTCTCAGATACTAGGATACACAAAATTGTAAATATCTCGTCTTCTATTTTCCAAATTGAAATGGGGTTTGCAGCATTTTGTTCAGAATAAAATAGGCTAAATATACAGTGATAGAAAAATTTTGAAAAATAAATTTTTACAGGTGAAATTTTAGCACAAAATGTACGATTTTTTCCAAAATCTGTCCGTTTGCAAGAGGAAAATTTTCATGCAAGAGCAACTGTCAACCTTACACAATTTTTTCTACAAATAGGTCAAAAGTACGTGTACTCATAAACCAAGTCCCAGATCTGGGAGTTAATTTCTCTTTGCGAAAAAAATTCCGAAATTCGTCAAAAATTTCAAAAATCGCACTTTTTAGGCTTTGATATCTCTGGTGGGGCACGAGATAAAAATCTGAAATTTTGGCCTGTGATAGTATTGTGTAGTAGCATTATGTACAAAAAATTTCAAGAAGGAGATTTGACTACAAGCTGAGATATGACATGGAAAATATGCGAAAACAATACTGTCAAACTATTGTAAACCTACTACGTAATTGTTCAACAAGACTGTCAACCTTGCACAATTTTTTCTACAAATAGATCAGAAGTGTGTGTACTCATACACTAAGTCCCATATCTGGGAAATGATTTCTCTTTCCGAAAAAAATTCCGAAATTCGTCGAAAATTTCAAATATCGCACTTTTTAGCCTTTGATATCTCTGGTGGAGCACGAGATAAAAATCTGAAATTCTGGCCTTTGATAATATTATGTAGTAGTGTTATGTATAAAAAATTTCAAGAAGGAGATTTGACTACAAGCTGAGATAAGGTGATTAAAGAAATGTTAAGAAATGCTATTACGAGTACATTATGAGAAATGAGATTAGTCTCTTTTAATTACAATATTTACCCAGAAAATATCGTTTGTTGAAAACAGTTAAATAATAAGCATTTAATTTACAAAATACTATATATGCTCAACAAAGAGCTTAACAATATTTACGAGAGATGTTATGAGTTCGACCAGTTACTGTTGTCAGTCCATCAGGCTGTTCTTTCTAAAAATTTTATTTGAAGCCCCCCAAGTCTTGTCATCCCTTGTTAACTTGAATGAAATTCTCTAGGTTTAATAACTGAAGCCATGTCAACTCGATCAGTTATAATTAATTGTCTGTAATTTACTTTTCCTGAAATGTGTTCCGAGTAAAATTGTTGCAATAGCATTTCTAGTAGATTTGTTCATCTGGACAAATAGTGTATTGGCTTAGCATGCATTCTGAATTGTTTAAATCACACAGAAGCATTTGAAAAAGATATTTGTAACTAACATTTAACTTTGTACCATAAATAATTAATTTAAATTTTTGGAGGCATGAACAATTACATAGTATGTTACAATAGTTTGGCAGTATTGTTTTCACATATTGTCCATGTCATATCTCAGCTTGTAGTCAAATCTCCTTCTTGAAATTTTTTGTACATAACACTACTACATAATACTATCAAAGGCCAGAATTTCAGATTTTTATCTCGTGCTCCATTAGAGATATCAAAGCCTAAAAAGTGCGATTTTTGAAATTTTCGACGAATTTCGGAATTTTTTTCGGAAAGAGAAATCAGTTCCCAGATATGGGACTTGGTGTATGAGTACACACACTTCTGATCTATTTGTAGAAAAAATTGTGCAAGGTTGACAGTCTTGTTGAACAATTACATAGTAGGTTTAACATAGTTTGGTAGTATTGTTTTCACATATTGTCCATGTCATATCTCAGCTTGTAGTCAAATCTCCTTCTTGAAATTTTTTGTACATAACGCTACTACACGATACTATCATAGGCCAAAATTTCAGATTTTTATCTCGTGCCCCACCAGAGATATCAAAGCCTAAAAAGTGCGATTTTTGAAATTTTCGACGAATTTCGGAATTTTTTTCGCAAAGATAAATTAACTCCCAGATCTGGGACTTGGTGTATGAGTACACGCACTTTCGACTTATTTGTAGAAAAAAATGTGTAAGGTTGACAGTTTCCCTTGCATGAAAATTTTCCTCTTGCAAATGGATAGATTTTGGAAAAAATCGTAAATTTTGTGCTAAAATTTCACCTGTAAAAATTTATTTTTCAAAATTTTTCTTACACTGTATATTTAGCCTATTTCATTCTGAACAAAATGCTGCAAACCCCATTTCAATTGGGAAAATAGAATACGAGATATTTACAATTTTGTGCATCCTAGTATCTGAGAAAATCGCTGCACACGATAAAACAAAGATGGCCGCCATGCACAAACAAAAAATAGTAGAATTAAAATAACGGTCATTTTGAACTTCCATCATGTTAGGGTTGTTGTACAAAAAATTTCAGATTTTTTAAAAATAGTCGAGCGACCAGTGCTGGACCACTTGAAATGGATTGACCCGTATGTATTTCTTAGTATTAATTGATATAAAGTTATTTCACATATAAGTGCGATATTTTGTTCATTATTCCCTCTTTTTAAATCAGTAAAGTATATAAATAATAAATATACAACCGTACTTTTATATCATTTAAAACATAAAAAAAGAAAAACAAATAAAAAAATTATAATAAAATAGAAATAAAAATAACAACTCCAATTGTTATCATTTAGGGAAACGGGAGGGGGTGTCAAAAAGTTGGTAACATTATATAGGTACAGTCAAAAACTTTTTTTTGCTTACTCTCAGCACATTTGCATCCTTTATTAGGAAGACAAAGCGTCACCTCTTTGAAAGGTTCAAAAACTTAAGAGCAATTCAATGTACAATAAACTCTCAACTTCATCATCAAGAACTTTTATTAATGGAAGCATTTAGTTTATTGACTTTGATAATGCCAAGATTCTTTCAAAACAAGATCATCCATTAAAGCAATTATTCAGAAATTTCTAGAATTTTTTAAGTCAAGAATCTGTAAATACAAGGTCTCATTTTGAATTTCGGATGTTTGGATTGGTATTTTTGAAAGAATTTTGATCTTATGCATAATATTTTCAGTAACGTTGTTTTAATTTGTTATTAGATGGCTTCAGTGAGATTATTTTAAACGTTTTCATGCAATTTCCGTT
Source organism: Maratus speculifer (assembly GCA_964019185.1). Taxonomy (NCBI): domain Eukaryota; kingdom Metazoa; phylum Arthropoda; class Arachnida; order Araneae; family Salticidae; genus Maratus; species Maratus speculifer. The sequence goes on from CAXHSM010000423.1 coordinate 10,815,526, forward strand.
ATTTCTTGAATTTCTTTCAGCTTGAATAAAGCTTCAAAAATGTAGCATGTATATAATTTTGCCTTTTTGCATTTAAAAACAATAACTCCTGTCGATGGTTTTACGGATAAACTGACACATCTAGAGTTATTTTTATTTTTCTGATTTCAATCTAACAAAATAGTACAGGTCATATATTTCTGTCTAGATCTTGTTTCCGAAATTCCATAGGAGACTTTCAAATTGAAAAAGGAATGAATATATTTTGCATGACACTGTCAAAACTAATGCAGCAAAAGAGTCCAAACTGCAGATTATAATTATGTGGACTATTGTTAGAAAGTATGTTCATTTTTATGAGGATAGCATTTATACTCATAGAGAAATGAAGATTTTTTTTAACACAGTCCCAAAAATTTTTATTATAATTTGCAGAGTTACTAATATAAAGAAATTATCTTTCCTGAAAATATACCAAATAATATTGTACATAAAAACTTGCAATCAATAATAAAAAATGATAAAAATTGCAGGAAAAATGAGCATTTATACTAAAAAAATGTTTCACTGTGCATGCGATACCACAATCAAAATACAATATGCATAATGTGTCATCTAAATGCATAGAACAATTCTTGTTAGAAGTCTCAAAAACATAGCCTGGAAATTCTGAAAATAATCATTGACAGAATAAGCTCAAAATCTGTTATTTCAAAAATAAAGTAAAATGATGAGGGTCTGTAACGGTATATCCATTGATTAGTGTCCATATAGCATATACAATATTGCATGTATTACTATATTTGGATGCAACACATGAGGTGTTGCAAAAAGATGAGCTTTTTGATTTATTTTGGAAATAACGGATTTTGTGCTTATTCTATCGACAATTATTTTCAGAATCTTCAAGCTATGTTTTTGAGACTTTTACAAAAGTTGCTCTATACATTTAGCTAACACACTATGCAAATTAGATTTTGAAAGTGGTGACGCATGCACAGTGAAAAATTATTTAGTAAACTTGCTCATTTTTCCTACAATTTTTTTTTTTTTTAAGTCTGGTTACAGGATACTATGTACAATATCATTTGTCATATTTTCTGAAAAAGAATTTTTTTCTTTTAATAATTCTGCAAATTATAAGAAAAAACCTTGAAAAAATTTGACTGTTTTTATAAAAACCTTAATTTTTCTACAAGTATAAATGCTATCCTCATAAAAATTAATACAGTTTATTACAATAAGCCACATAATCATAATCTACAATTTGGACGCTATTGTGATATTAGTTTTGACAGGGTTATGCAAAAGATCTTCGTTCTTTGTTAATTTGCTGATGGCCCCCTATTGAATTTCGAGGAAAAAAATCTTTATGGAAATATATGACCTGTACTATTCTGTTTAAGCACTTGAAGTTTCAGAATAATTCCTCGTGTTTTTTTCTAGCTGTTTAACAAAATGTTCAAAATCGCAAGTGGCGAGTCATCTTTGGTCATGTAGTGTATGTGTGCATGCAATATATCTTAAATCTGGTAACAATCGAAATTGAGTCAAAATATTGCTTGAATTACTGAGGCCTCTGTTAAGATGTAAAACCTTCGTTAATAATATTTTTAGACTTCAACAATGTAGAAGCCACCACAGTCATCTGACATATTAAACACTTATCTTGCTAGAATCTGCTGGTTGATGTTTCAAATTCAAATATATTGATTTTAGATTTAAAATATTTCCCAGTGGCAGTGTCCACTATCTGGTATGTAAGTCAGCAACATGAACATGGGAACTCAGTTTTTGCATGTCCCCCAAGTACAGGTAGTTGCATGATGTATCTCATAAAAATTGACAGCAAAACATGCAACGCATCCATTCAATTGCATATAAAGATTCATGGATCAATATAATAATGGACAATGCCATTGCTTGAATTATGTATCTGCCATCATGTACATTTTTAATACTGCACAATTAATGAAGAATTCAGGGGGTTGCTTGGTGAACAGACACCCTCCCTCCCAAACTTTGCTAATGAAAATATTGCCTTATGGCTCATTACAGTTGCAAAAATTGTTATGAAAAAAAGTTGTTTCAAATCGCATTTGACACAAATTTCTTATTTTTATCAGGATAGATTCGAACTGTACATATACAATATTATAAACTTTATGGACATTTTGGTCCCTTCTCTTACAATATTGATGCATTATCATTTCCTGGAACCCCCCACATTCCACTCCTTTATCAATGCCTAAAGATTCTTTTTAAATTTTTTTTTTTTTTTTACTTTTTTTTTTTTTTTTTTTTTTTTTTTTTTTTTTTTTTTTAGATTTTTAAAGAAATTCAAATAGGTATCCAAAAATTAACTACTTTGTGCAAGTTTTAAATAAATAAGTTACAAGGTCTTTAGCAACCTTATTAGATAATTGTGCATTTGAATGTTGTAAAAAACAGTGTAGCTTATACATTAGGGTCATACATTTAGGCTTTTATATACTTTACTGATTCAAGAAGAGTAAGTCAATAAAATATCACTATTATATATGAAATAACTTTTTATCAATTAAAATTTAAAAGACATACAGTTGAAAATTAATTTAAACAATCTTTTGAGATCAGCAGCTTTCTTTGTTAAATCAAGATTATTCGTTAAATTCGTATAAAACTTTCAGTAAATCAGTACAAAGAAACTTTTTTATACAACAAAATATATTAAGAAATGGCTATAAATACAAAGAACATTACTCACTTACTTTAATAACATTGTTAAATAGTTGTTGCTTTTACAAAATACACTGTATAAAAATTGATTCTTTTTAGGGTTTCTTTCATCCGATGAAACCCTATTTATCTCCGTCTGTCCATTTGTTACAGAGTCCATACACAAAAATTGTATAAGTCAGATACTTCAAATGTTGTATACTTACAACGGTTTATCTCGTGTCACATGACAAAACACAAAAATTTGAAAAAGTCTATTATTTGAACTAAGTTAATATTTTCAGTATCATCTGTTTATTTTTCTGATTTAAAATAGAACCTTAATTTCAACACTTTTCATGTAGATGTCATGGCTTGGAGGAAAAGAATCTCTGTAGTAAACAGATGTTTATTAGTTTGATCCCGGATGGTGGACCATGAAATTTTCATCTCAAGATGGCTTTAATAAAAAGAAATTTTTCGTTTTGGACAATTTAAGGTTTTATATTACTATTAGGTTTAGTTCATCTGACATTCATAAGACTCTTTTAAAACTCATTTTTCTTTATATTTTAAAAACTTTTCTGATTTATTAATGATTTAGCATCTTAAATTTAATTTTAAACTTTTTTTTCTACTTTTAGAAATTGTAAATTTAATTTATATCTCCGCTATTTTTTTAAATTTCAAATTTAAAAAAAATAAATATTTTATTTAAATATTTTGATTTGAACACCGCTAATTTGATGAAAATAAATAACTTCACTTTATAATTATTTTTAAATTAAATTTAGTGGTGCTACCATTTATATAAAAATTTAATAATTTTAAATTAACAGTCTGGATCTATTAAGGAATAAGTTGTTTCGAAAAAAAAAAAACATTAAACAAAACTTTCAGTGCGATCTCAGATCACATTTACCAAGTTGTTTTATGTATTAAAATATATCACAAGTATTGCAATAAAAAAAATCTCATTTGTTTAAATTTTATGGATAAGTTATAAGATATTTTAAAAAAATGTCTGTTTTTTCTTTAATTTCAAACTCATTTATCGATTTTTTCCCGAAACTTTGAGAACAGTCTGATCATCACGAACCATCCATACTTCATCTCTATTTCATCTTCTTCATCTGATCCATTACTGCAATTTAAAACTTCACTGCATGTAGATATTTCTATGTTACAAGATACATATTAAAGAAATTAACAATCTGGGATATTGAAATTTTTTTCAATACATATTAGGAAGTTTCTTTACTATTTCATTTTTTCACACTGAAACTTATTCATTATAAATTCATTAAATCAAAGTACTTTTCGTTGTGAAACGTTAGAAAATAATTGCTGATTTGATAAATTCATTAAATCAGGGCCTGACTGTAATTACTTTTGAAGTGTATATAATAATAGCTCTCCAAGCTTGTCTCAGGAGTGTAGTTGTAAAGCTATCAGAAGATACAGTCAAAGTTCTATAATCCACACAAGTTGGGGTCAAAGGTTATGTGGATTATGGAATATTGTAAATTTTGGAGTATAATGGATTATATATCAGTTTATTATTACTAGTCAGCGTTTTAATTCTATAATCATATAATATGTAAAGATACATATGAAATCTAATAGTTAATTTAATATGCTACCTCAAAAAATGCCTTTTTAAAGTTATTTTGTCATAAAAATTGATTGCATTTAAATAAAAAAAATCACATACATTATCCATAATACAGTTTGTTTCTTACTGTTAATATAATAAAAGAGTTATATAAAAAAAGTAGATGTTTTATTATGTTTTTTTTTCAATTATTTTATTATTTGTTTTAAAAAATCATTTTTGGATCATAAACTTGTACATTTTCTTAACTGTTTATTTCCTTTTTTACATTTGTAAAGCGACGCGAATTATAGAAAATTGCGGATTATGGGTGCGCGGATTATCAATCTTCGACTGTATATGCTCTAAGCAGAGATTATGCCATAGAATTTGTATACTATAGCTTTCTTGAAAAATAGAGGATTCCAGAAGGTGTACAGTGTATACCCTCCACTACATCCCTGGCTTGTCTATATCCATGTGTAAATTTATAACAATCATATTAAAGAACATGAACAAAAACTTTTAAGTCTTTATCTCAAACACAAAAAAGCCTTAGCATTTTTAAAACACGAAAGTGAAGAAAATAAGAACATGGAGAAAAAGGCCATTTAAAAGTTTTCATTTGTGTGGATCATTGCGCTGGGTGTATTGAAAAAATTACACTATCTCACGATATAATTGCCATATATTAAATTAAATGTAATATCATCTAAAACAATAATTATATTTTAAACAAAAATCACTGTTAATTCAGGAGGTGGGCCAAGGAGGGGCTCCCCCACTTCCAGAGTAATGAGAAATCTCTTCTCTGGAAAATTTGAGATTTTGTATTCTCAATGGCTGAAAAGAGCAATTCTACCTTCCCTTCCCCCTTGCAGAACCAGGTTATGCTACATGGGCATCAATGATTGGAAAAGTATTGAGTATCTTGCCAACATTTTTCCTTGTTAATCTTATAACATTAGCCAATAACAAATATGCAATATGTAAACATTGTAATGACAGATAGAACTCTGTGTGAATGAATGAATCAATTAAAATATTTTGATAACAGTTAAGGTCAGGGATGCAGTCGAGGGTATACACCATATACCTTCTGGATTTTTAAAAGGAATACTGTATACCCACTGTTTCTCAAGAAAGCTATAGTATACATACTTTAGGGTATACTTGCCTTGAGCATATATCCTCCATTACTTTTACGACTACACCCCTGATTAAGGCTAGTTATTAAATGCCTGTTGCTTTCTGTTATTTCCTTTACAGAATTATCTAAAAAAAAAAAACACGATAAAATACGTAAACACAGATCTATTAATACGAACAAAAGAACCTCATGTTTCATTGGATCTATTTAGGATGAGCTAAGCAAATAACAGAAAGATTTAAATAAGAAATAACATAAGATAGAAACATTATTATGAAGAACTATTATAAAGATAATCTAATCCCTTCTTAAAAAGATTACTTCACTCACACAAAAATATTGTCTTGCTATCCATAATCCTATGGGAGAAAAATTTTAAAGAAAATATCTCATTTGCATTTCAGCATTATTAAAAAAAAATTCTTGCATTCGATAGCCCTGTAAAGGGGCTTTTATTATATTTTACTTTTATTATATTTTGGCTGCAGGTTTTATTGTGAGGATACTTTCACATTCAAAATTGGTTCCAAAAAAGGAATTAAAATAAAATGTAAAAACTGACAAAAAATAAAAAATCAACGTTATACAATCTCAGATATCCAATGACAAACAAAATCATTTTAAAATATGGAAATGCATATGACATATTAAAAATACCTTGTCTCCCACAGGATTAACATTGGCAAGGCAGTGCTTTCATGAGAGGGGAAAACATTAAAGATTTATGCCAGGACATTCCACAAAAGATATTTTCATCATGTCATTCTTAACAGAAACAGCTGAAATACAAAAGTTATTTTTGTACTTGTAGCCATGAGATAGATCCTTAATTTGAGATTGACGTTTCTTTTCACATACTTTTATTTAACTGAACTTACAAGCAAGGTCTCCATACTGGGCACACTCTGATTTTTTTTTTTTGAAAAAAAAAATACTAATTAAACTGTTATTTTATGTAATAAAGGATCAGTGAAAATTAGCGGCAGAATTGCAGAAGAAAACATGTAAAAAAAATAAAATACTTTTGAGTATTTGGCATGAAAAAAAAGAAAGTGTCACACAATTTGGCGAGCAGCACTTTTCCCCGCCAAAAGCAAACGATTTTAATGCAACTGAAAGTTTTGGATTTTTAGAATCCATGTAAATGGTATTTAATGAACTTAAACATAAACAATGAGAGAGTTTAATACATTATATGCATATAAATATATTAAATTGCATATATATTATTTATTACTGTAGTTATTTAATTTACATCTGGAAAAATATTTTCATGTATATAAAAAATTCTTATTCGGTAAAATTACTTTCATACATTTAAGCGTATTCAAAAATAAAAGCCTGATGTTTCCATAGCAACAAAATCGAAGTGACAATGCTCCACACGACTTTGAGCTTGAAATAATTTTAATTAATTTAAATTAGAATTTTGTTTTAAATCTCAAATTTTGATGGTTAAATTTGAATATAAATACATATAAATATCAATATAACAAAATTATACTTAAAACAAACTAAAGCTGACAAAATTAAAGATATTTAATTTATCGAATCACGCTGAACTTGAAACGTTTTTCCTTTAAAATGGATTTGCATAAAAAAAAACATGTTTTGAAATTGCTTTTCATGACCAACCAATGACAAATGGTCAAATAATGAAATTTTCATTATTTTTTTACGGACAGGGTATGGAAGTTCCACCAGAATATTTTTTAAATGTATATTTCCTCATAAGAAGAACATTGTGTAATTTTTTCAGATTTTTTGGAGTATGCCCGTATGGAGACCTTCCTTGTTAGTTAATGCCATGTAAAGATGAGATCTTGCTCATGTGCTACAGACTCATAACAATAAAATATTTTAATGTATTCAGAAATTCATTACCAATTTATAGATTCATTTTGGTCTTTTCAGTATAGTACTTTGTTGTAATAGAAAAAATGGTTTAAATTCCATATTTGAATGCATTTAGTAATTTTCTTTGTAGTCAAATTTTAAAAAAAGTATACTTAATATAAATACATAAGTTAATAACTATAGACATTTTAATACATACAAAGAAAGCCCCCCAAAAATTACATACGGCCATTTATCAAAAATGGACGACAATTGCCAATCTTCTTTATCAAACCACTCAAGCTTAAAATAGCAATTTGACATTTGCTTATACATAATTCTTAAAAATTGTAAATAACATTAATTGAGTAAGATTAATAAATAGTAAATAATATAAAGAAAAAATAACAAAGAATATAAGCAATAGTAAACAATACAATGCAGTAGAAAGCCTGTAATCCGCAAAGCTTTGTTCCAAGGATTATGCAAATGAGAGGCTTTTTGCAGATTAATTATGGGTCATGTCGATTTAATCTTTATTTGCATTATTTTGAAATCATGCTTCAAAGACTGTTAATGCTTAAAAATATATAAATAAAATTTTAATAAAAATATTATGTAAGAATTATTGAAAAAAAATAATAAGATATTATTTTTTAAATCTGACATCAATGGTTGTTTATTTTAAGACATTTTGTTTATATTGTTGAATTTGATCTTCGTGTCTATAAATAGTCATCCTGATGAAATAAGCAACGATTTTCATATAATTTTTTAAAATTCAAATTTCTTTCTAATTCAACTGAATATTACTTTGTTATAATAAATGAATAATTTAAAATATTCTATTTAAGAATAATGCTGAAAAACAATTGAAGGCAGCAAAATTTTTTCTGTTGACTTTTTAGAACAGACTTCCATTAGCAGAATTCTGTTGTCATTATCTATTATGACCAATGAGTACTAAAAGTTTATTTATAGTATTTCAGGATGCTATGAAAATAATCCTAATAATATTACTCTTTAAAAAGCTTTCAAATATTTATTCATAATTTAGTAGGGTTGGAGTTAGAAATTAAAATCTTTCGTAAATTTAGTTTGAAGAATCAGGAATTTATTAAAATAAAGATGAAAGAGCAAATATGAGAAATAAGTGAAATAAAAAACATTAATCATAGTAATGTCATAAATAAGTTAAAAAAAAAAAAAAAAAAAAAAAAAAAAAAGATTTTATAATTTTAGTTATTATTTTAATGTTATTTTCATAATTACTCTGCAAAAAAGATCGATATTATAGAATTAATAGTAGATGCATATGTGATACCGCCATCTATTGGAGAAATCTAGAAAGGTTTAAGATTTTTTTCATACTGCAATGCTCCATTAATCAGAGTTCAAATGTAATAACTTTAATATTTCTTTTATGTTTTTTACAATCTTATAATTACAATTTAATGAAAAAAATAATAAATGATTAAATATAGTGTCTAAGAAAACATTTTCTTTCATTAAAAGTAAATAACTTTCCAAAACAGTTCAAATTGTATTTTTTAAATACTCCTTGAATAAATATAATAAATAAAATAATATAATTATTATATGTAGTATTATTTATTCTGTAAAAAAGAATGTGTATGATATATAATACTGAATAAACAGACAAGGAAAATATTAAATACAATGTAAAATAATTTGAATTTTGATATAAAATAATTTGAAATTTGAAATTTCTGTCATGACTGAGACATTTTTATAGATTTTGCTTGTGTGAATTATAGGACTTTGCGGATTACAGGTTCGTGGATTAGCACCGCTCTACTGTAGTAAATCTAAAACCATAGTTTTATGCACATTTGCTAAGTGTATAACATCAGTTGGAAAGTTATAGCAATGCAATGCAATGATATATTTATATATACAGTAGACTCCCTCAAATCCGCACTCCTAAAATCCACAACTCTCTAAAATCCGCACATATTTTACGGGTGTAAACAATGAAACATTCAATTCAGATGTAGGTGCAAAAATTGATTTTTTCAGTTTTATATCGATTCTATACATTTTTTTATTTATAATTTTTGTTAAGGTTATTGAATTCATGTTTTTTTATGAAGAAAGAATAATTTATTTCTGAAAAAATAAAGATATTGCTGATATCATTGGTAATCACAATCTTACCAAACATATTTATGTATTAATCAAGCTTTTTTGGTTATTAAGTCTGGCTAAACCGGAAATAAAGTTTCATTATTTTATGATCCTGATGTGAATTAGATATGTACCTTTATGAGGCAAGTTTCATTGAATAATTTAGGAAAAACACATTTCCTCTTTTATAATGAATATTTAATTGTACATTATTGATTATTAACTTGATATTTCCTTTTAGCATTTTAATCATTTTTAAAAATATCTAATTTTTTATTATTTTAGTTTATTACTTTTTTTAATATTTTAGTATATTGTATGCATTCATTGTACTTTTGATTTCATTATTAATTACATTCAAATTATTTTTAAAAAAATGTAAACAAAGCAATGACCAGAAATCCGCAAAATTCTAAAATCCGCAAAACCTCTGGTCCCAAGCTGTGCGGATTTAAGGGAGTCTACTGTAAAATATTAAAGTTGCTGTATGAGTATTATTGGCACAGTTGTATCTTATCTTTATTGGAAAATATGTAAGTACAGTATTTTGTTTGCTTTATTTTTCAGTTTTAAATACCATAAAAAAATTAACTGATAAGCAACATATTAAGTTATAATAAAAAAATACAGTTAGTACAAAACAATTTGTTAAAAAAATGTATAGCATTTGTGAGTAGAATTTTTTTGTTTATAATATATTCATAACTCATAAAAATATTTTGAACCTGCGACTTGTGTCATTTCTGAAGTAATTCAGGGAATGAATACAAAAATTTAAATGTTGACTTACTTTTATTTTATACAGTGTTCTAAATACTGCATGAAATGAAAGACTTTAAAATTATCAATAACTGGTATTGAATTGATAAAAAGTATATCTTAGCAAAGTTCAGGAATCTCAAAATTTTAACATTATGGTGGATATAAATTAGGATTCAACAATAGAAACAATCACTTGGTTGAGTTCATGTATGATATTTCCGTATTAGTTAAAACTTGATTTGCAATTCAATTGCCGAGTCCTATTTTTGTGAAAAACATTATAAAACATCATTTTAACAGTTTATTTGTAGGTTTGCCATTATATATTTAAATAATCCCACTACTACATGTTTATCAAATTTTTTTAATGAATGCAATAAAATAAGTATGGTATAGAAACAACACACATTATAAAATATTAATTTTATGAGCTTGTTTCGATTAAAAGGAAAAAAAATGAAGGTTACATTATACTAAACAATTTGTGTCACATAATAAATACCTCTGCAACTGACTGTATAATGGTAACTAGAGATCTGCACAGGCTGGCCCACCCTATTTTTGTTCAAGACCTAACATTGGGCCTAACTTTTTTTTTTTTTTTCTGTACAAAGCTGGGATTAGTTTTCTTCATAGTCTTCATGGTCCAAAGTTTTCATTTCTATTTTTGATACAGCCCATGTGAAAAAACTACTTATGTATGTAATAAGGGATCACTTAAATTTAATGGCGGAATAACAGTAGAAACTTTGTAAAAAATCAAAATACTTTCAAATATTTGGTGTAAAAAGATGAAAGCATCACACGATTTGGCGAGCAGCATTTTTTCTCGCCAAAAACAAACAATTTTCATGCTACTGAAAATTGTTTGTTAATAGATTTCTAGAATGCTTGTAAATGGTATTTGATGAATTTAAACTTAAACAATGAGAGAGTTTAGTATAATATTGCTTGTTGTAGCAGTTATTTACTGTAAAAATAGTTATATATACATGAAAAATATATTTTCATAGATTTAAGCATATTTCAAAATAATGACTAGATGAAAAATGCTGCAGTGATGCATTTCAATATCGGATAAGTTTTGTTTCCATAGCAACAAAACTGAATAGACAATCTCAATTAGACTTAATTTTGAGATTGAAACAAATTTAATTAATTTAATTTTCTTTTTAATTCATAAAATTTCTTAGCTAATTTTCATTATAAATATATATATATGACAAAACAAACTAAAACCAAAAAATATAAGTTTATTTAAATAAAAATTTTTAAAAATAGTTCATCATGAAACATTTTTACCTTCAAAAGTATTAGACAAAAAAAGTATTTTTTGAAATTTTTAAATTGTTGTCAACAGGCAATAAATTGTCAAATAAAAGAAATGTTCATAATTTTTTTTAAGAACGCCTCATTGGGGCACTGCCGAAATTTTTTTATAAACATATGTATCCACGTGAAAAGAATATTCTGTAATTTTTTCTGAATTTTTTGATTATGCCTGTATGGAGACCTTCCTTGTAAGTTAAAATACTGTAAAAAGAATAAAAAACAGCCTGCCGATGAATCTTGTTTTAAACAAAAAACGTTTTGATCATGCATAATTAATATACTAATATGCAAGAAAAGATATATAATATATTTACACTGACTAAGAAATGAACTTGTCTATTACACATTTTTTTTTTTCTTTCTATGTGATTTCATCTTAGAGGATTTTACTTTACATCATTTTCGATATTTTTAACAGTTTGATACATGAAATATGGATTAATAATATTAACAATAACTGAAAAATTTGCATACAAAAAACAGAAATTCATTAAAAAAATAAATATTGTTGCCAATGGAATTTCTATAAAAATAAAGATTATAAACAAGAAAAAAAAAACAAAAAAAAACAGATAAATATTTTTGGTCAGAACTCCTCATACAAAGAAAATTTTTAACCAAATAGATTCAAAAATCAATGTTTTGCAGAAAAAAAAAAATCAGATAAATATTTTTGGTCAGAACTCCTCATACAAAGAAAATTTTTAACCAAATAGATTCAAAAATCAATGTTTTGCAGTTATCCTCTTGGGCCGGGCCAATATTTTTTTGTGTGAGTCGGGCTGAACTTTTAATTTTTGTATAGAAATTTTTATGAGTTTCTGAAAGTTTCGACCCATGCAGACCTATATTGGCAAATATAAAAGATTAAAGATTGCATTGCAAGGAAAATAAAATGTTTTAAATGGTAAACATTATTGGTACAGTGTATTTTCTTAGAACGAGTGCTAAGAAGCTTCAAGTGCTACTTTCTAAATTTAAGAAAACTATAAAATACTGCCCTTTGTTTTTTTAATCAGTGCCACTACAGCACTTACTGGCAAGATATCTAATATTATGAAGATATTCAAATTTCAGGTTCTATTGTTGATTTCTTGAACTGCTTTAATATTTTAGGTAATTTTTGACAAATTTATATAAGAACTTCGCTTTGCTATAAATTATATAAAAATATTTAAATTTAATAGAATAGAATACAACCAAATTCGGTCTACGAGCAACACAAAGTTTTAAATTTAAATAACATTCGCTGAAATTACAAATAAATAAATAAAATTCTGGTCTCTAAGTAAAACCTTTTTATGATGCTTTAAATGAAAATCGGCAGAATGAAAGATGCAAGAAAATTTCACGTAGTCAGTAGCGTAGCTATGTTTTTTGGCGCTCGGGGCCAGCAAGAAATTTTGCGCCCCCACCCCAATATAGATATATAACAATTTCTCTCATTTTGGCGCCCCTAGGCCTCGGCGGCCGGGGCGGACACCCCCTTAGCTACGCCACTGCACGTAGTGACGTTATCAAATCGCAAATTATATAATTTTAGTAGAAGATTATCCAAATAAGTATGTTAGCGTTAACTTATTTTAGTAAAGAGAGTGAGATTAATAAATTGAAGCTTTGAAAGTTACCTGATATCATAAACATGTCGAGACATAGGACGCCAACGTAAGAATGAGTTGTGGAGTTTTACCTCCTGAAAAGGATTCAATCATTCAAAAGAATGACATCGAGACGCAAGTTCCAATGTGACTAATCACTTATATTATTTAATTATAAAACTGGTACAAAGGCAGTATGACCAGTACTTTTTTTTTGACAGCCATTAACCGAAACAAGCTTTAATAAAGAATTTAAGCTTAATTTTCGTGAGTTATTCAAAATCAAAATTGTCAAATTTTATATCGGAGAGACTATTTAAGTGTTAGATTCGTAAATTTTGGTAGCTTTCTTCTCCTTTTTTTTATTAAAAAAAATGTTTATTTTGTGAATTGAAATTACTTATGGAATCATTCACTTCTCATGCATGAATGCAACTGCCGTGATTCATTCATTATGTTGGCGTCTGAACTTTAGTAATGAGAGTATTTTTGTGAAAATTGCTAATTTTTAAAAGCAATTTACTGATCCATAAATTAAACAACATTAATGGTAAGACTGTTTTTTTCGTTTCGTAAATCTTTTATTGAAAATTTTACAACTTATGATTTGGATCGTATCCTGACACAAAATAATACTATATGTTGCAATTTTAATTTTTACTAATATTCAGCACACAGGCAAACTGTAGGAATCACGGAAAAAAGTGCACCCACACTAGAAAAGTTATTTAAATATATACCTTTCTGACATATTTCAGAAGTAATGTAAAAACCCTTAAAAATAAGAGGGAGGAGAGAGAAGGAACAGGGTCGAAACTTGAGGAGGGCAGAGAGAGCATGTGCCCCACATGCCACCAGAGCAGAAGGTGAAGGGGGCGCCAAATTAAGATCTTGTTTGGTGTGTTTGTTATAAAGAATGCATATATATTGGCGCCAAAATCCATGTTTACTCCGGACGCAAAAAAGGCTAGTTTCGATGCTGAGAGGGATTCAGAAGCCTCCTTTGAAATAAATGAGAAATGGTCAAAATTACATTGCAAGGCTTCAATAGATCAAATCATGATTTGCTATTATCTCAAGGACAAGAAACCTCTCCTTGCCATTGATTGCCCGGGGAATTTTAGCAGAAGCTTTGAACGGTAGGGTCGCATTCATTCATTGTTCCTTAAACTCTCAGAAAAAGTTGGATCAGTCTTGAACAGGGAATCTTGTTATAATGTATCAAGGGGTTGCTGTTGTTGAAAAACAGAAAACACATTTAATTTTTTTTTTCGATTTAGTGCGTTTGGAGAACATGTAACCATAGTTTATAAATTTATCTTTAATATATAGTAGACTCTCTCAAATCTGCACAGCTTGGGACCAAAGGTTGTGCAGATTTTAGAATTTTGCGGATTTCTGGTCGTTGCTTTGGTTACATTATTTAAAATAGTATTTTGAATGTAATTAACAATGCAATTTAAATTATAATGAATACTTACAATATATTAAAACATTAAAATAAGTAATAAACTAAAATAATAAATATTTAGATAATTTTTAAAATGATCAAAATATTAAAAACAAAGGTCTAATTAATAATGTATGATTAAGTGTTCATTTCAAAGATGAAAAGTATTTTTCCTAAATTATTCAATGAAAGCTTGCCTCATAAATAATGTACAATACTAATTCACATCAAAATAATAAAACAAGGAAGTTTTATTGCAAAAAAAGCTTGATTAATACTTAAATATATTTGGTAAGATTATAGTTATCATTGATATCAGCAATATCTTGAATTTTTTTCAAAAATAAATTTATTCTTCCTTCAAGAAAAATATGTCAGTAATACTAACAAGAATTAAAAATTAAAATATCTTTGGAATTGATATAAAATTAAAAAAGTCAAATTTTGTCCCTATATCTGAACTGAATGTTTCATTGTTTACATCCGTAAATTATGTGTGGATTTTAGATAGTTGCAGATTTTAGGTTTGTGGAATTGAGGGAGTCTACTATATATATAGTATAAACTAATCCTACATAATTGAAAAATATTTCTATTTTCTTAATATATTCTTTTAAAACATACTTTTAAACTATTAATATTATCTATTATTATTTCATTTTATTATTGTATGCTTTATTTAATGGTGTCAGATGTAATGCTGTTAAAGTTTAATTGAGTAATTCTAATGGTAATTTTATTTTTAGGGGCATATGTAACGTTTCATTTTAAGGGGGAGGGCATATGATATAGTAAGATATCTCTCAAGGGAGGGGAATTTGTTTGATATCTGACATACCTTGTCGTGAGGTGGGTGAGATATTTTATAAGTGAAGACTCTTTATTATACAGCACATCACACTTTAATTACGATACGTTACATACACAATACACACAACATTTAATACAACACATTCTGACTAATATCTTAAACACAAAAGAGCTGCGCGCACATATGGTTTTAGTTTCGGTTCGTGAATGTTAAGAGCTGCGCGCATATATGGTTTTAGTTTCGGTTCGTGAATGTTCCGAAACAGTTATCTCGCGGTCACAGTCAATCAGTTCATTGAGCTGGACACGACATCTCCTCCCCATCCTCCCTTCTTAAATTCTTAAAGATCAAGTCTCTTGGGAGGTTTCCGGATCCTATTGGAACGACGTAAGTCCGGTTCAGGTTTCGATGGAATGGACGGAGTACTGCTTTGGACTATGGAATCACTTACAGGAGATGATGATGATGATTCCAGCACTGGGCTGGACGTACGTGAAACTGCTTCTGCTGAGGCTTCAGTCCCAGCTTTTTCATTTACGATAACAGGAACAGATTCTTCAAGTTGTGTTTCTGATTTTTTATTCGAATCTATTTCTGTTGGAACTTGGCGATACACATATGGTGAAGAATAAGCTTCTTTCACTTTATCACCAACTGGATGGATCTGATCTACGTGTCTTCTGACTAAATTCCCCTGCACATTGACTGTGTATTTTAGAGCACCATCTTGATTTACGACATGGCCAAATTTCCATTTGCAATTTGGTGATCTGTAGTCTCTCACAGCAACATATTCTCCAATTTCAAATTTTCGGTCTTTAAAATCGTAGACTACTTTCCGTATTTTTTCCTGAATTCTGGTTTTGAGATCAGGCAATAAAAGATCAATTCTAGTACGGATATCTCTCTTAAGAAATAACATTGCTGGACTATGTGTAGTTGTCATATTAGGTGCCTTTCTGTATTGCAATAAGAATTTGCTTAACTTTTCATTTGTGCTACCTTCATAATTTTGCATAGCTCTGAGTGCCTGTTTTACTGTGTACACATAACGTTCGGCCTGTCCATTACTGGATGGCTTGAATGGAGTACTAGTAATGTGTTTCACTCCATTGCACTGCATAAATCTTGCAAATTCATAAGATGTGAATTGTGAGCCATTGTCACTTACAAGTACAACAGGTAAACCGAACCTACTAAAACAGTCTCTAAGGCAATCGATTGTTTTATTGGCTGTAGTGGATTTTAATGGGTAAACTTCTAACCACTTTGAATAGGCATCAACAATTATCAAGAACATGTGTTCATACAGAGGTCCTGTGAAATCTATATGAATTCGTTCCCAAGGTGAACTAGGGTACTCCCAATGGTTTACTTTAACTCTAGCCGGATCAGCTTTAAATTTCGCACAATCTGAGCAATTTTTAGCCGCTTCCTCAATGTCTGTATCGATACTCTTCCAATAGACAAATGATCTGGCAATAGCCTTCATTTTTACCATGCCCAGATGTCCCTGGTGCAATTCTTCTAGAACCTGTTTCTGGTAAGTTTCGGGAATGCAAACTCTCTGTCCATACATAATGCAACCATCTTCAATTGCATAATGTGCTTCCTTCCTCTGTAAATTTTGCCCTTCTTGGAGCGCTTTTAATAAAGGACCAAGTTCTTTATCTGTTTTAGTTGCTTGTTCGCAACTCTCTGGACGTAATTGGGAGGGTTTCTATTTGACACATTTGGTATAGAGTGATATCGTCCTTGATTTTGAGTTGTTCAGAAGCTTTTGGTAAACGAGAGAGAAAATCAGCATTGCCATGGTCTTTAGTATTTCGGTATTTAATATCAAACTGAAAGGATTGCAAAATTAATGCGTAATGCAACAACCTAGTTGCAGTCAACACCGGAAATCCACGTTTCGATCCAAAGATGGATACAAGAGGCTTATGATCTGTAATCAATATGAATCTTCGACCTTTCAAATATAAATAAAATTTTTGTACCACCCATACAATGGCAAGAGCCTCTTTGTCAATTTGGGAATATTTCTGCTCTGATCGATTTAATGTTCTGGATGCGAAGGCAATGGGTCTTTCACTTCCGTCAGGGTATAAATGTGACAAGACACATCCTATACCAACTGGTGATGCATCAGTTGCTAAAGTCAGAGGCAGTGCAGGATCATAATGTACCAAGACCCTTGGGGAGCAAATCTCTTCTTTAATTTTCTCAAAGGCAACCTGACAATTCCTGGACCAATTAAATTTAACATCTTTTTGAGTTAAGTTATTTAGCGGATTAGCTATAGTCGATAAATTTTCACAAAATTTCCCATAAAAATTTACTAACCCTAAAAAACTTTTTACTTCCTGTACGTCTTTCGGAATAGGGGCGTTTAAAATTGCGGAAATTTTTTCATCCGTCTTGTGAAGACCATTCGCGTCAATTTTCTGTCCTAGGAAATTTATTTCATCTTGGAAAAATTTACTTTTTTGTAAATTTAATTTTAACCCATATTCTTTGCATTTTTTGAAAAAATCACCTAAAGCTTTCAAATGAGATTTCTCGTCAACCCCCGTAATTCGTGCATCATCCATAAAAACCTTAACTCCTTCCATGCCCTGAAATACTCCATCTACAAAACGTTGCCATATTGCAGGTGCACCATTTAATCCATACATTAATCGCTTACAAACAAATAACCCCTTATGTGTGTTTATTGTTAATAGCTTTTGACTTTCAGGATGAACTTTCATCTGTAGATATGCGTGTCTAAAGTCTAGTTTTGAAAACTGCTTCCCCCCATTTAAACTGGAAAAAATCTTTTCTAATTTGGGTAATGGATGCTGATTAACATTTAAATTTGGGTTTAACGTAACTGAAAAATCAGCACATAGCCGAATACTGCCGTCTGATTTAACTACCGGGACAACAGGCGTTGCCCATTCTGAGCATTCAACTTTTTCAATTATTCCCTCTTTCTCTAGTCTGTCAATTTCTTTTCCAACTCTTTCTTTTAAGGCAAAAGTTACGTCACGACTTCTACGAAATACAAGTTTAACCCCCTGTTTTAATTCCAACTTAATTTCACAATTGTTTATCTCCCCCAATTTATCATCAAATATTTCTTTATACTCTTCTAAGAGCTTATCTAAGCGTGTTTTATCCGTTGTTCTGAGCATTTTTATCGCCCTCCAATCAAGATTAATTTTATTAAGCCATTCCCGACCTAAAATAGTATCTAAATTTTCTTTTACAATATACAAATTCAAATTTGAAATTTGATTTTGGTATTCAACTTTTACCGTTACATACCCCATAGGTACTAACGAATTTCCATTGTAAGTTTTAAATACTACATTGGTATGTTGAATTTTTTTATTCGAGATTTTCCTGAAATTTTTTATGCTCATTACGCTGACCGCACCTCCAGTATCCAGTTCCATAGAACAATTTTTGTTCTCAATTTTTAAATTTACCATTATAGGAGGTTGTCAGAACATTAATTTCGCTCTCAACATTTTGTTGTTCCCTATTTACATTAACCTGTTTCTGTTTTACAGGTTTAAAGTGCGCTTTTTTTGCTGCAAAACACGCCTTCTGAATATGCCCAATTTTTGAGCAAAAATTGCATTTACTTGAAAAATATCGGCATTTTTCTCTATTATGATCCGTGCCGTGCATCGGCTGCAATATTTTGATTTTTTCTGACGTTCAGGAAAATTAGGTTTTTTGTCTCCAAGCTTATAAAATTTATTATTATTTTTCCCTACTTGCACTGCATTTATTCCTCGCCCCATAATATCACTAGCACCCTTAAATGCCTTTTCCATTGCTAATGCTATCTGCAAAGTTTTTTCCAAATCAATATTATCCTCCTCGAATAAACGATCCAGTATTGTTTTATCTCGTAACCCACTTACAAATACATCCCGCAGTATCGTATTTAGCATGGTTGTGTCATATTCGCAATTTACTGCTAATGCTCTCACTTCAGCAATATACAAACTAATACTTTCCCCCTCATGCTGTTTACGATTTAAAAATTTATGCCGCGACGGAATGACTAAAGGTTTTGGAGTAAGATGTTTTTTTAATACATCTTTTAATTTTACTAAAGTTTGGACCGAAGGAATGTCAGGAGCCAGCAAATTTTTTAACAACTGATAAAGCTTGGGACTCAGTGAGGAAATAAAAACTTTGTTTCTTATATCCTCCGGTACCTTTTGTACATCCAGATACGTTTCAAAGCGTTCTAAGAAACTATCGAACTGCTCAGTATCTTCATTAAATTTTTTGAACTGAACTGTGATTTTCTGAGATCCTGCTTCTTTATTCTGAAGTGCTTTTATCAGTTCTTCGTTTTGCTTAAGCAAATTTATAATATGCTGCTCCATATTTCCTGCGTTCCAAACGAAAGATATCAAATGTTTTACCTTTAGCCGTCTTTGAGCATCGCTCTAATCCAAAGTGAAGAATTTACCATAAAAAAATAAATACATCCTTGTCGCCACTTGACCTATCTTGTCTTGAGGTGGGTGAGATATTTTATAAGTGAAGACTCTTTATTATACAGCACATCACACTTTAATTACGATACGTTACATACACATTACACACAACGATTAATACAACATCTGCTAACTAGTATCTTAAACACAAAAGAGCTGCGCGCACATATGGTTTTAGTTTCGGTTCGTGAATATTCCGAAACAGTTATCTCGCGGTCACAGTCAATCAGTTCATTGAGCTGGACACGACAATGTAAGTACCATTTTTAATTGCTTATACATTTATTTTGTAATATATTCATGGAAACAGAAAACAACTTTTCAGAATTCTTGTATACGTTGTTTAAAAAAAAGTTTTTTGAAGTCACCGTAATTATTTAAAATATTTATATATTTTGAGTAAATTCCGATAAATATTATACAACTACGTCAATATACGATCAATTATAAACATAAAACACTTAATTTCAATCGAGCTGCACACAAATTCAGCCTGCATGAGAGCAATATTATGTAACAAAATAAAATGCTTTAGAAAAATGCAATTCAATTTCCTTCTTAAAGAAAAAAAATTCTGGATAATAATTATTAATTACTTACAAAAATGAATAAATAAATGAGATTATTAGCTCTAAAAAAATTTTAATAATTGGTGTTACATGAAATTTCCTGAAATCGTATGATCAAATCAAAAATTGTGGAACATTTAGTACAAGTGTTACCGAAGAAACATATCGTTAAGCTGTGACTACATTCGGTCATTAATATTATTCTTCAGCTTTTTTTTCTCTTTTTAAGAGGATGGGGTGGGGTGAAATATTTCCTTTTACAAAGTCTAGAGTACAAGTAGCACAAACAGTATTATAATACAAAACATGACGCCAATAGAATGAATCACAGCTTCTAAGGAATGAATAATGAATCGATTAAAAGCCCATTCAATCACGACTTATGGAAAATGTTTCCTTCATTAAATAGAGCTCTCGAGTGGTTAACCAATTAAACTATCATCTATTAACTAAACTATTGCAAAGACAATATAACTACTACTTAAATATATATGTATATATATACCTGGTCATAGTATTGGCAGTTTTTTACAGAAACAAGCTTTACCAATGAATGTTCGTGATAGTTATTCAACATTGAATTTTAAACCCGAGGACATATTAGATTCAATTAACTGCATTATGATTGCTTTCTGAATATATATATATATTTTTTTTTTTTGAAAATTAGTTGAACATTTCTGCTGCAGTGATTTATTCAAGTATGACTGATTCATTATTCAAGAATGAATTCATGCGATTCATTCACTACTGGCGTCTTTATCTTTGCGATAACTTTTAGGAAATAAGTGTGCTGTGATTGTAACAAGATCTAATTTTTAAAATCAGTTTCCTCACCCATATTCTTTATTAATATAAATTAATCTTAAGGTATTCTTTTTCTTACTCTTCTACTGATGAATTTTACAAGTTTTGAGTTGACACATGATGCTACAAAATTTTATATATTGTGACATTCATTTTCTGACATTTATAGTCCTTTAAAATATTCGGAACACAGGTAAACTGAATGTTTGAACAACCAAATAATAGCTATGAAGCTGAGTACTTTAAGATTTAGTAAAAAGTGTTAAAAAATTGAGTTTTTAAACATTTTGTGGAATATTTAAAACAAATATTTATTTCTAAAGTGATACAAGGAAAAAGCGTTTTTAGAATTTAATGACCTATCTTCTTTACTGAAATAAGTTAATGGTAAGATTTGTTTCTTTTTCTTATTCTTCTACTAAATATTGTGTATTTTGTAATAAAAATATTCTAGACTGTTAATGATTATTAAATGATTAAAACTAGGTATTAATTTTAATTCAGACTTGTACAAGAACACCAAAGGAACTGATTTACATAAAAAAGGAATGAAAACAATTTAGAATTCTATTTATTGTAATTTGTTTTCTGAGGAGGGGTAATTTCGGGTATGGTTAGGCTTAGTCTAAGTATTTTGTGATAGGCACACTTTTTATTTCTGTATTAACTTTAGTGAATGTCTAATGCTTTATATTTCATAATTGAATGATTTAAAAAATATATTTATAACACTAGGAAGGGTAATTTTAACACTGTAAAATAATTTATTTTACATTTTATTTTCTTAAATGTAGTTTAGAAAGGAAAGATTGATTCAAATAAAAGTTTTATAAGTGATAATAACAAACTTAAAAAACATAGAGGAAATTGAACAAGAAAAAATAATCTCAAGAAAAAGAAAGTCAGAACATCAAAAATGCAGAGTAATTTTCAAAACAGATGACATAAAAGTCAATTTTAAAGAAATAAAGCAAGGCTCGTGAAAGAACTTGAATACATTTTAAAAAGTTGGACATTATTTAATTTAAATATATAAAAAGAGTTTTTTCTGCATTTGTATAGTCATGGAAAACAAACTAAACCCCTCCTATGAACTCCCCAAACAAATGATTGTTAAAAAAAGTTACTGATATCAAACGATTGGAAATAAAGTCTACTTTTATATGATGTACATAAAATTTGTTTAAGGGGCCATCTATATGTTAAAACGAACCCCAACTTTGTTTTTTCTATAGCAGTACCCAATTCTGACAGCATAAAAGAACTCTGTACCTTTCAGTTAGCATGATAATACACTTTATGTGAAATAAATTTCTGAGATATTAATTATTTTATAACAAGCATATTTTAGGAACTGTATATAATTTACAGTTCAGTACTCAATTGTTGGCTGAAAGAGCCCCTTTCTTGATCAGGAACCTTAGGTGCCATTCAAATAGTCATTGAAGACTGCTAGATTACAAGATAGCTATAGATGTTTTAATATATCTACTCATTTCTATCATAGAGGACCCCTAAAACCATCATCGTGCCATTTTTTAGCATAATTTGAAAACTACTTGGAGGAAAATTTTTGAATTTCCATAAGCAGGTCTTAATGAATCTCAATCCTTCAGAAAATTGTAGGTTGCAATTCTTAATTTTTTTGGATATTAATTTCACAACTCATATCATAAAAATATAAAAAATACAAATGCAACATATTTATGTTTGGGTGTTTGGTACTACTAAGTTATCCCGTCGACCAAAAAATTATCGCCAAACTATAAGATTAAATACTAATAATGGATGATCGTGAATGTCACATTCAATGACATTAAATACCGTATTTACTCGTGTATAAGGCGCACCCCTACTTTACAAGTAAAAATGGCGATTTCTTAAAATCTCCTATATAAGGCGCACCATAAATTTGATACGCTAATGAAGAATGACCAAATGAATTTCAGTAAAAAAAAAGCAAAACAAACATTACGCCAAACCAGAAAACAAGACGAAAATGCATTTTTAGACTTCGGGTTGTAAGAGAATGATGGGAAATAGGAATGAGTGATGGTAAAGAGAATTGCTAATTAGTGTTTAGGTAATGTCATTTGGTCTTTTGAATAAAAAACTGCAAGAAATGAAACACATATACAGTAATACTTCAACTAAGTAACATTTTCCAAGTTTTAATATCTTCTTTGAATAATTTCTTGTTTCATATGTATGCCGTTCGACTGCATCCAACAGTAAAAAATTATTCTGTGTATAAAGTGCACCTAGGGGTTTTTCCCTAATTTTTTAGAAGAAAAGTGCGCCTTATACATGAATACATACGGTACAATACACATGTTTAAAACGTCATTAAGTGTTTTTTATTTCGACTTTTTATTTATACTCTACAAATTATTTGTTTTTTCATTATTTCAAATAAAAATTATGTCAATTTCTATAATTTGGCTATTAGTTTGGCGATTTGTATAATTTGGTGAAATTGGTCGATGGGATAACAGAGTAGTACCAGTTGTTTTAGTATTAGTAGTATCTAAAAATTAGCACTTTAGGAGTATAATGTCATGAAATATTAATAAAAATATGAAAATCTAATTTAACATTAGAAACATCAAATATTGAATATGTATAACTAAAAAATTATTCAAATGACTTGTTATTTGGTATCTAGCCCTAGTTTAATCAAAGATTTGAAATATCTTGTTAAAATTTTGTATTGCCATTGAAAGAAAGAAGTTTGGGTTCATTTTGATATGTAAATGCCCCCTAAGAAAGTTTTATATGCATCATTTAAAAATAAACTTTATTTACTATCATTTGGTACAAATAGTTTTTTTTATGATAATTTATTGAGGAATTAGTTAGGGGTGTTTAATTTTTTTTCACAATTTTATTTTTAAACATAATTTAGATACATTTATTTCAGTATATTCTTATTTCTAAAACAGAATTTAAATACAGTCAAGGATCGATAATCGGCACTCCCATAATCCGCAATTTTCTATAATTCGTATCACTTTACGAATGTAGACAGGGAAATAAACAGTTAAGAAAATTTGGAAATTCATAATCCAAAAAGGATTTTTTAAAAACAAACATAATTTTAAAAAAAATTTAAATCATAAAAAAATCTACTTTTTTTTAAACATAAATTTTTTATTTTATGAACAGAAAAAAACCAACTGCATTACAGAATCTGTATACAGTCAAAAACCCGTGATCTGCGCACCCATAATCTGCAGTTTTCTATAATCCCCATTACTTTACTAATGTAAACAATGATATTAACACTTTAAAAAAATTACATATTTGTGACCAAAAAAGGATTTTTTAAAACAAATAATAAATAAAATTGAAAAAAAATCATAATAAAACATCTATATATTTTTTAATTTAACTCTTTTATTCTATTAACAGTAAAAAATAAACTGTATTACAGAACATATACAGTCGAGGATCTGTAATCCGCGGACCCATAATCCGCAATTTTCTATAATCCGCGTTACTTTACGAATGTAAACAATGAAATAAACAGTTAAAAAAATTTACAAATCCGTGATCCAAAAATGGTTTTTTTTAAACAAATAATAAAAAATGTAATAAAAATCATAATAAAACATGTATTTTTTTAATCTACTCTTTTATTTTATTAACAGTAAAAAACTAAACTGTAATACGGAACGCACCTAAGCTTACTGAACGTTCGAAACGCTGGCTTTTCATTCGTAACTATTTCAGTTTGTGTAAATTAAGGAGAGTAAATAACGAATGCAAACGCTTTATTTTGTGTGCTTGTCGTGCTTCCTAGCAGTAATACAGCATCACCTTAGAACTAAACATTAGGGGTTGGGAAAGTCGAATCAATGTAACCAATCATAGTGATTGATTGCAAAGGTTTCGCCAGCGTCAGGAAAGGCAAAGGGGAACCTTCAACTACAGGCGAACTCTGATTTCTCAAGATCCGATCTTTCGGGCAACTAAGCTTTATCCGGGGAACTCTTTTTTTCATTCTATTTACATTCTTAATTTGGCAACAAGCACAGTTGATGAGTTGATGTTTATGAATTTACGGCTCACGTGTCTTGATTTTACTTTTTACTCTAATGCATATGCAAGGTGCAAAATGAATAACGAAAAGCGTAGTAATTCACGTTTGTAATGAAAGAAAGGTGGCGCTTTTTTCTCTGCTAATGTTTGTAATTAGTCCCATGTGAGCGCGGTTACCACTGACATCTTCTGCTTGAGTTTGTCTTGTGTAAGTTGGTTGCGTATGTTTTTTTAAGTCTTTTAATCAAAAATCGGCTTGCTTTAGTACAAGCTTTAAAGTTCGTGGAGAGCTATAAGCAAAGTATACGTTTGGCCAAAGCGGTCTAAATTTTAGCTTCAAATTATTAAGAAATGTGCAGCATAAAGTGTAAATGTGAAAACGACATGTAGATAGAAGCATATATATATAATTTTTTTAAATAAAATAACTTTAAATATGCATTTTTTAAAAATTAATTACTATTAAATTAGTTACTAGATTTCATATTTATCTTTCCATATTATACTGATTATAGAATTAAAATGCTGTCTAAGAATAATAAAATGACGCATAATCCATTATTCTCTATAATCGGCAATATTCTATAATCCGCGCAACCTTTGGCCCCAACTTGTGCGGATTTTAGATCTTTGACTGTATAATTATTTTTATTTAAATGCACATATATATTAATTTTTTAATAAAACAACTTTAAAAAGACATTT
This sequence comes from Maratus speculifer, assembly GCA_964019185.1. Lineage (NCBI taxonomy): Eukaryota > Metazoa > Arthropoda > Arachnida > Araneae > Salticidae > Maratus > Maratus speculifer. The sequence goes on from CAXHSM010000423.1 coordinate 10,841,510, forward strand.
TTTGAGATATGAAATCTAATAATCAATTTATTATTCGATTTATCCTTTCATATTATACTGGTTATAGAATTAAAATACTGTCTAGGAATAATTAAATGTTGTGTAATCCATAATACTGTAAAATCCCCAATATCCCATAATCTGCACAACCTTTGGTCTCAACTTGTGCGGATTATAGAACTTTGATTGTATACCGTATATACTCGCGTATAAGTCGAAAAATTTTAGAGAAAAAAGAACTTCAAAGTAGGGGGGTCGACTTATACGCGAGGACTAAAAAAAATTTATAAATAAAATACCGGAAAATAGTTTGTTAGCGAATCAGTGCTGCAACACCCCATTGTTTGTAGAGTACAAAATCCAAAATCCTTCCAACCTCAACGATTCTGAATTTAAGATCATTTTTAGTTTATTTTTCAAAAAAATAATCTACCCTACTCTGTTGCAAAGAAAAAAAAATGTGTGATTTATGTCAAGAACACATTTCCAATTCTAAAAAATAGAGATGGGCAAAATCGTCCATTTTAAATATTCGTTCGAGTCAGAATCGTTCACCGAAAAGAACGAGTTATTCGAATTCGTTCCGAAAATAGTAACGATTCAGAGAAAAAAGGAACGAATCTAAGAAAAAAAGGAATGGATCCGGGTTTTCATCATCATTCTCCAATTTTGATGAATCGTTCCTTTTCGGGATTGTTTTTATTTCGGAACGAGTCCGAGGAGTCGTGTTTTTCGGAGTCGTTTCATTTTGGAACGAATCAGAGGAGTCGGTCTTTTTCAGAGTGATTCCGAGAAAACAGTTCTTTTCAGAGTCGTTTAATTTCGGAATGACTCTAAAGAATTGGTCCTTTTTGGGGTCGTTTCATTTTGGAACGACTCCGAGAATCGTTCCTTTTCGGGGGAAAGTCAATCGGTTCCTTCTTTTGGAGGCGGGTCGACTTATACGCGGGTTTTGAATTTTTTCTTATTTTTAACAATATAAGTTAGGGGGTCGACTTATACGCGAAGTCGACTTATACGCGAGTATATACGGTATAGGTATTAATTTTTGAAGTACCTCACTTTAACCATCATAGGATAAGCTTGGAATATCAAAACATGCTCTTTTAAATGTATCATTGTGTGAAAACAATCTAACAAAATTGAATATTTTTGCTTCATGATTGATCTATCGTAATCTAGTGTGTATAAATTGCATCAAAAGTTTCATTTAAATTTATTAGTCTGGTTTTTAGGCTTTCTCTAAAAAAAGTTTAGTTTTATGGCCCACTTTCTCCCACCTGATGCTGTTGTATAAAAAGGTGGGTCAGTAGCCTTTATTACTTCAGCTTTGTTTGAACTTTCCTCAATCTATAGTTTATGAGTAAAATGTGCATCACAGACAGACGCTGGAATAATTTTTTAATGGTTCTGATTTTAATTTTTAAGTACAAATAACAGCAAAGGACTTCATCTCACTGCTTTTCTATTTATTTCTCTTATTATTTACTTATTCCACCTTTATTGGTATAATGTAGTATGTAAATGCGTATTTAGATAAGCGTATATAAATATACTGTATTCTTTAATATATATATTTTTTTATTTTATGTACTTCACATTTTATATATTTATTATGCATGCAAAATTAAAACATAAAACTATATTACAAATAGTTATATATATATATTTAATATTATATCTAAAAAAAAAAAAATCTCTGAAAAAAAAGGCCACAAAATTATAAATTAGAAAAAAATGTATATTATTACAAAAATATATATTCAAAGTTATTATTTAACCACTAGAAGGATTAAGTAATAAAAAAATCAACCTCAAGTGCTGAAGTGGGCAACAACCACCTCGTAACATTTATTGTCAAAAAAAGGAGATTAGGATATGGAATTCTTCCATAGTTACAGTATTCTAGTCGAGTAGAGAATCTATTATCCGAAATCGTCGGGACCGAGGGCTTTCCGGATTTTGGAATTTTCCGGATTTCGGGTCCGTCCGAAACTCGACACCCCCCCCCCCCACCGCCATAAAAAAACACGGAAAATTTTAAAATAATAATAAAATTATAGCACTGTCATCTAGAATATGAATGAAAAGTGTGTTGTATGAGAAGTCTGTAGAATAAACACTATGCTACAACTTTGACTCTTGTACTACAGTACAAAAGTCTCAAATCCGGATATCCAAAATTCAGAACTCTTCAAAATCCGGACGTTTTTCTAATTGGCTTTATATGTATATATATATATATATATGTATATATTACCGTTAATCCGCGCCTCCCCCTCCCCTCCCAACGTGACGAAAAAATCGTAAAATAATTAGAGGATGGCGCTTATACAGGATTTTTCTGCGATCGTTTCACAAAATTTGCATTTTTTGCGAGATATCTCCAGGATTTTTTCGCGATATTTGACGTGATTTGCAAGGTTTTATCGCGATATTTGACGAAATTTGCAGGGTTTTATCGCGATATTTTACGAATTTGCAGTTTTTTCGCGACACTTGAAAAAATTTGCGTTTTTTATGGGAATGAATCATGAAGAAATGAATGAATCATAAATTCTTGAATGAATCATGAATTTTGATACTTGAAGCAATTCTTGAAAAAATTTGCGTTTTTAATAAAAAACACAAATTCTGTCGAAAAAAAACGCAGAAAGAAGGTGAATTTTGTAAAAAAAAAAGCCAAAAATGCATGAAATCTAATTAAAAATCTCGAAAAAACGGACATTTCATCAAAGATTCATGATTCATTCATTTCATAATGATTCATATCGTTCTCAATCGCCTTCATTTCCGGATTTCGGGTCCTTCCGGATTTCGGAATTCCGGATAATAGGTCCTCTACTGTAGTTATATATAATACTTTGGTGTCATGCAAAAGTATAAGAATAAATAATTGAGATATTTAAGTATGTCATATATTAAAAGATAAATAGTTGCATGTAGCTGTGTTTTTGGATAATGTTATATTAGAATTAAAAAAGTATTTTCAGTAATTTATATTTCTAAACATGGTTTACATTTACATTTTAAAAAGACAATATAAATGCAATTACTACTAAGTTTGATTTAACGTGAATAAAGGTGTAAATGAATTCACATGCAATGAACTATGTTTTTCTTACTTTCACTACAAAATTGTGATATAATATTTTCTTAGTAATAAAAAAAAAAAATCTTTAAATGCAAATATATATGCAATAAGTTTTGTAATTTTAATATCCAGTTTTATGTTTTAGTCGCATGTAAAATAACTCCCTTGTAAATTTTAAAAAGGAAATAGTTTATAAAGGAAGAATAAGGTCCTTTTGCAATGCCATTTTCTTTTTATTTCATTTTACCCCCCCCCCGCCCCCCCCGCCCCCATCAATATTTAATATATATGGGTGATTCTCAAAATAGGGGACAATTTATGTCTTTTGGCATAGAAAAAAAATTAAGAGGTTTTCTGCCATGTTTTTATATTTAGATATGTTTTTCTTAATATTATTCATTACTTGCACTCAATAATTACTCACTTTTTAGTTAAAAACACCTTAAAATAACAGAAAAAAGATTCAAAATGTCATTAGCATGGATGTCCACAGCAGGTGTGCCTTGTGTAAAGTAGCATTTTTCAAGAGTTAATATCATGTTTATAAAATAAACAAATGTTATTCTTTCTTTACATTAATCAATGAGAGGATTTATCCAATAAATTTCTTTTTAAAAATAAAATTATAGTATATAAAAAAAGAATTAAAGTTTGTCCTCCATATTCGATTTTCAAAACAAGGTCATACTAGAACAGCTGGTTATTAATAAAAATTCCCTTTTCACATATGACAATAGTTTGGAAATATAAAGTTTCTCCATGGCAACAAGTAGCCATTTTATCCCAGCCTGAAAATAGAAGCATGTATTGTATTTTAAGAATAGAAGTTGAATATTAGGGGCGTACATCAATTGTATGTCATTAGAATGGATAATAATTTTCATGTTTATTTTATAGTTAAAATTTTTATTTTATTTATTTGCATAGAACTTTTGTGTTTTAAAAAGCCCCAGAAAGGACTATTGCATTGTGATTATATTATGGCTCATAATCTTATTTAAATTAAAATTTGTCATTTGCATGGACAGATATCAGTGTCATTAGCATGGTTTTTCTGTCCATGCTAAAGACTCCTCTGTGCATAAATGTAACCAGTGCTTACATTGTATCCTTTATAAAGTTTAATTTTACGTATAAATTTACGTATTACATTTATTACCTCTAAAATATGCATTAAATCTGTAGGAAAATCACTAAGACAGATTCTTACATTGTTAGTGTCAGAATGTTGCTCATGTAACAAAGTTTCCTCTTTGGTAATGTTTTTATTCTCCTTATATGTATATATGTAAAAATGGAAACCATTTGCTGAAAAGAAAGGCTTATAAATATAGAAAAAATATTTAAACAGGAATAAAATAAAAGTTTCATAATATATTTATTCCATGTAATTTGTTTTGTCATTAGCATGGCTCAAAAAATACTAATTATTTTTTAAAGTTAATTTTTAAATATTTAGCTCTGCTGACTACATGGAAAATATACCTAATATTATATTAACAACACCTATTTTTTTCAGAAATTTTGCTAGCAGTATTTTTTTAAGATTTCATTTTTGAAATAGTCCCCTATTTTGAGAATCACCCATATACAGTAGACTCCCTCAAATCCACACTCCTAAAATCCACAGCTCTCTAAAATCTGCACATAATGTACAGATGTAAACAATGAAACATTCAGTTCAGATGTAGGTGCAAAATTTGACTTTTTTAGTTTTATATCAATTCCATGTATTTTTTAATTTGTAATTTTTCTTAAGGTTATTGAATTCACTTTTTTTCTTGAAGAAAGAATAATTTATTTCTAAATAAATCAAGACATTGCTGACATCATTGATAATCACAATCTTATCAAATATATTTATGTATTAATCAGTCTTTTTTAGTAATTAAGTCTGGCTAAACCGGAAATAAAGCTTTATTATTTTATGATCCTGATGTGAATTAGTAATGTGTCTTTATGAGGCAAGTTTCATTGAATAATTTAGGACAAACACATTTTATCTTTATAATAAATATTTAATTGTATATTATTGATTATTAATTTGACCTTTGCTTTTAGTGTTTTTATCATTTTAAAAACCTTAATTTTTATTATTTTAGTTTATTACTTATTTTAATATTTTAGTATATTGTAAGCATTATTATAATTTTGATTTCAATATTAATTACATTCAAATTACTTTTCTAAAAATATAAACAAAGCAATGACCAGAAATCCACAATTTTCTAAAATCCACACAATCTCTGATCCCAAGCTGTGCAAATTTGAGGGAGTCTACTGTATATACAGTACCGGACCTCAAATCCGGACTGGTCGAGACAGCGATCGTTCCGGATTTCGGAATTTTCCGGATTTTAGGTCCTCAACCAAAACAATAGTTAAACAGATATGGTACATACCCCTGACAAAATTTTGCATGCCGTTAAGCATTCTATTTCGCGTATCGCCTAGTTAGGCTTAGCGTAAATAAAGCCAAATAGACGAATTACAAAATAAGAATAATAAATAAAAATAAGGATAAGAAATATTTTTAAATACTACTGCATATTCTTAAAAATATTAAAACGTCTTTTGGAAAACGAAAATGCGTTATTGCTCGCGAGAGCCGAGTTAGGCCTAGGAATCGATATCTCGAATCGCCGTGTTAGGTATAAGTAAACAGAGAAAAACAGATTACAAAAACAATCTAAAATAAGGATAAACAATTTTTTTAATACGGCACATCACATTTATTAGCAACATAAAAAACATTTTTTAGAAAATGAAAATCACTAGAGCCGCATTAGGCCTAAAAGTTTTATAACGAATTAGACTCAATGAAAATAAACAGAGAAACATAAATTAAAAAAAAATAATTTATAAGAAATCTAAGGTTGAGGTAGCATTAATATAAATAAAATAAAAATAAACATTTATGAAAAAATAATAAAACGTATTTCAATGATCTGCTTTCAGTGATAGGGTTTCTTTCCCACGTTCTTTCCTTTATTAAAAAAAAAAAAAATACTTATCTCCGTTGCTAATTGACGAATTTCTTTCAAATTTTCAGCATGTTACAATAATAGCAAATTAGACCGTGGTACAAATTTTTATTAGAATATAATTAGTTATTCGAAAATTAGGATACCCGTTAAAAACGGCCACTATAGAGAAAAAAAGGAAGCGAAGAAAAACAAGATATCCATCTAACATATGTTTTGCTTATTCACTTGTTTATTTAACTGTACGAAGTAGAAAATCAATGTTATCAGAATAAGATTATTAACTTTCAATGGATTAGTTTGTTTTGTTATGCAGAAATAAACCTTGTATAGATTCCCCCCCCCTCCTTTTGAAATAAGGAACAAATATTTTTGGTACGGTATTTACATACAAAATTTTTCCGAAAGAGAAAAAATGTTAAAAAAATTTAAAGTGGAGGAGAAGGTGTAGTAAAATATGTTTACATATAAATATTATAAGTGTAATGTAATCCCCTTTTAAAAATAATTCTCCCTTGTGGTTATTTATTTTTGGGGGGCGGAAGGGGGTGCAATTTCTGTTTTAATGAAGAGTAATTAGTAAATTTGGATTAAAAGTAATGTAAAAACAAAACATTGCAATAAAATTAATGAATTGAGTCCAATTGCTTAGTTTAGAATGACTTGGAACTGTATTATGCACGCACGTTGCGCCATCTATGGACAGTTTTTAGAATTTTTTAATCAGAGATCGTCGCGGAATTTCAGATTTCGTTATTCGTTCCGGATTTTGGGTCGTCCGGATTTCGGGATTCCGGATTTGAGGTCCGGTACTGTATATATATATATATATATATTAAACAATTTATAGCTGTAATGCACATTTTTATACTTAGAATCGACTATAATTAGCTTTAAACATGCTAAAAATCAAATAAATGATTAAAATATTGTTATTTTCAGTAGTGTAGTCAGGATTTCTTTTTGGAAGGGATTCAGAAGTTTCATTCATGTTTAATATATATTTACATACAGTAAAACCTACCAAGATAAAATCACACAGGATAGTTAAAATTTCTGTTTTAAACAGGCTTTTTTGTTAATATGTAATTGTATGGCATTTTTTTTTAGATGGGACTATGGAATATTCACATTTGTGTTAGCATTCTATTATAGGCAAATTGATTTTTTGCAAGCTTTGCCTCATTTTCGTAAGTATACTTTTTTTTTATGTTACTTGTAGGGGAGATTGGGCTACAGTGAATCTAAGTACACAGATGACCACCTTTTATATTTTATTTATTTTTAAATTTTTAAAGCTTTTCTTTTAGAGTGATTTTTTACAGCAATGAATTGATTATTTATAGCCTTTACACATATCGTTAGCTCAGAATGATTAATTTTTTTCTGATTGGTTGTTTTGAGCTTCTAAAAAAATTTTTTCATCATCGTACTTTTCTTTATTATTATTTAAATGTTATAGATAAATAATTAAAAACAACTTTTTATATAAATGTAAGATACTTGTTTTTATTTAATATTAAAATTAATATGCTAAAAAGAAAGCTTTAAATAATAATTTTACGGAAATATATAGAACTTCAACATGGGGCACAGTAGACCATCCACTGCTGGAGTACAGTGGACCGCAACCTACTCTGTTAATGTAATGCAGAATTTACAAAATATTTAATAATTGCTTATTCTCTTCAAATAAATACTGTTTTGAAGTAATTATTTAACTGTAAAATAAAGTAAACAAAAAAAATGCCTGTGTATCATAGTAAGAAATATTTTCGTTTGTATAAGGCTTTTAAGGCCCCTGTCCTCGCTCGAGGAAACACTCCTGAGCTAATGCTATTCCTATGGGGAAGCATTTTTCTAAAAACTCTTTCGCATTTTGACATTTTTGAATATATATATATATATATATATATATATATATATATATTGCATTGGATAGCTGAGGTGCATGCCGACAACGCACCTTTTTTACTTTTTCGATTTTGGTTGCAGATATTTTTTTTAAAGCACTTTCAGTTTCGAAACCGGTTTTAAAAGTGAAACTAACTTTTTAAAAAATACCTGCAACCAAAATCGAAAAAGTAAAAAAGGTGCGCTGTCGGCCTGCACCTCAGCTATCCAATGCAAAAAAAAATTATTCAAAAATGTCAAAATGCAAAAGAGTTATTAGAAAAATGCTTTCTCATAGGAATAGTATTAGCTCACGAGCTTTTCCTCGAGCGAGGACAGGGGCCTTAATAAACAATGCAAGTATTTAGCAACGGTAACCGGTTATTTCTAACAAATTTCTAGCATTTTCTAAAATTTCATTAATTATTTTAGAAGTGACATAAAACAAATTTGGAATCAAAACTTTATAGTTAGTAATATGTTTTTCGTATCGTTGTTATCGCAAAATCACTCGGAGATCCAAAATTATTTCATTAAAATTTCAGGCCGATAGTATTTAGAGTTTCATTTTCAAGTTTTTGTGAATTTAATTTTATGTTTTTTAATAATTTCACCTTATTTTCAATTGATCCCATGTCAATCTATTCTTATTTAAAAAGTATAATACTCTTTTTAATATTTTTTCTGTTTTGTTTGAAAATTTTGCTTGAAAAATTTGAATTTTTTTTTTTTTTTTTAAGCTATAAGGGAAAATAAACAGGACTCAAACTAATGAAAAATAAATATATATTGAAGTGAAATAATGCATAATAGATGACTATATAGTGGTACTATGTATCCTGGTGGGTGAACCAGTGCACTCTGCTTCTGGGGCATACTGGTGCTCTTTATGATGGTATAGAAATAATTTTTTTAAAGGTATTTGAAACTATGCTCTGAAAAAATTGTGTCATGTAAAATTGCTTAATGAATGATCAAGGATATTTTTAGGCAGAATTTAATTTAAAAGAAAAAAAAAATGTAAGTTGCTGTTTAAAAAATATAATCAAAGCCAGAAATCTGCAAAATTCTAAAATCCACACAACCTCTGGTCTCGAGCTCTGCGAATTTGAGGGAGTCTACTCTATATATACATAACTTTTATATACATACATATAAATACTTTTATATACATCTACTGCATTTTCTATGGAATAATCTATAAAAATATTCTAATTTTTGTATGAAAATTGTCACAATCCTAGTCAGAGGAAGACTACATGACTCAAGATTCAATTTACGCTGTAAAGATATTATTTATTATAATCTTTCTTACAAAATGACGACCATTTCTAGGAGTGTTGTTATTTCTAAGTAAATACTCACTGCTGACAAAATTATAATCACTAGCAGGGGAATATGGAAGAACTTTGATTTAAAGTGTTTGTTGCCATCTGGAAAAATTCGTAAAGGTAAATCTATGAATGCTGTTATGAAAATAGTCATGGACTTACTCATATGGAAAGAATATATGAAATATAAATAATATCTGAATAATGAAGACTTAACTGGGACAAAAATAAAGTCACCTGTGGGAGATATATGGACACGAACAGTATTAAAATGTGAGTAAAATCATTCATAGTTTTAAAAATATTTAGACAAAACTTGATGATACTCTAAAAATAAAGTAAGAAAACATTTCTTGTAAGAAATTAAAATGATTATACAGCTATACTCTAGAGAAATTAACAATATAATTGAAAATATAAAACAGCATGCCAATGAAGAGTTTTAGTAGAAGGTTTTATGAAATCAATGAGAAAATAAATATGTAATTTTAAAACTAAAAACACTTTCTTGTTTCGATGTTTTTTGTGAATTGCTTTTTTGATTTTAACATGATGCATTATAACTGCAACACGCTTATTTCAAATACTGCTGTTTTAATAATTTTTATCTAAGGTATTGAAATGTTTATTGGTTGATTTGTTTTTCAATAAAATGTGCTATATGCATGATATTTTCTCCCATCTTGTAAGGAGTGAGTTTTGGCTTGCAGAAAGTGGTTGTAACCAGTTTTAAATGGCAGTAACTGGTAGAAAATCATTTCAGGTATAATCTGAAACTTTTTTAGGAATATTAAAATCCTTAAGTATATTTTATTTAGGATAAATAAACTAAATAAAATATTAAGGATAGTGCTTATTTAAAAATAAATAAATTTTTATTAGGAAAAGGGTGTAATGCAATAAATAGAATTTCTGTTGTAACATGATTGTGAAATTTTATATATAATAAATTATCCGAATATTTTAAAATCTCACTTTAAAATTCAAAATTGAAAAACATATCCAATACTTATTTTAAATTAAGCATATTTCCAATAAGTAATGCTTGTCTTGGAAAAATATTTTCCAACATTTCTTCTTTTTCAAAACAAGATATGAAACAGTCTGGATTCATAAAGTTTAGTAAATTAGTTCTGTGCTATAGATTGCTCCATGATTAAAATACTAATAGTATATATGTAAGTGGTAATTTTTTGAATATTTGAATATTGTAAGATATTTCACTGTACAAGATATTTCACAAAAAAAAATTCTGCATTATTTTTATGCTTCTATTATTTACTTATATATTTTCATAAGAATCATTTTTATATATTATATAGTAGATAATCTGTTATTGGAGTGTTTAATTTATTTTAAAATATTTTGAAAAGTGATATTTTACAGTATCGTAGATGTTTTGTATTTTTTCATTTTTATGCTCAGTTATAAACTATAATGTTAATAGTTAAACTTGTGCAGCATCAAATTACTATTATGAAAATTTCTGTTTTTCAAATGAAAGAAAATTAGTATTATAGGAAACACTGGCAGGCACCAACACAGACAATCGAAATGACGATGCCTAGAAATTTAGATTTATTAAAACTCGATAAGCATATTAAAATGCTACTAATATGACAAGTTCTATTCTTGATGGAAATCACATCCAGACCTAATAGTTAATTGGTTGATTGGTAGGTTTGCCATTGTGTTTTCCTGCTGCCAGTTCTCCATGTTTTCATACCTTTGGAAGCAGTGAAACACAATGGTAAATCTATAAGAAAATTGCTAAATTTTGGTTTCCGAGTGTTTTTCACCAAGATATGATTTTGCAGACCGATTGTGTTTCAGCATGCTAATCGAGTTTTACCTAATTGTGGACTTTCAGCTGGGAATCACATGGGAGTGATTGCCTATGCTGTTGCCTCCCAGTCTATAAACAAAACATATTCATATGATCATTTTGAAACTTTTCATTATATTCATAATCTTTAATTTTAACTTTTAACTAAGTTTATTGTGCAACAAATGCATGTGTGAATTATAAATAATTGCAGATTAGAACTCTCATTAGTATTGATTCTTTGTTTCTGCTATGCGGGTTTTAACTGGTTACAATCACTTGTTTTAATAATACTGTCAGAGACTTTATAACCCTGCATCTGATGTTCTGTAATGACTCTTATACTATCTATAGACTCTATTATAACTCAGATTAATGTTTTCACTTCACACATTTCCATCATCCATGGACTGCTCTATGAAGGTGTTTCCAAGTAAGCTGTATTTTGAAATTGCATGAAAAAGTGAATTTTGATATACCGATTATTATTTACATAGGCCTTTAAACATGGTGAAAAGATTAATAAGTCATTAAATTATTACCATGCAATTTAAATTGAAAGAATAATGCAAAATGTTGTCCTAATAATCCTTTATATTAGATTAAAAAAATAATTTTGGGTGTATTTGCACATCCCATTTCTCTTTCCAGAATATTTGTTATTTGTCTCATTGCTTAAATCTATCATTGCTTTCATTGATGATATGAAATTATAGAATTTTATCCTTAAATTTGCTTTATTTTTTTATTATTTAATGTAACAACTTTTAATTTTACTGTTAAATATTTTCTTTCTGATAAATTAGTTTTATGATGATTGGTATTTAGTTTACATGTTATCATTTTAAATATAGTTTCATCAGTATCAGGAAATTAAGTTCCAAGCAGCAGAAAATTAGGTTTCTATTGTAGATTTTAATATTATCATGAAAATTTTATTTCAATTCAGTTTAATGCATTAATTTTTATTTTTCATAATAAATTTATTTTTTCTTTCTTATAAATTTTTTTAATGAATCATAAAAGTGATTAAGTTATTTATGTTTCTTGCTGGTGGTATAAAGTTATCTATACATCAACCAAATTACCTATAAATCTGAAATATGCAGCAACATATTTTTTCACAAAACATTTTTGGAAAAAAAGTTTCTAGCTCACACCAAGGAAAATGTTTTGTGTGTGAGATATGCAACAAGAGTTTCTCTCAAAAAAGTAATTTAAGCACACACCTGCTGATTCATACTCGTAAGAAACCTTTTCTCTGTGAGATATGCAAAAAACGTTTCTCTCAAAAAAGTAGCTTAAGAACACACCTGTTAATTCATTCTGGTGAGAAATCTTTTGTTTGTGTGATTTGCAACAGGAAATTCACACAAAAAAGCTCTTTAAGCAGTCATCTGTTAATCCACACTGGTGAGCAACCTTTTGTCTGGGAGATATGCAATAAGAAATTCTCTTATAAAAGTAATTTAATCTCACACCTGTTAGTTCATTCTTCCGAGAAATCCTTCGACAGAAAGAAAAAGTCATTTCTATGTGAGATATGCAACAAAATATTTTCTCAAAAGATTCATTTACGCAGTCATCTATTAGTACACACTGGTGAGAAACCTTTTGTGTGTGAGGTATGTAACAAGAAATTCTCTCTTAAGAGTAATCTAAGCAAGCATCTCTTAATTCATTCGGCGAAAAACCTTTTATGTGTGACAGTTGTAACAAGAAATTCACTCAAAAGTATCATTTAAGCAGCCATCTGTTAATTCATACTGGTGAGAAACCCTTTGTTTGTGAGGTGTGCAACAAGAAATTCAATATTAAGAGTAATTTAAGCAAACATCTGTTAATTCATACTGGTGAAAAACCTTATATGTGAGAGAGATGCATGAAGAAATTCTCTCTTAAAAGAATTTTATGCAGGCATCTCTTAATTCAAACTGGCGAGAATCTTTTTTATTGTGAGATATGCTACAAGAATATACCTCATAAAAGTTATTTACGCGAACATGAGTTAATTCATACTGATGTACATTTGTGAAAGATATGCAACAAGAAAGTTTCTCAAAAATTATCTTTTACAGCATCCATTAAGTGGTAGTGATAAACAAAATGTTCTTAAAACTTTTTTGTCTTTGACCATAATCCAACAAAATACTTTTGATTATCCCTGTAAACGAACTGTTCATACCACAGACTTCATTTTATGTTGTGGTTGTGTTATTTATAGCAATTACATGTACATATTTCAGATAATCCTTTTCAGTCCAACAAAATACTTCTGACTGTCCCTGTAAACGAACTGTGCATACTACAGACTTCATTTTATGTTGTGGTTGTGCTATTTATAGCAATTACATGTACATATTTCAGGCAATCCTTTTCAATACGCCGCTGAAGTGTGGCGTTTCAACATGGCGCTGGGCATAAATAGCTTGAAGTGCCCATTTGTTTAACATAGGAGTTTAAAAAACGAATTTTACTCAAGTATTAGACATCATTTTTAATCCATTAAAATCCTTTCTCTGCATAGTTGAAGGTAGGGTTTTTATTAAGAAATCATTAAACTTTTGACTTTGTATTTAGATTTTTTAATTAATTAAAAACTAGCTACGCTTTATGCGAGCAGCAATGGTGGCCATGAATGGGCGAATTTTTTTATTGTATTACTGTGTAAAAGGTGACATGGGAAAAAATGACCGTATAAAAGTGACAAGGAATTGATGTATAGTAATGCAATAATAACATTATGTTTTTTCACATTCGCATTATTTATTCTATTAATATCTGAAGACTGGTCAGAACATATAAAATACACTCTTCGTTACCACTTTAATTTTTAGCTCTTATTTATCGACAAGTTTAAAATAGATATTTCTTTATAATTATCAACTTTCAGGTATTATTAAATGTTAAACTTAGATTTATTAAGAAGAATTGGTCTTAAAAAATGATTATATATTTTATTAACTGATAGCAAATTAATACAAATAATTGCAAAAATAAATAAAATTAATTATTAAAAATTAGTTTCATTGGCAAGAATAATTAAAAAAATGATAATATTTTATTAATTCACAGTTAATCAATAAAAATAAATGTCTAACTAATTAAAATTAAATATTAAAAATTATACTCATTAAAAAATATTTATTTATTTACAAAATGATAATATTTTATTAACTCATAGTAAATAAATAAAAATATGTGTATAAAAAAATAAAATTAAAAATTATTCTCATTAGAAATATCTATTTAAAAATATATAATATTTTATTAACCATGGTAAATTAAAATATATAAATAATAATTAAAATATTAATATAATAATTATATATAATTGTTTATGTATTATATAAATATATTATTTATATAACATATTTATTATAATTATATTTAATATATTTTATTATGTATTATTATATTATTATATTTGTATAATTTTATATTATGTATACGTACATACACACACAAATATATATACATATATAAAACCATTATATAATACTGTTTAACATCTACAATTATGCATGTTTTAATATATATTATGTTTCATATTGTATAATACGATAATAATATTTATATATTTTTTTTAAATTTACATCTTAGTGTTATTTATAGTTTTAACTATATATAATGTATATTTTTATTATTATTATAAACTTATGGAGTGATATTTTATTTATATTTACGTAATTAGGATGAGCGAAGCGAATCCTCTACTAGTCCACTCAAATGACACTTTGTCGTACACTTTACAAAAAAACTATACAGTATTTTCACTTGAAATTAAACACAAATATAAATTATGATCTGTAGATTTGCAGAATATTATTTTTTTTACAGAAATACTTTTCAAAAAATTATTATTTTAATTAATTTATTTTACATGCATTTCCAATGCGGACGCATTTTAGCAAATAAATAAAAAATGAAACGCGTAAATTTTCAGAAAAAAAAATATAAATCATGGAGTAAATAATTATAGATAGAATCATGATTAATTTAATAAATGAAATATGTTTTCATCACTCCGCAAAATCGTTTGCACAGATGACACTTAAACATTTTAAAAGAATTGTATTATAGATTTTTTTTTTTTTTTTTTTTTTTTTTTTTTTTTTTTAGTAAAGTGGCAACAAAAGAATTGTAAGCAAATAAAATTAATTTTTAAATTTGTCATACAAATGAAAAATTAAATCATTTGTATTTAAAGTAATGTTACGTTCTTATTTGTGGACCGAAAAAGGTTTAGTGAACGGTACTTTAGACTTTGTTGCGCGTATTAAAGAAAATCACAAGCCATCAGACCAGATACCGCGAATAATCATGGATAAATTTGAGTACTGCAGTAATTTAACTTATAAGAATTGGTGCGTACCAATTTCCCCAATAATTAAATTCTGGAAAAATGGAAGCATAAATTGCTCAATAAAACAATTTCCTTTGCAATCAGTTTTTGCAGTTATAATTCATAAATCTCAAGGTTTGACATCAGATAAAGCAGTAGTAGATATTGGGGATAAAGAGACACCAGTTTGCTTAACGCACGTAGCGTTGTCGAGAGTGAAATTCCTTCAAGGTTTATCATTTAATAGAAAATTTCCTTACGAGAGATTCTACAATATAAAAAATTTTCATATGCTGGTATGCAGAAAAAAAGAAGAAATTAGAATTAAAAAAATAATAATACATTTAATAGTTCTTAGTATCAACGAGAGTAGATTTTAATGTTTTTCCAAATATTTTGTTTGAATGTATTATTCTAAGATTGCTATCAAAGATTATTTGATGTGAATTACAAAGATTGAAAACATACCTATTTCAAATCATTTCAGATAACTCCAGAGGCTATTGGGAAATGTAAAAACATCTTTAAAACTTTTGATTAAAAATTAAAAAAATATTTTGTAAAATTTTGCTTCGAAAATATTTTTATTTATACCAGTCTTATATCACAGATAAAAAATTCCGAGGAAATTCTTAATTATTTCGCTGAATTTACATTTCTAAAATTTAAATACGCCAAAACATAAGATAAAGTTTTTGCTTAATAAAGATGCAAAAATAATATAAAATAATAATGTTATTTTCAAATATTTATCTTATGAAATAATGCTTCGCGAATCCAAACAAAGCACGGCTTTTGCTAGTATATATATGTGTGTGTGTATGTGTGTAATAAAATAAAAAAAATTTGCGCCATTTTGCTCGCTCTGAGTTTTAATTCTAAAATTGTGGAACATATTTTTAATCTTAGTTTCGTAATATATTAATCTTTTAACAGCTGAAGTTCCTTTTCTTTTTTTATTTATTTATACTCATTATGAGATTTACTTATACTTATGATATTTACTTAAACTAGTATTTTTCTTTATTATGTTTCTGTATTATATTGTTTGTTTATCACATTATTAAAATTTATTATTACTGTATTACTATATGATAAAATGTGTTATTATCTAAAAATATGATTATAAAAAATATTTTCACAAAAGTTCCAAAAATGGAACTATTATAATTGTTCAAGGACTTTCTTACAAAAACAAACTGAATTAATATTGAATAGTGAACTATTCAATTCCAAATGTGACTTTTTGGACGAACATTGTGGGCCAAACTTTTGGATTTGATTTCATGAAATATCTACTAAATCTCTCCATCCTGTTTGGCTTTATTTTTGTCAAGGAGGATTCGGCGTTATTGTTTTTCATTTTTATGTTAAAAATATACCATGAGTAATTGCTTATATTTTTAAATTACTTTATGATGTGTACTTTAAACAAGATCATATCTTGTATTTTTATTGATACCTATTTTATTGTATTTAAATTTAAAGTTATTCCACGCATCACCTTAGTGCTCCTAAATTTGAATTCTATATTTATATAAAAAAAATGATCACCTCTGATTGGCCTAGGAGGCGCGAACCTCGGGTAGGAATTACTTCACGTCTCGCAAAGAGACAAGCCTTTTAACATCTTCGCGCATTAACACAGATCAGATGATCAATAAAAAATAAAATTAAAAATCTCGAGAATATTCTAAAAAGGAAAGATTACGAAATAATTTTCCGCCCTTTTGGGAAACAAGCAATAGATTTTTAATAAGTTAAAAAAAAAGAAAAAGGACTTTAGCTGTTAAAAGATTAATATATTACGAAACTAAGATTAAAAATATGTTCCCCATTTTAGAATTAAAACTCAGAGAGAGCAAAATAGCGCAAATTTTTTTTTATTTTATTATACACACACACACACACACACACACATATATATTATGTATAATGTAATAATTAAAATATTAATGTAACAAAATAATTTTTTTCCGTGGCCCTTTTTTCCGCTCTTGTTCAAATATTCATAATGCATACAAATAAACACAGTAAAAAAACATTGCTCATTGATGGCCGCCGTTGCTGCTCGCATGGAGCATAGCTAGTTTTTAATTAATTTAAATAAATAAATAAATACAAAACCAAAAGTTTGAGGATTTTTTAATAAAAATCATGTCATTAAATATGCAGAAAAAATATTTTAATGACTTAAAAATGATATCTAATACTTGAGTAAAATTCTTTTTTTAAACTCCTACGTTAAACGAATGGCACTTCATACTGTTTATGTCCAGCGTCATGTTGATAACGTCACGACTTCAGCGGCGTATTTTCATGAGTTAGAGCATAGATAGACGAACATGAAAATCGAAGTTATTAACAATTATCAATTATTTAAATCTTAAAAAAAAGAACGAAAATTTACACATCAAGCATAGTGTATAAAACATAGTCCAATGCAACTAAAATATTTTGTTAAAACTTTAGTGTTTTTTGATAGTACAGATAAAAAAAGAGTTATTTTTCCTGAAATGTCCGTAAAGGCTTACTGTGGTGATACAAAGAGAGAGTTTTTTGTTTTTTATCTGTTAATCTGTCCGTTCTGCAATAATTGCTGCAAAAAATATATGATTAGCTTGAAATTAAATGGCATGTTGGCAGAGCCTGATAAAGGTTATACTGGACCCAAGGCCCAGCACTTTTCCCGGGCCCCTTCGCAAAAAAATATTAGCTAGATTTTTTCTCCCAGGGTGGGGGGAGGGTATTTGCAGGATTATGATTAGATTATCATACGTTTGCCATGTTAAACAAAATTGTTTTCGGTTTTTGAGAAAATAATTGCATTTAAAAAAACATTTTTATAATCACTTTATTAAATTTGGGCTCTTCTCAGCAGTGGGCCCAAGGCCACGACTCGTTGGCCTGTGCGGTAATCAGGCAATTCATGTTGGTGAGATATCCGATTTAGTTGTATACATTTTGCTATATTTGGTTCATTATTTCTGAAAATATAAAAAAATATATTTTTCACCATACTGCTTTTTATACGGCAATACAGACTGTTTTCAAATTTCCATTTGTTAAAGAGGATCATGCATCTGTTTAATGTTTTAAGTGACGTGACAAAGCACGGATGCTAAAATTTCCCATTAAGACTTTTAAATTATTCCTATTACTTTGAAATATTGTCAAGATTTTTGTCATTTTTTTAAAATTTATATATATAATTTTTGGTAAAATTTTATGCATGTTTGCCAATAAAATAAAACAATATGTTTTATTAATTTATATATTTGATATCACACATGTACATAGTATGATTCAAAAGTTCGAGGACAAGTTGTAAAAAACATTACTTTGAATATTTCACAGCACCGAAACAAATCCACCTTCAAAGTAGTCACTTTGGGCGATATTACATTTCTTCTAGTGCTTTTATAACTTCTGGAATCACCGCTGGACGATAGTTTTCGCAATATCCTGCGCCTAAAAGGCCTGTAATGTTATTTTCACCTCATCTGATGACTAAAAATTGCGTCCTTTGTAAATGATTTTCATTTATTAAAACAGGTAAAAGTCACATGGGGCTATGTCCTGTTTATAGGGGGATGTGGAAGCACATTCGTGCTTGTTTTGTCGAGGACTTGTTATTCCAGTTGTATCGATATGCTGGTGCGTTGTCAAACAGAGGGTACCAGTGTGTAGCCTCCAGCGCCGTGCGAAAGGAGGGAGGGGCGAAGGGGGCGGGGAAATTTAGGGTTTTGCCAAATTTATACTACTAACGTCATTTTTCGGGCTCTTACAAGAAAAAGTTAAAGGAGAGGGCGCCAAATTGGCACTTTGCCCCGGGCACAGTTTTTTCTTCGCACGCCCCTGGTAGTGGCTGCGAATATTGTCAAACGCGCTTATCGTCTTTGGTGGTTTCTCAGCCCTCTTTAAAATGCCGATGCCATTTATAAACCTAGAGTCTCACCATGGTAAATTCATTGTACACCTTTCTTGGCATTTTCAAAGTCTCCATTTTTTGTTTTATCTAAACAGTGACAGAATTTAATGCTGCAATACCGTTCAAGAAAAGACATATTTCTTACGTTGCGGAGCAGAGGTAACTAACTTCGATAGATAACGGGTGCGCATGCGGTTCGGTCACATGACATGGAATAAACCAACACGATCAAGTAGAAGAGGGTTCAGAGGATACATTTCAAACAGTTTTTCGTTAGGCAAGTGCTTTCGTTGTCAAGAATGGCTGCTGTACCCTAGTTTTTTAATCGTACTACATATATATATTGTTCGTCTATCGTCAGTTACCTAGCTATTGTATTTCATAACCTCTAAAAAATAAGCCATTTATTCATCATGATTGCGAAAAACATAGCACAGAGTGTGGCAGAGGAAGTGAAAGATTAATTAATATTTAATAATCTGGTCTGCAATACAGCTTTGCACCAAATTTAAATTTAATTGGTAAGATTATTTTTTTAATTTAATGTATATATTATTAAAATTCTATCACAAAAAATACCTTACAGTCTGTGATTGATGTAATTTAGCCAAATAGCAAAGGAACCGAGGATGAATGATTATCCAGTGCATTTAAAGGTCTCTAAATATGCCTATTTTGGGGTGATTTTAGTATGTTAATGCTTTCAAGTAGTTTGTAGGAATTTAAGTTAAATTTTTAACATGCTAAAAGTGAAAAAAAGGATATTTAAATGCATATAAATGTTTTACAATAAATTAAGTTGAAAATGTGGAAAAAGGTGCTTAAAAAACAATAAAATAGTTGATATTCATAGATGACTTTTTTATTAGAGCATCTGCTTTCGTTAAACTTGGATCTTGTAATTTTTGTTTTACTAAGTTCATTTTTTAATTTTTTGCGAAATTAATTTTTTTTTAAATCAATACTGATTTGATTAAAGTTGCTGATTATGCATAACATGTAGATCTGTTTATTAACACCTGAATCATTCCACCTGTGGGAGCGACGATTAAGGGAATATAAGGTATTTATGTGCCCTGAAGTGCAATTCTTCTTGTCACTTTAAGCATGTTATAATTTTAAATAACGGACAATAAGTGATTTTCTTACTCAATTTTAAAGGACATATTTAATTAAGATTTTACCTGAATAAAAATAAAAATTGTTTTTCGGAAACAAAATTTATAAACCACTAGATTTCTAAATTATATAAAAGTTAGATAGAAGAAATTCAATTTAAGGTAATATTTCCATTTGTATATTTCCTTCTATTATTTATTTCTCTTGAAACTTTCTAAGAGTTTTATATAATAAATATTTGTGTAATTAAAAAATAAATAAAATGTGAATTGTACGGTGTTGAATATTATGAAACTATTATACTAATTATTTCTCTTGAAACTTTCTAAGAGTTTTATATAATAAATATTTGTGTAATTAAAAAATAAATAAAATGTGAATTGTACGGTGTTGAATATTATGTAATTTGTCATTAAAAATACAATAACTTGCAGAGCTGATGTCGAGGCTCCAGTTCTGCGGATTTACATGTTAAATAACTGATGGACACTCTCAAAAATTTTTGAAAGTAGCGCTAGAAAGGAAAATCGAATGTGTCCCGCAAAAATACAGTTGTTTTGCAATCTCTTGGAAGGCATTTTTAATCAAAGAAGTGGTGGGAGGAGACTTGGAAATATTTTAGCAGATAATGGGTAAACAAGAATTAATTAACTTAATTCAGATAAAAAATATGAAATAAACATTACGAAGATAACTTTAATTTAGAAAAGAAAGGTAACAGGCTTCCGCTATGTGGAACAAGCTAAAAAAACTTATTTTTTAAACCAATAACCAACAATTGCCACAAAAGTTAACAGAAGAAAACTACATATAAAAAGCACGTTAAATACAAGGAGCATGAGTAATAATTTAAACAGTATAATAATTGAAGTTCATAATATCAACACTTCCCCTTGAACTTGCAATTATGGCATTCTTACCATACCCAAGAGAGTCCTTAACATTTCAAAACGTTTTCTATGTAAGGCTTTTGTAAAAATATCCGCAATTTGGTATTCACCATCAATATGCTGGACACTGACTTCACCAATTAAACACTTTTCTCGAACAAAATGATATCTAATGTCTATATGTTTAGTTCACTGATGGAACTCAGGATTTTTAGCCAAACGAACTGCACTCGCATTATCAACTTGCAGAATAGGCGTTGATGTTAATGGGGCAATGTCATCAAAGAGACGTTTCAGCCAAACAATTTCTTTGGTTGCCTCACTTGCAGCTATATACTCTGCTTCTGTGGTGCTCAATGACACACACTGCTGTTGACGACTTGCCCAGTCAATTGCTCCTCCACTGTATTTAAATACAATACCGGAAACTGATTTTCTGGTTCTTGTGTCACTGGCATAATCTGCATCACTATATGCCTCTAAGGTACCAGGGTGAAAACCAGACTTAAAAGCTAATGCAAAATTAGATGTTCCCTTGGTGTACTTTAGTATTCGTTTTACCATTGACCAATGTTTTTGTTGTACTTTATCCAAGAACTGGGAACAATATGACGCAGCAAAGGAAATATCGGGACGGGTAGCAACTGCCATGTACATCAAACTGCCTACAGCTTGTCTGTAAGGAACTTTTTCAGAAACAATCTCTTCATTATCTTCCCCTGAAATATTATCCTTTTCTATGGGAGTAGAAACTGGATTAGCATCTTTCATGTTGAATTTTTCCAAAACTTTATTAGCAAAATTTTGCTGATTAATAAAAATATCTCCACTTGTCAGCTTTTTTATCTCTACACCAAGATAATATTCAGCATCTTTGTATGTTACCTTGAATTCACGCTGTAATTCTTCAAGGAAATTATTCTTGATTTCAGGAGTTGTGGCAACAAGTACATCATCTACATGTAATGCTAATAACAATTTCTGTTGTTTCTCGTTACTGCAAAATAAACATGGATCAGCAGCACTCTCTGTAAGACCATATTTTCCCAGGAACTCTTTAAATCGCTTGTTCCAGCACCTTGGTGACTGTTTCAATTTATATACCCATCTGTTTATAATGGCTCGTCTTCCTTCTGGTAGATCTGTCAAATACCAAGTATTGTTTTCTAATAACGATTTAATTTCCTCATCCATTGCAGCTTGCCATTCATTTACCTTTTCCGATTTTACTGCTTGGTAGTAGTGTTCTGGTTCACTCTCTTCTGCAATACAGCATTCAATAAGACGTTCAGGTGCCTTTAACTGCGTCCTGTCCCTTAGATTTCGATCATGCTGTTTATTCAAATGTCCAAGTCTCTCATGCCAAAGTTGAAGCGAGTTTGATTCAATAAGTTGAGCTTTAGTAGAGGGCACTGTAACAATGTTAGTTGCACTCTTTACCGCAGGTACTATTACTTTGTATAGCAATCTGAATAAGTTACCTTGGCGTATTCCCACAGCAACAACTCCTTTAGGTTTTACAAATTCACACTTATTGTTACACATCTTAAATGTTGACCCATGGTCGAGAGCTTGAATTACAGAAAATAAATTTTTCGAAGCATCTGGAGCATATAATACATTTTCCATTACACTGGCTTTCCAGTTGCCATTAACCAACATTTTCACAGAGATTTCACCATGGCCATATGCTTTCATTGTGGAATTATTACCAACCCTTACTTCTATTGGGCACTTGTACTGTGTAAAGCTTTGAAAGACATCCTGTCTGTTCGTTATGTGTTGCGTGGCTCCTGTATCAATGACCCATGTGTCATCACAATTGGCTGCAAGGCATTCATTAATAAAAATTTCATCTTTTGATTTTCTCTCATGCACATTATTAACTTTCTTAACAGTACAATCACGTTTCATGTGACCTCTTTTCCCACATCTAAAACATTTAAACTGCTTCCCCTGCTTGTTTGCATGGTTGCCATACTTTTCTGCAGCACTGTGAACCTTTCTCAAACTAGACTTGGCAAGTAAGACATTTAATTCATTTTCTTTGGAAAAGTCTAACATTCTTCTTTGCTCTTCTGCAACAAGTAATTTCTTAAGCTCCACTAGTGTCTGTGTCTCTTCAGGTCTTGCACACCAAGCCATTTTCAGTGGCTCAAAGTCACTAGATAAAGTCTCCAAAAGCTTACTCATTACCACAAAGCCATTTGGTTTGATATCCAAATCAGACATCCGTGACACTAGGCGATCTAGTTTTGCTATGTGCATAGCCATTGAATCCGTCGGATCTCGCACAAAAGATGAAAATTGCATTTGGCAGGCATATTGAGCTTGAGTATTTTTCTGCTCAAACAGTTCATGTAGTTTCACCCATATTTCTCTTGCAGTTTTGCACATCGATACGAGGTCACATATTCTGCTATCTAGAGTTCTTGAAAAAATACCTCTGGCAGCTCTGTTGCCTTTATTGAAGTTGGCTAAGTCACTGTTATATTTGCTCCTATCTGCAGTAGCAGCGCCTTCAGGAACTGGTTCTGGCTGTACAATCTCGCCAGAGCACACCTCGAAAGCATTTTCTTTTTCCATTAGCAAGCCTTCCACCATCCATTTCTATCTGACCCAATTCTCAGAGCCAAGAAGTTTATCAGTCGTAAAAAGTTCCATATTTTTATCTTTATTAACTAACCAAACACACAAATTTGAAATGCGTTTTACCGTTGGTTAGGACTTAATTCTCGTTACCGTAACTATCGCGCAGTACGAAGCAAGTCTGGGAGCATAACCACTTGAAAATATTTTAGCAGATAACGGGTGAACAAGAATTAATTAACTTAATTCAGATAAAAAATATGAAATAAACATTACGAAGATAACTTTAATTTAGAAAAAGAAAACTAACAGGCTTCCGCAATGGAACAAGCTAAAAAAACTTATTTTTTAAACCAATAACCAACAATTGCCACAAAAGTTAACAGAAGAAAACTACATATAAAAAGCACGTTAAATACAAGGAGCATGAGTAATAATTTAAACAGTATAATAATTGAAGTTCATAATATCAACAAGGAGTTATTAAGAATATGAAGGGTAGTATTGTTAGTCATGTATTTTTTAATTATGAATCGAAAGACATCATTTGCAACTCTATGCCATCATCCATTACAAAGTTATGTTAGGTTTTATGAATATAATATTGAAAAGTATACTTTATTATTTAGTTTTGCTACATTTGTTTTATGTTCAAAACTGTTCTTCATACCATATCAAATAATATCAAACCGACAGCGGATCAATGTGGGGGGCAAAGGGGCAATCACCATTCCCCCTTGTACTAATAAAGTATTTGCCCCTCGAAGCCCAATTTTTTATGTTTTGATTAGATTGTAATTTATTTAATTTTTTAGTCAATTTTTAACGTTCTGTTTATGTTTCTAGGCGATTTTTCCACATTAGTGAAAATAATACGGTTTCATTCTTTTAACCCAGCATAGTAAATTTAGTTTTCTTTCCAATAGAATTTATTCGGAATTCGTGCAGCGATTTTTGAACTTTCAACGATTTTTTTAATGTGATTTTTAGTATTTTTTCGCCTTTGTAGCTATTTTTGACATTGATAAAAAAATTTCATGCTTTTAGCTTAATTTACTAAATTTTGTCTGCAACGAATTTTTAGTTCATCGATTTTGAATGCGATTTTCACTGCAATTTTCGAAGTAGTTTGTAACGATTTTTCGAGTTTTTGTTCTTTTAGAATCGATTCTTTTTTCTTTTTGTCAACATTATAGGTTTTTTTAAGCATTATGGTATTATCACTTTTTAAATTGCATGTAAAAAAGACGAAAAACATAAAATTTACGAATTAGCAATAAAGGAGTCAATTAGAAAATTTAGAGTAATCTATAATAATAAAGATGGAAGTTTGTGAGTGTGTCAGCGCTGTTCTGAAAAGACCTCGCTCTTAGAGTTAAAAATTTTGGAGAGTGATATTTCTGTATATGAAGTTTTGCGCATCGAAGCCCGAGTTTTTGATTAGATTTTTAAAATTTAATTTTTTAATCGATGTTTAACTTTCTTTTTGTTTTGAGACGATTTTTCCGTATTAGACAAAGGAATACGGTTTCATTCTTTTAGCCCGAAGTATTAAGAATAGTTCTCTTTCCAATAAAGCTTATTCGGCATTCGTGCTGCAATTTTTGAATTTTTAATGTGATTTTTAGGATATTTTTTCGCATTTTGCGGCTATTTTATGACATTCATAAAAGAAAAATTGTTTCAAGTTTTTAACCAAATAACCTAAAATTTATGTGGTACAATTTTTGAATTTCATCGATATATAGTGCGATTTTGGAAGTAATACACTGCTCAAAACAATTAAAGGATATTTGAAGTTTTATATAAAATAAAGATATAAACGGAATTTTTTTTGCCGAAAATAGAAGAAGAGAATCACAAATGCAAATTTTTCTGGTTTTCAAACTGTGGAGTATGCAAATTTTGAGTTCGACGTCAAAAACGTCACTTCAGCGGCAGCGAATGAAATTTGACTTTCAACTGGATAAGAGAGAATGAAGACAAGGATGATCGGCATTCAGTGATTGCTTTGTTTCGATGAGTACGATGTCTCAGCGAAGTCATTTGACAGATTCAGAAGCTTGGAGAATTGTTGGTAGATTAGAAGGGGGCCAAACTCAAGCCGAAGTAGCGCAAGCCATTGGAGTGTCACAAAGCGTCATTTCCAGAATCTGGGACCGTTTTTTGGAGAGTGGATGTGCAGGCCGAAGACCAGGGCAAGGTCGTAGAAGGGAAAAACGCCCAATGAAGATCGGTATTTAGCGTTAACAGCTTGGAGACACCGAAACATGAACGCTACTCTTCTCCAACAACACCTTCGCTAGGCTACAGGCACCACGATTTCAACTCAGACTGTTCGAAACCGGCTCCATGCTATAGGTCTGTATGCTCGCCGACTGATGGTATGTGTTAGATTAACATCAAGGCATCGTCGCGACCGCAGGGAGTGGGCAACCGAGCATGTCAACTGGAGGAGAAATGAATAGAGCAATATTCTGTTTTCTGACGAGTCCCGTTTTTCTGTGCATCTGGATAATAGGCGTATTTTCATCTGGAGGGATCGTGGCAGTAGGAATAATCCTGCATTCGTGCACGAAAGTGTCAGGTTTTGCGGTGGAGGAGTGTTGGTGCATGGTGGCATCTCCATTGACGGGCTCGCTGACCTCTACATCGTTCGAGATGGAGCTCTGACTGGTCGCCGATATAGGGATGAGATCCTCAGACATATTGTAGTCCTTTACGCTGCAGCAATCGGAGATAACTTCATTTTAATGGACGATAACTGCAGGCCACATCGTGCAAACCTGGTGGAGGATTTCCTTTTCGAGAAAGGAATCGTTCGAATGGAATGGCCAGCGTGTTCTCCAGACATGAATCCAATCGAGCACGTTTGGGACGCTCTAGGAAGACGAGTTTCTGGCTGCCAACAACCCCCACAAACTCTCCAAGAACTGGAAAGAGCTCTTCTGGAAGAGTGGGGCAGAATACCCCAACTCGTCATTAATAGCCTCATTGAGTCCATGCCTCAAAGTTGTTCAACGTTGCTGGCCGCCCGTGGAAACCATACCCCCTACTGAAAATGATTTTCTTTGAAGAAAACACCTTTTCTTATTCTTTTTTTCTCATATGCACAAATTGTGTTTTTTTCCTTTTGTACACAAATGCGCAATAAAATGCATTTTTTTCTGCCAAACATGTGTAATTTATTCTCATATAACCTACTATGTCTGTCGACCATGTATCAATCAGCTAAAAAGTTTCCCAGATACAAAATCCACCTAAAACTGCAATATCCTTTAATTGTTTTGAGCAGTGTATTTAACAAGTTTTCGAGATTTTATGCTTTTAGAATCGTTTTTTTTTCATTTTTGTGAATTGTATGGATTTTTTTATGCATCCGGTTATCACGGACCCGCGAAACGCCGGGTGTGTCAGCTAGTAATAAATATACTGCTGCTAACAATCTCGGCTATTTAATTCTCATTTTTATTTTAATTGTCTAAAATACCGTATGCGTCAGAAATTCGTGCAAACTTTAAAAATCATTAATAAAAGAAGTAATGCTCGAAAAAATTTTTGGTTCGCCCGAATATGATCAGACGGATTTTGGATTTTTTCCAACGTATAATAAAAAATGTTTTCAAAAGTTATCGATAGAGGGCGATCTGACGTCCAAATGAGGCGTTTTATACAGTTAATAATGCTTTAATGTTTTAATGTTTAATGGCGTTTTAATGTTTACATACCAGTCTAGCAAAATAATACATAGCTAGAGATGGATTCGTCATTCGATATGGGCAGCATACTATCGTTACCAGATTGAGCGCTAGTGGTTTAACTTTTCTACTAGAATGGGAAATTCACAAATATTGCATCGCAAACGTTTCGCATGTTGAACATTTTTTACTACCTTAAAATAAATACATAATATCATTTTAATTCTGATTTGTTGTCTGTTTGTGTTTGCTTGATTTGCAAAAAAACATCCCAATATTGCGTGTAAGAGCCCTCTATCGGTTATTTTTGGAATATTTTTTTACACATGAGAAAAAAAAGCCAAAATTAGTCTGATCATACTCGCACAAACCGAGAAATTTTCCGATCATTACTTCTTTTGTTATAAATTTTTAAAGTTTGCACGCATTTATGACTCACCCTGTATTAAAGAAAAAACATAAATGACTTTGATTTGTAAAATTACCAAAGACAAAAAATGTAGAATATTACTTATTATACAAAGAATTCCAGAAAAAAATTTCATTTTTATCACTAATATATATTTCTAGATATTTGAAATCATTTTTTATTGTTGCAGCTAGAATAAGCTATAATTTAAACAATATGCAACAACCCGGTAAATAAAAAGTTATTGTTGTTGTATACACACAAATTTTTAAATTAAACAATACGTTTAACAAAGAGATATTATTCATCACATAATTCTTAATGCTAAATAATAACAATGAATTCACGTCAAGCCAAGTTACAACAATGATTACTTTACATCTTTCTGAATATTCCAAAATTTTGTTTTTGGTAATATTAAATAGTAAAAAATTTTCAAGGGTTTATTTTAGTAAATTAATTAAAAAATTTCATTTTTTGTTTCAAATAAACCTTAATTTCAACATGGCAGTAATAGGAAAATCAGGGAAAAAAATTCCAAAA
Source organism: Maratus speculifer (assembly GCA_964019185.1). NCBI lineage: Eukaryota > Metazoa > Arthropoda > Arachnida > Araneae > Salticidae > Maratus > Maratus speculifer. The sequence continues at coordinate 10,870,161 of CAXHSM010000423.1, forward strand.
GGAAGTTCCTGCAGTAAAGGATCATCTTTTTTCAAAGCAAAGCCCGAAAAGAAGAAATCTGCAGAAACTAAAAATAAGCGCCGACACGGTCGTGGAATTGACCTCACAATTCCTGTGCGAAGATCATGACTTTTCTCATTTCAAAGGTCTGGAGGCTGTGGAGATTATTTTCATTGTTCAAGCTTTGTTATTTATCAACTTGGAGGAAATGAACGTACACTCCAGGCAGGAAAATCGAAAGATGTGATGTCAATCGACTGGATAATATTATCAGTGGAATCGTAAAACAGTTATAATATATACAGTTAAACAAATAACATTTCTCTCTGGTGTGTTTTGTTGCAATTTCGCAAAGATTTTGTTACGGTTATTCAATATGACTACAGTTATCAGTAAAAATATTTTGATAGTTAGTTTTAAATATAAAGATATTTATGATATAAGAATTGTTATCATTTATAATGACTTAAGTATTTTGTTTTGCTTTTTTTCTGTTTCGTCATATGCTCTATTTTATGTTCTTTCACATTTATGCTGATGTACAGAGTGTCCCAAAAGCCAGTGTAGATTCAAAAATTCCTAAAAATAATTGAAAATGATTTCTTTTTAAATTTTATTTTGCACCGCAAGACTCGTACATTTGTAGGATTTACTGTGCGAAACAAAAAAAACTGCATAAATTACGCATTTATTTCGGAAAAGATGAGTGTTTCTGAAGGTGTAAATGATGTCTTATTGGAAAAAAAAGAAAAGAAAAAAAAAACCTGTGATATGCCGGTATTACGATATTTCTGTTTCACATAATATAATAAAAAAGAATATTGCCCAGTTAAACTGATGGCACTGAGCTCACAGGCTACGCATACTAATTGTACATTACAGACTTGTATTTTCCTTAATTCCGTTCGAAAAAAAATAAGAAGGGGAAACAGCTCTCCCCTTTCTCCTTTTTTATACTTAATCACTGAACCTCCTAAACTATCAAGTACATGCTTTATCATATTGAAAAACCTATATCCAAAATTCAGAGCAAATCGGATAATTCTTAATAAAAACCCATTTAGCATTTATATAATTTAAGAGGAGTTATTCCCCTCTTTTATACTTAACCATTAAACTTCCAAAACTATTCAGAGATTTGAACGAAATCTGACAATTCTGATTGAAAAATCCATTTATACAAGTTAAGGGGAGGGGCATTAGAACCCCCGTTCCCCCTGTTTATTATACTTATTCAATGAACACCTAATAACAGCCACGGACTCGCCTCATCAGAATGATCCTATATCTAAATTTTGAACGAAAACTGTTAATTCTGCATGAAAATCCCGTTTATATCAATAAAGGGGAGGGGCATGAGCCCCCCGGTCCCCCTGTTTATACTTATTCTATGAACACCTAATAACAGTCATGGAATCGCCTGATCAGAATTATCCTATATCTAAATTTTGAATGAAAACTGTTAATTCTGCATGAAAATCCCGTTTATAACAATTAAGGGGAGGGGCATGAGCCCCCCGTTCCCCTTGTTTATACTTATTCAATGAACACCTAATGACAGTCACGGAATCGCCTCATCAGAATGATCCTATATCTAAATTTTGAACGAAACCTGTTAGTTCTGCATGAAAATATCGTTTATAACAATTAAGGGGAGGGGCATGAGCCCTTCGTTCCCCCTCTTATACATATCGAATGAACTCCAAAAACTAATCAGAGAAGCGCCTTATCAGGATATACCTATATACAAAATTTCAAGTGGATCCGATATTTTTATCATGAGTTATCCCGTTACGCACGAACGAACATACGAACGTACATACAGAACGGACGGGCACATAAGCTCTCAGGCTATGATAGCCTGTGAGCTAAATAAAAAAGAATATTGCCCAGTTAAACTGATGGCATTGAGCTCACAGGCTACGCATACTAATTGTACATTACAGCCTTGTATTTTCGTTAATTCCGTTCGAAAAAAAATTAAGAAGGGGAAACAGCTCTCCCCTTTCTCCTTTTTTATACTTAATCATTGAACCTCCTAAACTATCAAGTACATGCGTTATGATATTAAAAATCCTATATCCAAAATTCAGAGCAAATCTGATAATTCTTAATAAAAACCCATTTAGCATTTATATAATTTAAGAGGAGTTATTCTCCTCTTTTATACTTAACCATTAAACTTCCAAAACTATTCAGAGATTTGAGCGAAATCTGACAATTCTGATTGAAAAATCCATTTATACAAGTTAAGGGGAGGGGCATTAGAACCCCCGTTTCCCCTGTTTATACTTATTCAATGAACACCTAATAACTGCCACGGACTCGCCTCATCAGACTGATCCTGTATCTAAATTTTGAATGAAAACTGTTAATTCTGCATGAAAATCCCCTTTATATCAATTAAGGGGAGGGGCATGAGCCCCCCGTTCCTCCTGTTTATACTTATTCTATGAACACCTAATAACAGCCGCGGTATCGCATCATCAGAATGATACTATATCTAAATTTTGAACGAAAACTGTTAATTCTGCATGAAAATTCCGTTTATATCAATTAAGGGGGGGGCATGAGTCCCCCGTTCCCCCTGTTTATACTTATTCAATGAACCCCTAATGACAGTCACGGAATCGCCTCATCAGAATGATCCTATACCTAAATTTTGAACGAAAACTGTTAATTCTGCATAAAAATCCCGTTTATATCAATTAAGGAGGGGTGGGGGCATTAGCCCCCCGTTCCCCCTGTTTATACTGATTCAATGAACACCTTATGACAGTCACGGAATCGCCTCATCAGAATGATCCTATATCTAAATTTTGAACGAAAACTGTTAATTCTGCATGAAAATCTCGTTTATATCAATTAAGGGGGGGGGGGCATGAGTCCCCCGTTCCCCCTCTTATACATATCAAATGAACTCCAAAAACTAATCAGGGAAGCGCCTTATCAGTATATACCTATATACAAAATTTCAAGTAGATCCGATATTTTTAACATGAGTTATTGCGTTACGCACGAACATACGAACGTACATACAGAACGGACGGGCACATAAGCTCTCAGGCTATGATAGCCTGTGAGCTAAAAAACTAACTAAAATCATTTCGTTGTAGTAAGTTATTATTTAAAATAAAAATAAATAAAATATTTTCTGCTTATCAGCAACAAACAAAAATTTTTTATTCTTTTTACTAACAAAGACATCGTTCTTCTTTTAGTTGGCACAACAATAAAATTAATTTTGACGATTAAACGAATAAATAAATTAAATTTATTGAAAGTGCTGTAAATGTGTAGTCGGTTGGCTACACAGTTTAGTAACTCCTTGTTTCTACTATAATTAAAATGTTTTATTGATGTTACAATTATTGTACAGTTACCAAGCGATATTTAAACTGAGAAAAAATAAACTATGCAGATATTTTTGAATTCGTCTTCTGAGTTATTATATTAACTTCCTAAATAATTTGGCATTTAAATAATTTTTAAGGTTTAGAAACCGCATTAAAAAATATATGTAGCTGAAGTTAAATTCACCATAATAATTTATGATTTGTTTTCTTTATTTTTTGTTATTTTCTGAGGTTTGTGTATCTTCATCATGAAATGTTATGTTTCTATTTTAAGAAGTGCCACTTGTTTATTTCACTCAGTATCTTATTATGTATATAAGGCTGATAAATATCGTATCTAATATACATTCTTTTCTGTCGATTTTCGACGACAGGCGCTAGTAATAATTAAAACAAAAAATGAAATAGTGCGAAAATCTTTCTATTTTATGAATTGTCGAATATCGGATACCACTGCAGATACGTTCATTGGTCCGTGTACAAATTATAGCGTCAGATGCTGATGAAAAATTTTTAGTCTAGTTTCCAATCTTGCTTTCCCAAACAACAAATTCAAAATTATTACGGAAATGTTTTTCCAGAGCGCTTCAGGTCAACACATGAACATATGAAGTACTTAGTCTTTCGTATCAGTTTCACTCGTAAAAAAATAACAGAGAAAAAATATGCAAATTTATCAGTCTTGATATAAAGACAATGGTGGAATGTAATGTTGATGCCACTCTCAAAAAATGTGTAAATTGACGCACATTTTTCCTATTATTTTTCACAACAATTTTCCGCTCACTGCGATTTGTCCATTTTTCTTTCACATCATGCAAAGATCTTAGAGAGGGTACAAGATAGAATGCTCTCATAGGCCCAATGTAAACTGCGATCTACTCCCCCAACTACGTCACCTATGCTACTTTGAGCAGTACTAGAAAACAAACTTTACACGGATGGAGCACAGCGAGGAGCGCGCGCACCAAAACGTGATGGGAGGAAGGGGGAGGAAGACCCGCGCATTTCGATCTTATAGCATTTTTACATTCCTGCTTGTTTTCATACTTATAAGGAAGTGAATCAAGAACAACTTTATTTTTTTTTATCTTAGTAATAAAAGTATATATATTCTATTATTATTATTATTTAATGAATGTCTATTATTTTTTGTTTCATTAAGGGAAAATGTATGTATAGATATGAAAGAATTGATGCTATTCTCTTAAAGGAAAGAAAAATATTTAACAATTGAAAACTTGTTTTCTTTTGAGACATTGTTTTAACTCATTTGTAAATGGAATAAAAAAATCTTTTTGTTTCATTCTAGTTTTTTTTAAATTTTATTTGTGATAGCAATGAATTCTTTGCAATTAATCATTTTCATTTAAATTATGAGGACGTTAATTATATCGGATTTTTCACCCTCCTCATTTTAAAATGTAAGCGACAGATTTTTATGCATTTATATGTAATTTAAATATTAACACAAGTTTCCATTTTTATTAAAAAACTGTAATAAAAACATTATTTTAATTTGTAATAAAAAAAGAATAACAATAATATTCTATACGATACTATTATACTGTATAATACTATACTATATAATACTATTCTATATAATACTATTCTAGATAATACTATTATAATAATTAAAGAATAATAATACTATTGCGTTGTTATATTATATTAAATTATTGCACATTATCAGCGATCTGTCTTTCTCAAGATCAGAAAAATAGTAATACTATTATTAAAAGAATAATAATAATGCTGTTCTATACAATACTACTATACTAAATAATACTATACTATGTAATACTATTCTATACATTACTACTATAATAATTAAAGAATAATAATACTATTGCGTTGTTACAATATTGTACTTTATCAGCGATCTATCTTTCACAAGATCAGATCGAATCTCAGAAAAATGGATCCTTCACAATTCTTAAAACTTAAATTTCTCCTTTTTAAATTTATTAAAAAAGTCGAATTAAAAATTTTAAATTTTGAAGTGTCTACTTTTGCGAAACTTAAGTTTGTGAAATACAAATCACTGATAATATAATCATAATATTAAAATATAAAAATACTATCAAGATAATAATATAAAAGCACACTAATATAAATACATACTAATATAAAAATACATAATAATAATGTATTAATAATATATGACATATTTTACATTTTAACCACACAATAGTACGAAAATGTTCTTTAAATTAAAATGGAAAGTTATGGGAACATTTAAATAAATAACATATACATAAGCATCTGTCTATTACCCTGTTTTAAAAAGCTGAAAATGCTTAATAAATCCATTGCTTTTACGAGCCGGCAAGTACTAAATAAAGCATAAAGCAAGATGGCTGACCCACGTCACCCAAACAAGCAAATGCTAAAGTTTTCGATCGGTGGAAAAACGTGGCGTCCTCTGAGTAGTTTTCACCTAAAATGCGCGCGCATATCAACGGAAACTATCTTTCGTCCTTGGCGTGCACTGCTTCGTCCTGTAATGTTTGCTTTCCTGCTGTGCATGGTAGCACGGGATTACAAAGGTGACACCAGATGTTATAGTTACATGTTTTCGACGCTGAGGTTCTTGTATCCTTCTACTTTCTTTGCATCACGGAAAACTCCTAAAGTTGAATAATTTCAGAAAATATTCCGTTAAACTTTTATAACCAATAAAATTATTATCTTTACGCATGCGTGCAATGAAACGCGGGATACGTTATTCAGAATATTTCCGATTGAAAACAATGGCGGCTGAACTCCGATCAAAGGAGACAGTCATTTAGAGATAAGTAAAACTTATATATTCCTCGATTCTTATTTTTTGTTTAACTGTTTAAATTTATATCCTTTAAATGACATTATGCATGGTGATTTGATTAAAAAATTTTAACTTCTTGAATCTGTAGGACAAATTTTTCACCTCATCCGTCCGCTGCTTTAAAAGTTAAAATTGTAGATTTTTTTTTCAAAATTTAATTTAAAAAATCCCTGCCTATTCGGCCTACAGGCGGAAGTAGATTTCGAAGTTAGGTATAAATTTCACCAACAAAAACTAAATCAAGATTAGACATAAACCCAGTTTCATCATTAAGAATAAGCTCTAGAGACCTTGTTAAAATTCTAATATACGCTCAGACACACATGCATATATATGGAATAGATTTCAAAATGGCGAAAACAAAATTCGATAACTTCAAAATGTTAAAATATGCCAATATTAATATATTATGGCTTTTACCATGTTTCAATACGTTTTTACAAGCTCACATGACATTATATATTCAACTACTTTTCTTCTATTATATTTCCAATATGAAGTAATAGTAACTTTTAAAAAAACGCCAAGCTATTAATTTCTGTTACCGTTTTCATGTGGAAATTTGCTATAGAAAAATTATGACGCAATTATCAATTCTTCTTAAATTCGTCAAACTATTTTTTTTTTCTCACGTGCGAAATCTTGTTATATAGTAACGTAATTGTTGTAGCATTTGATTGTTTTATTTTTTATTGTTGGGAGTTGCTATAACGAAAAATGTTTATTTTTTTCCTGCCGTCGTGTAAGAGCTGGTTTTGTGAAAGCCATGTTAAGGCGGTATTCAAATTTTTGAATCCTCTCAATTTTTTCACCTTCTTGGATCGATTTTTCCCATTTGCAACCTCCGTCGAAATCTTAAACATTTCACTGTATCGGGCGAGTTTAATGACAATTCGTGCATAATTAGGATTTTTATCATGCAGGCAAAACTTAATACATAAGCTATTAAATAATAACTACATACACATATATAAACATTTTAGATGAGGGTAGTAGTTTTGGGTTCCTCATGTGCGATGGGATATCAACAGTTATTTTTCAGCTAGTATTCATAGCTCGTTATGGTTCATTTGAGTAACAATCTTTGAGTTATCTTTGCAAATTTCCACGCATTCACAAAAGCATTTTCCCGCACTAACTCAGCTATTTTTTTAGACCCTGAGTTCACTTATTTTTTGGTCAGACTTTTGGTCAAATTTAAAATCTTTAAAAAAATGAACGCGTTAACAATTTGCATATTACAATATTTGGTACTACTCTGTTATCCCGTCGACCAAAATACTATTGCCGAATTGTAAGATTAAATGCCTATAATGGACGATTAATAATAAGATTAAATGCCAATCGTGAATGTCAATTCAATAACATTAAATACGATGCACGTGTTTAAAACGTCATTAAGTGATTTTTATTTCGACTTTTTAGTTTTATTTTTATTAATATTCTACTAATTATTTATTTTTTTATTATTTAAAATAAAAATTACGTCAATATATTTAATTTGGCTATTAGTTTGGCAATTTGTATAATTTGGCGAAATCGGTCGAAGGGATAACAGAGTAGTATCCAATATTTTATAAGGAAAATGTTTTGTTTTGCTCAATTTAAAACAAATGACGACAAAATTTTAAATTAGACATCAGCAAAATACTTTATTAAACACCAGTGGCTATACCATGAATAAGATATTTACAGTTGTAATAAAGAAAGAAAATATGTTATAAAAGAAAATTTTTCCTTTCACAAATAAGGAATTTCCATTGATATGACTATGCACATTTAAATTCAAATCATACTAAAAAAATCTTCACTGCGAACACAACAAAGAAAATAAGACTAAAAAAAACTGCATGCCAACTCTGTTACAGAAATCTTGGACTTTTATGTCGATATGATGACGCAAATTCAAAACAGATTCATCATGTAAACCTTTGTTAACAAATGACAACGCTTCTGCTTAGTGTGAATATGCATGTAAATCATGCATGAATTTTTTGCGAACATTCTCTTGCACATCTCACAGAGAATTTTTTTCAATGTGAATTTGTAGTCAGTCATAAAATTTAACTTTTAAGAAAACGTTTAATTGAACACTTCTCAAAAACAAGGTCCTTTTTTCTTATGAAATCACAGGTGAATATTCAAATGGGATTTGTGAGAATATCAATTGCGTCTCGCCTGAGAAGAGAAAAAATTCTCTTTAATAATGTGTTTACAAGTGGGTATTCAAGAGAGTTTTCTTCGGAAAACAGCGCTGTACATTTCAGATGAAAAAGTTTTTCTTTAATGTAAAATTGCAAATCAGTATTTGAGAAAAGCCTTTCTGACACACCTCACAAAGGAAATGTTTGTCTTTAGTATAAATCCGTCCAGTGGGATTTTGAAGAAAGCTTTTTGTTACATACCTCACAAGAGAAATGTTTCCCTTTAGTATTAATTCGCTGGTGAACAAAATTTCACAAAAAACGCTTTTTTGCGCAAAACACAAGAGAAAGATTTCTCTTTATTACAAATTCACTCATGGGCATTCAAATGATATTTATCTCAAAATGCTTCATTCTACACCACACAAGAAAACTGTTCCTCTTTAATATGACACAGCAGGTGCGTATTCAAATAGGCTTTTCGAGAAAAGCCTCTGTTGCATACCTCACAGGAGAAAGGCTTCTCTTTAGTATGACACAGCAGGTGCGCATTCAAATGAGCTTTTTGAGAAAAGCATTTTTTGCAAATCTCACAAGAGAAAAGTTTCTCTTTAGTGTGTATTCGCAAGTGCATATTTAAATTAGATTTTTCAGAAAACCCTTTGTTGCAAATTTCACAAGAGAAAGGTTTTTCTTTAGTATGTATTCGCAAATGACGATTTAATTTAACTTTTTGAGAAAATTTTTTTTTGCATACTACACAAGAGAAAGGTTTCTCTTTAGTATGTGTCCGGAAGTGCTTATTTAAACAATCTTTTTGAGAAAACGTTTTCTTGCATACTTCACAAGAGAAAGGTTTCTCTTTAGTATGGATTCGCAAATGTCTATCCAATGAACCTTTTACAGAAAACCTTTTGTTGCATACCTTACAAAGGAAAGGCTTCTCTTCAGTATGGATTCGCATGTGGACATTTAAATGTGATTTATTAGAAAACTCTTTGTTGCAAACCTCGCAAGAGAAAGGTTTCTCTTTAGTATGTACTCGCAAGTGCTTATTTAAATAATCTTTTTGAGAAAAAGTTTTCTTGCATACTTCACAAGAGAAAGGTTTCTCTTTAGTATGGATTCGCAGATGTATATCCAATGAACATTTTTGAGAAAACCTTCTGTTGCATACTACACAAGGGAAAGGCTTCTCTTTAGTATGGATTCGCGTGTGAACATTTAAACTACCTTTCATAGAAAATGTTTTCTTGCAAATCTCACAAGAGAAAGGTTGATCTTTAGTATGTATTCGCAAGTGCGTATTTAAAACCGATTTTAGAGAAAACGTTTTCTTGCATACTTCACAAGAGAAAGGTTTTTCTTTAGTATGAATTTGCAAATGCGTATTTAAATGAGCTTTTCGAGAAAAGTTTCTCTTGCAAACCACACAGGAGAAAGGTTTCTCTTTAGTATGAATTCGCAGATGCACATTTAAATTTGATTTATTAGAAAACTCCTTGTTGCACTCTTCACAAGAGTAAGGTTTCTCTTTAGTATGGAATCGCAGGTGCGTATTTAAATGAGCTTTTTGAGAAAACATTTTCTTGCATACTATACAAGAGAAAGTTTTCTCTTGAGTATGGATTCGCAGGTGGACATCTAAATTACATTTATAAGAAAATAGTTTGTTGCACAGTTCACACATGAACAACTTCTCTTTTGAGTGAACATGATACTTCTCTAAATTAGGCATCACAAAAAATAGTTTTTATACACTTTCCAAAAGAAAAATACTTTTTCTGTCAATGAAAATATCTATTTAAATTTGATTTGTTACAACGTCCTCTATTACATATCTCACAAATAGAATAGTTTTTTCTTGCTTCCAATACGAAGGTTTAATTTTAAACTGGATTTTTTTTCAGATGTTTACTAAAAGACTCAGTAGTGAGGTTCATTAAAGAAAAACTATCCTGCAAAGTTAAATTAGGTTTTTGAACGACATTTTATTTACATCACACAAGTAAAAGAGTTTTTTGACCATTATAAATAGTTTTCTTTCTTCTTACACTGAAATGAAAAAAAAATGTGGCGATGTAGGAGCTTTTCTGTGGATAAACCCAGAAATGAACAAGAATGAGTTAGTTATAGCTGTTTATACTTAACATGCTTATCTTTTCTCCAGAAATACAGTCAGTTTTATAGAAATCGACAAAATTTCAGTTGAGAGTTTCTTGCAAAACGGTATTCAAATGAGATTCAAAAGTCAATGATCTTCCATATACAGTATTATCAATATAAATAAATTAGAAACAACTGTATATCTTTTGAAAATTTTTCATTTTTTCATCGTTGCATTAATATAATCTTTCAGGAATGCAGAAAAATTCGACACATTATATTAAAATGTCACAATCGTAACAAAGTTGACATTTTCTAAATAATAAATTAATTCCAAGCACTTGATAGCTTTATAAAAATCTTTGTCTAATAATCTAATCAAATCTGTCAGTTGCGGAAAAAAATAAAAACATTTCTACTGTTTCAAACTAAGAAGTTTTAGAAAATCCTCACAGAACCAGTTTATTATGCCAGTGTATATGAAGTGGGAAAGAAGGAGTCCATAATCTTCAAAAGCAATTTGTGTTTAGAAGTGTCTTCATGGTCTAGTTAGAGTAAACTTTTCAAACAACTGCATCTGCAATGTAGATAAAACACCAAATTAAAAATAATAAATAAGTCATAAATGTTTAGTACATTTTATTTCAATTGCTAATAATAATTGAATTTAAATTGTTTTATATGAAAATATTTTTTGAAAAATATTAGAAAATATTAGAGTTACCTCAAATTTTTCATGCTTCAGTTTTTTCCTTTTTTATACACAAAAATTAAAAATGTGGTGTAATAAATAAGATTCTTTACTTGATCTTGTAAAGATTCTGAAAATTAATGTTAGTTTAGATTAAGCTTTCTGTTAAGTGTCCTTTACTTTCAAATCTAGATTCAAAGACATACCAGAATTACAAGTATGAAAGAGGGAAATAATCATGGTATTAAAATATGTAATCTGGATAAGCTTAAAATGGTAATTTTAAGAGAATTTATGAGTGACATGTTTTATTATAAAAAATTAATTTCCAAACTACGCAATCTCATGTCGAACTTCATTTGAGAGAAAATACCATTACCGTAAAAAAGGGGGAATCGGAACACTTTTCAACTTTAACGTGCAAAAAAGCAACTACTGATTTTTTAATTCTTTTATTTTTAAGCAAAAAAAAAAATTAGTTTTTTTTATATGTTTAATTTTTTTAATGATGTTCCGATTCACCCCGCAGGTAGGGATAAATCGGAACAAATGTTATAATATTTATTTTTTTCAATTCAGACGTTAACAGGATTGTTAAAAACAGCTATTAATGATAAGGGAGGAATAGGAACACGTGGTTACTACCAATCCAATCCTTTATTTTCAATACAAACAAAGATATGACTTTTTAAAAATTAAAAAACAACTTCGAACCCCCGAAAAATTAAATTTTATTCATGTAAAATGTATTTGAATTGAGAAATGTGAAATTTAGTACAAATTCAGCCCTGTTCTAAGTTATTGTTTACTTTAGTCGTCGGATAAGTGAATCTATTGGGGAGGGATCCCAATTGCTGCATGTATTAATACGATCTACAAGTACGGCTTCGTCTTCAGCTCTTATTACTGTTTGTACTGCTCTCTTTTTTAATTTATTTTCCAATTTGAGTTTGTTTTTGTAATGTTCTGGTTGTCCAGATTTATTTTTCATCAATTTTTCTTAGTAACTTGTCATTTTTAATATCTGTTATTGTGTGTTCCATATCTGTTGGATTGGAGGTTGACTTTTTAGTTTAACTAAGTAATTTCCTGGCATCTTTAAACTCTTCAAGTTATTGGAACAAACAAAATATTGTTATAATACATGTTTATACGTATATTTCCAGATAAGACATAAAACTATTACTGTACAGAAAAATAAACCATGGCAATAAATATGTTCCGATTCACCACGTAAATCTGAAACATGTGATGTTAAAAAGACATTTTTCACTTTTTCATTATGTAATTTAGAAATACGTGCAATATGATACTGCATATCGTTTACAGGTGTATCATTAATTCAAATACTTTACTCTTAGGTTTAGAATAAGAAAAATACTTGAGTTACATACAAAGTTTTGAAGACATTGAAAATATGAAGTTTTTGAAGATCCACTTGCAGTTTTTTTTTTTATAACCCAGTACTGGTGCCAATATGGCAAGACTGAATTTTCCAACTCTTACTGATAAAAAACTGACTCTTCTTGTAAAAAAAAATTGACAATTAAAAATATCATCACGGATATTTATACTGAATTTATTTGTATGACCGGTAACTTTCGTTCCTATTCACTCCATTTTACGGTACTTTAAACTAAGGAATCCTCCAATGAAGAAAGCTAACAAAAGTCTATGACAATTTACACAATGCATAGATATGAAATGGGATAATGATATTCAATTTACAATGCACATATAAACTACTGGATTATATATCTTTTCTTGAGAACGAACAAAATGTTGTGTAAAGAATTATTTTTAATGTAAATATACAAAAATTAATGTAAGGAGATTTCAAACAAAAATTAATATGCAGTTTTTTAATATATAATGAAAAAAGCAATGTCTACGCTGTGACGGTTCTTTATTATGAAAATAATACTAAAAGTATGATATAATTCATATAAAATATCAAAAAATATTTTATTTTAAACTACACAAAAATAACAAATAAAATATATATGAAAAAAGTACGTAAATTAAGATTTTAGACCGTAAATAATAAATTTCTTTATCAGATCATTGATAAAAATCTGGTTGCACTTTTCAAGAAGGGGGAGAAAGAAGTTTCCAGATGAAATAAATTAAAACGAAATAATATAAAATGTACGGCGATCAATTCTAATATATGCAATGCAACCTCTGAATAACGCTTGCCTGTGGGACCGGTTAAAACTGACTGCACTTCAGAAGTGGATGTTGTTCAGACGTTTCATTTTAAAAAAATCAAAATTACATAAATTTAAATAGAAATGCCATTATTTTAATTATTCCCTAATAAATTAAAAAACAGCTGCTATTTTTTCTGTAATATATTTCGCTGAAGAAATAACAGTATCAATTGCTTTGCTAAACATTTCATGATTATTATTATTTAATGTAAAATTGTGGATTTCATGAAGGATCGTCAAAACTTCGGTATATTGAAATTTGTCTTGATTCAAAAATCTCTTACATTTCCCCTTCCACATCATTTATCTTTTTCTCTCTCTCATATCTTAAACCACTTGTTGCATGCAATCAAATGTGAAAGCAACTGCCAGTTCTTAATCCATTCTTGCTGTCTTCGTGTTTGTTTTTCGTTAAAAGCTCACCACGATTTTCATTCGCAATCAAACGATGAATTTTAATATGATAATAACGCCCGAAGTATCAGGAACATGTAAGAAATATATTTTAAAATTATAACAAAGAGCCGAAAGAAGACAGATTGCAGAAATGTCGAACAAAAATGATCAATGTGTAACACTTTTTTTCGGAAGTTTTCAGAAAACTTGAATTTCCAAAGGCGGTTAATGTTTACAGAATACATCTCTTCGTTATTCCAAAATGGAAATGCTCTTTCACCTCCCCCCCCACCCCCCACCGCTTCGAATGAAACTTTCACGGCAATTTCTATGAATAAACAGAAATTTTAAAGATTACTACACGTCAAAAAAAGTAAAGAAAAAGCTAGATAAGAAAATGCTTCAGCATATCACATTGTTCGTTTAACGGATTATTTCTTTGTTGGCTTTCCTGTTAAATTCAATGAAACGAAATTGTTTTTGCGCACTCTTCCCTTCTAATGTCTTAGGAATTTACAACATCTTGAGGCAGAAGTCATTATCAAAAGAATAAAGAGATGCTCACAAATAACTAGTTTAATGAAGAAGTTTAACAAGCAAACATTAACTTTAGTATTTTGTTATCAAACAACCTACCATAAGTGAAAACTGTTGACATGGCATTAAGTTTGTAAGCTAGGGATGTAAAATTATTTAATTTACAAATGAATCTTCAAGTAAATATCTTTTACATTAATTTAAGAGTGAAAAGCCCCTTACGTTTAAGACAACTTTGAGTAACTAATATTTCAACTTTGGATAATATGTGGGCAATGGTTTGTTTAATTTTTAATTATTAGCCATTCAAATTTTAACTTTTAAACCCTTTTCCTCAAACATGAATAAACTCGAAAAATAGCAAATGAACTTCTAAATAATTTAATAAATATTGTAGCGGGTGAGTGAAAGAGGGAGAAAACTTATTGGAATTTAAATAAACTTAAAATTGGAAACTAATTGTTTTATTGAAAAATGCAAAGTCCATCCATGAAAATCAAAACCCAACACAAAACAATAAAAGTCAATCAAATGTACAGTGAAAAAATTAATGCCTAACCGATCGAGATTCCATCCGAATTACAGATATGGTTCATTAAAACCGGTTACCTGACTTGATGAAGGACTGTAATTCATATTAAGTGAAAATCTCATAGTTGTCTGTATAAATATCGCTTTTTATGATACACAACAGACGATGATACAATTAAACTTTCCGAGGTCCCTGTTAATATAAATAAATAAATATATATATATACATATATATATACATACATATATATATATATATACGGTACTACTCGGCTATCCTGTCGACCATTTTCGCCAAATAGCCAAGTTATTCATGTTGACGAAATTTTTATTTTAAATAACGAAAGAAATAAATTATTAAAATATGAATAAAAATACAAATAAAAGTGAAATTAAAAACCACTTGATAACGTTTTAAACATGACATTCACAATCACCCATTATTGGCATTTAATGTTATAATTTGACGATAGTTTTTTGGTCAACGGGATAACTAAGTAGCACATATATACTAATTTAAAAAAAAGTTTCACTCTCTCTATGTGATGGCAGCGAAATCTGCAGCACGTACGAGGCTGGAAATGTTTGTGAAAATAGCTCAAGGCCTATTGTAAAGCATCTTAGACTTAGAATTTTAAATTTTTAATAATTAGTTTGGTTATAAATTGCAATCCCCAAATATTAGAAATTCATTAACACGTGTGAAAGCCTAGAAAATAAAAGAGAGAACGAGATGAGAAAATAGAGACAGAAATATCTTTGTACAAACTAAAGCTATTGAAAGAGGTCCAATTACAGAAACTGAATGCCCTTAACCCCAGAAAAAAAGTGTGAAAATTAAATCATACGTTAAAGAGTTTTGTGTGTACAGCGTACTTGTACTCTTTTCACAAAAAACAGAAAAGAAAAGAAAAAAAAATTACAGTAGACTTCCTTGAATCCCCGACCCTAAAATCCGAAGATAATTTACAGATGTAAACAATGAAACATTCAGTTCAGAAAAAGGGACAAAATTTAGCAGTTTTATTTTTCTATAAATTCCAGGTATATTTTATTTTGTAATTTTCGTTAATATTACTGAATTCATGCTTTTCATAAAGGATTAACAAAATTTATTTCTGAAAAAAAAAACCTGATATTGCTGATATCACTGATCATTACAATATTCTTACCAAATATATTTATCTATTAATCAAGCTTTTTTGGTTTTCAAATCTGGCTAAACCTGAAATAAAACTTCTTTATTTTATGGTTTTGAAGTGAGTTCGTAAAGTACCTGTATGAGGCAATTATGATTGAATAATTTAAGAAACCTACATTTCATCTTTATAATGAATATTTAATCATACATTATTGAATATTAACTTTGCTTTTAATATTTTAATCATTTGAAAAAACATCTAAATTTTTATTATTTAAGTTTATTACTTATTTTAATATGTTGTAAGCATTCAGTACAGCTTTGTTTGCATTATTAATTATATTCAAATTGTTGTTTAAAAAATGTATACAAGGCACTATCCAGAAATCCACAAAACTCTAAAATCCGCACATTTTCTGGTCCCAAGGTGTGCAAATTTCAGGGAGTCTACTGTACTAATATATATATATACTAGCAGGCTAAGCCCGCTGCGCTGGTCTATTTTTCAAAACAAAACATGAATCAAACAAAATATTGAATATGATTGCGTTTTTTAAAGCAACTTCACCTCGAATGCTCTTTCACATTTCTGAAAATCATACAAAACGCCAATGTATTTAAATATAGAAGACCAACGATTATAAATGCACCAAAAATGCTTTAAAAGTTAGCAAACAGCTGTTTCGAATCTACTGTCGAGATTCTTCATGAGTGCAAAACTCAGTAAGCTAGAAAAAACAAAACTGAGCCAAAAATAAAAACAACAACAATGGAATCAAGGCCCGTTGACGCCAAAATATATTAAAATAATAATAAAATATTATTTTGTTGTATCAGCTTATGCATTCGAAAAAATTCGGGCTTTTAAGAAAAAAATATCTCAGTTTACCATTTATTGTAGAGTTTGATATATAAATGAGGCAAGTATGAAAAGAGCAATTTAAATATTGTCTATTCACCATACTTCTAAAATAGCGAGCATTATGATCGCAAAGATTGACCATTGAATTTAAACAATTTTCAAGTGATTCATTTTCATTTGATAGTTTTTGAACTCTAAACCTCTCAACTTGAGGATATGGGTATCTGTGGAAACCTTAATACATCCTCTATCAATATTATAGTACATTTCGCAACGTACATCTGCTCTTGATAAATATATTACAGTGTTCCGTTTTTGGAATACAGCAGAATAAATAAAGTTAAATAAAGTTTTCCTTAGAAAAATAAAGTGAATGTTTTTTGAATGTGTGAAATTCATTTTTTGATACAGATGTCATATACGCATCACGTTGGCGTGATTGAAACAAAATGAACATTTTATGCCTCTTATGGTAATCCAGCTTTGATTTAATTTATTAATGAAGTATTTATTTACTTTCATTTGCATTTTAAAATGATACAAAATGTTATGCTCTATACATAGAAAAGTAAAATAGAAAATAGAAATGTATCTGTCATTCGAAAACGAAGTTTCCGTTAAAGTGGCGCCAGAAATGTATCACCCCAACGTGATGCATATATGACATTTGTGCCTCTTTCTTACAACATGGGGGTGTGCATTTGCACCTAAATTTAGTTATTTAGCTCTATTTTTGTAATAACTGGAGTTTGTATACAATGTACGGTACTACTTGATTATTCTGTCGAGAAAAAAGTTAATAGCAGATTGTAGGAATAAATGTCAATAATCGATAATCGTAAGTATGATAGCAATTGGTATTACATGTGATGCTTGTATTTTTTTACGTCATAAGTGCTTTTTAATTCGACTTTTAATTTGTATTTTTTATTTATGTTTATTGTTCTTTCGTTATTTAAAATGAATTTATGTAAATTTGAATAATTTGGCGAAACTGGCCGACGTGTTAATCAAGTAGCACTCAATTTACATTTGAAAATACCATATTTCACAAAAAACTCCATCACAAAGCCGGATTTGCAAGATTTCCTTCCAGTACCAATGAGACAAAATCCTTGTTTTAGAATAGCGAAGAAATGTGCATTTTTAAAAATTATTTTCGTTATTTTAAAACGAAAATATTAATAAATAAAAAAAAAGTTACTATAGCACAAAACAATTTATAGAATTTCTAAAAAGAAATTGAAAGTAAATAAACACTTTATTAATACAGAAACAACTAATGCTGGGTTACCATATCAGGCAAAATAACACCGTTTTGGCGATAGTCAGATACCTCAGTGTGTATATAATATCTGTGCCAAACATGTTTGGAAAAAACAATAATCGTTATTTATAAGCACAAAACAATTTATAGAATTTCTAAAAAGAAATTGAAAGTAAATAAACAATTTATTAATACAGAAACAACTAATGCTGGGTTACCATATCAGGCAAAATAACACCGTTTTGGCGATAGTCAGATACCTCAGTGTGTATATAATATCTGTGCCAAACATGTTTGGAAAAAACAATAATTGTTATTTATACAGCATGTTTAAATACTGTAGTATAGTGAAAAAAAATCTATACATGACATATACGCATCACATTTTGTTTTCAAATACCAGTTACATATATAGTTTACAATTATTTTCAGTTATTTTAAATAGAAAATAACAATAAATTTTAAAAAGTTTAGTAAATAATTATAAAACAAAACTATTTATATCCTTTAAAAAATAAAATAAAATAAAAATTTATTAATAAATAGACAACAGCCAGGTTACCAAGTGAGGCATAAAATCGCCATTTTATTGCAGTCGCGCAAATGTGGCGCATGTATGACAAATGTGCCTAGATTAAAATAGTTTATATAACTGGAGAAAAAAAATTGTAAATAGACAATTTATTAATAAATAGACAATAACGTCCGGGTTGCCATATCAAGCAAAATAATGACAATTTGGCGTCAGTTAATTACCCATATGTATATATGGTATTGGCGTAAGAGACAAATCGCACCAATGTAGTGCGTATGAAATATCTGTGCCAAAAATTTTTTTAAAATTTGCAGTTAAATTATTTTACAATATCTATGTATGTGGAAAGACATTTACCCTAAAATTTAAATATTATTCATTTTTGTGTATTAACTGCTATATATGTATTTAAGTTAAATGTAAAATTTTTTCCTAAAAATGCTCTCACTCATTAAAAGAGAGAGAGAAAATAGTTCTTGCGAACAACGCTTTTTTTTTTTTTTTGGTTTAGAATCGCATTGATTGGCGACAAAAGTAGAATTGAAACACCCAAATGAACAAACAACATACAAATAACAATTGGAGCCTTTTAAAAAATATTAATTCTGGGAGTTTCTTCTGTAAAACACATAACGGGAAAATTAGATTTAAAAATATTTTTAAAAAAAGAAAGAAAAAAATACTTATGTTTTACCTAATGAAATTTTTGAGATGTTTTCTTTTAATCTGGCTCGGAAGAAATAAATAGCCAAATATTGTGTCACATCAAAACTTTCTTTCACATTGAGTTACATCTTAAATATTATAAGTATTCTTTTTTTTTTTTTTTTTTTTTGTTAAAGATAAATATTTTCCTTTCATAATATTATTTTGCATTAAACGAATTTTTTCTTTTTATCATTATTTATTTTAAATCAATGAATTAACAGGTTTTTTATCGAAATGTTTATATTATTTTCCATTAGAAAAAGCATTTCATTTCTTTTTTGAAATATAATTATCGCCAAAATATTAGTTGTTGCACCCCTTCCTTCAAAAATAACCGAAAAATACGAAATTTAGTACGAAAAATCAGAGTTATCCCTGTATACTTGTATCATAAACCTCCGCAAAAATATTTCCTATCGAATTATATAATCTGCAAAAAAATCCATCGGGTAGTTTTTGAAAACACTCGTTTGGAAGTTTCAGAATTTCTGCTTTATAATATATATGATATATATATATAAGAAAACTGAAGGAAAATTTTGATATAGATATAATTTTTGATAAAAGCAAATGAAAATTTATCGGATTTACAAGAAATATTAGCTTACAAACTTAATTTTTCGCTATGCTTTTTACGCTGAACATGTCCGATATTTTGCACTGCTTCACTAATTTCAATTTTTCTATGATGTTCCGTTATTCTCCGTTACTCTATAAAAGGACATCAGTGCCTATCATGTAATGATGTTTTGTTGTAGCAATCCTTTGATGATTTAACTGTGCAATCCGCCCTGCTGTAATTATTGACTCATTTAACTTAAGACTGTCCTTAAATCAAAAAGGGCAACTTTGTGACATATGCTTTAATTTATTTTGGTTCGGAAATGCATGAAAATTGCAGGTATTGTTATTCAGACACTGTGTAATTGCACTCATTCTTCTGTTAACACAATAAATCTTTCATAACAAGTCTTCAAAGTTGATGTTTTTGAACACGATTTTCATCGAAAGCAGAAAAACGGTTGATTACGTGATCGAAATAGCTTAGAATTCGATAGGTAATTTATTGATAAAAAAAAATGGAAAAATAAGTTCAATTTGAAATCGCTTCCATAGTCAGGCTTTTCAATTTTAGATTTTTCTGTTAAAAATGAATTTGTAAATGTGTCAAAACATTTTGCGCTTCTTGAGCGGAGCAATTGAGAACTTCTGCACCCAAATAAAAGCTTCCTCTCATCAATTTTCGAAAATTTCATTTTTTTAAAATACATTACTAATTTTCGAAGCTGTGTAGATTAACATGTAAACATCTTATTTTGGATGGTTTGCTTTTTGTACTTTTTATTATTTCTTTTAAATCTTTAGTTGAAAAACAAGTCATCTGTTTATTTCTGCTTAGCGAAACATTTTATTTAGATACCTATCCAATATTCATGATGTTATTCTGTAAACATTCAACTTTCAATTTCACTTAGTGAGCTTAATAAACAAATGTAAACCACACATACAGCCAAAGTTCTATAATCCGCTCACCTATAATCCACAATTTTCTATTAGGGATGTGACGAATGGTGATTTGGCCGAATAGCCGAATACTCGGCCAAATTTGAGGCCGAATACCGAATATTCAGCGGCCAAATACCAACTTTTTTCCAATAAAGAAAATACATTTTGATTATATATGATTTAAAAAATAGGAGCTCATTAATAATTATTACTCGTAAATGTGCTTTTAAATATATTTTTAAATTTGAAACATTATTTTAACAAAAAAAAAATATGAATTTGCATTATATTATTTTATCTTAAAGTACATCAAATTGATTTTCAATAAGTCAGGATGTTAAAATATTTGCATTAAAATATGAAGAATGTACTTCACTTTTACTATCAAATAATACTTTTACCCTTTCTTACATCCAAAATTACTAATATTCTTAATCTCTCTCTCTCAGAACTCACGAGGAGATATTTTCTGAAATAACTTTTAAAGAAGCAAATTTGATCATTTAGATTTTGTGTCCCTAATGATAAGCAAATTCATAAGAATGAAACTGCTCGGAAATCAGATGCCAAGCTTTAAATTACAAATTACTTGAAAGCAAAAGATTATGCTTAAAATAGAATGCATATGGTATCAAAATCTTTGACATTTGAATTGGAGCATACGATATTCAACTTCAATATTCCACTTATTCAACAAGCACTAAAAGGATAAACCGAAATTGATAACAACATGAATGAAGGAATATTTAAATTAAAAATACATACTACATAATAATGTTACATATTTAAGTCAGTAATTATGCAAATAATTATTTAAAAGTGAAAACTATAGAATAAAAAAAATATTTTGTTCAGAATTTAGGTTTAAATACTTATAAAATCATCTTCATAAAGCAAGCTGTGTCATCTAATGCGTATCTAGTTTGCCACCAATTATGTTTTTAGATGTACAGTTGTATTTGGAATAGTGATATTTGATATCTAATTTTGAAAATGAATCTTTGTTAATACACCTAGTGAATGATTTTTTTTTTCATTTCTTACTTTATAGAAAATAAGTTACGAATTTCATAAGAGCCTTTTTATATGTGCATGGAATTTGCAGACATTAATAAACATTCAAGTGTTTTAGAATAAGGCAGTGTTTTTCTCCTTTTCCTAAAAGTGTTTTTATATCTTGAATTGTAATATATCATTCTCTAATGAAGACATTTCCGTACAATCAAATCTCCAACTTGGGCGGCTTTTTCTAAAATATCACTAACTTTTATAGGAAATACAGAAATGCTGTGTATTTTTTAGCAATCGAATAACTCTATATTTTGCCAGTAAGAATGAAAATGACTTCATGAAGTAGCCAATTTGGATTGGAGAAAAAAATGCAAGAAATGATATTCTTTAAATCCTAAATTTATTTGGCTATATATCTTTCACTATTCAGCGGGATTTTAGCAATATTCGGCTACAGGTATTCGGCTGAAGTATTCGGTCAACAAGCCTTCAATATTCGACCAACCGAATATTCGGCAAAAGGGCCGAATACTGGCCAAATATTCGTCCCATCCCTATTTTCTATAATTCGCGTTACTTTACGAATGTAAACAATGAAGTAAACAGTTAAGAAAATTTACAAAATGGTGATCCAAAAACTATTTTTTTTAAAAAAGGAAACAAAAATCATAATAAAACATTTTAAAAAAATATATCTCTTTTATTTAATAAACAGTAAAAATCAAACTGTATTACAGAACCTATGTAATTATTTTAATTTAAATGCACATAATTTTTTTTATAAAATAATTTAAAAAAGGCATTTTTTGAGATAGCCTATTAAATTAATTTTTAGATTTCATATTTATTTTATCATATTCTACTGATTATAGAATTAAAACACTATCTAGGAATAATAAAATGACGCATAATCCACAATGCTCTAAAATCTGCAATATTTCATAATCCACACAACCTTTGGCCCCAACTTGTGTGGATTATAAAACACAGACTGTAATTTTCTACTTTACAGTTTCTATTAAGGGGACTTTTTGGAGGTCATTATAACTTTTAAATAACTGATTATATTTTAATAAAAATTTGTAATGCAGATTAATTTACTGCTATTTTAACTTGCTGAAAATATGAAAAAAATCAGTCAACTTATATAGAAAATGGGATTTTTTTTTTTCACAATAGAAAAAAGAAGTGTTTTTTTCATTATTATTATTATTATTAATCTTTGCTTTGTTGACACATTCACAGAATACATTTTAAATTTAAAAGAATAGAATTTGTATAGATTTTTCTCATGCAAAAAGTGAAAAAAAAAGTAAAAGACTTAATTTTTTTTGCAATGGGGTCAACTTATATGAAGGTTTTGACTTTTCCATAGTTTTAAGTAACATAAGTTAGGGGATCAATTAATTCACAAGTTTATATGGTACATAATTTAATATGAACTATGATAAAAAATGAACTACAGTCGAGTCTCTCTATAACGAAACTCCATACATCGAATTTCTCTATATATCGAAGTTTTTATAAAAACGGTCCCCTTTTCCAATGATTATATTAAAATCAGTCTCTATGTAGCAAAATATCTATTTTTATACGACGGAATTTTTCATAAAATGTTCTTTATTTATTCAGTTTAAAAAAAGCTTCAAAATCACATGTAGTCAATTTTCCATCAATTATTCTTGATTTATCATTCAGTTTTCATTTTTTAAAATTACTTACTTCTCTACCTAGAAACTACCTACCTTTTAAGCAGAGTTATAAACAATGATGTTAAGAGTGACAATGAGCTATAAAAACTATATACAACAAGAGAAAAACTATCACGCAGTGAATTGATGAGTTCTTTTAATCAAGAGAGCTCTTCAAATGGAGGAAAATGTTCTTTATACAAATTTTCATTCCTTGCTAAAATGTCAACATTTCATGAGAGTGTAATAATTTTGAAATCAAAACAACGTAAAGTTAGATTTTTTCGCTTTAAATTAATGCGATTTTCATTAGGCTTTAAAATAAATGTCTGTTTCTTTTATGAAACTATTTAAATATTAAGAAATAGAATATTAGGTTAATATTTATTGTTAAAAATTTCAAATTCGTAATTAAACACATCAAATATACTACTTGTTCAAAATTTACGCATTAAATAAGAGTTTTAACGTCATTCTCTGTATAACAAATTTCTCTATATAACGAATTTTTTACTGGAACAATGGATTTCGTTGTATAGAGACTCGACTATTCAAACATAAAATTATTCAAAATTCATTAAAATATAAATTACTCCAAAATTTAAAAAATGTCACTCTTCTGAAAGAGAAAAAGTCCTTTTGTAAGAGATAGTCTTTCATTCTTTAATAATAATAAAAACTAGTCGTTGGGGGCCACCGTAATACTTACCAATCGTCGATATTAGGGTAAGCTGATTTTTTTTTTTCGATTTTCAATGATGGCGGGTGCGGAAAAATGACCAATGGTCACTGACCACTGGTGGCACTCAGTTCACACAAAAAATTGAGATTTTTTGGACGTTTCCTTACCCTGTCGCAAATGGCTTGAATTTTGCAAAAATGCTGATTTTTGAACTTCTTTAGCTAAAAAGTTAAAAATGTTAAATTAAATTTATTTTGGTTGTATTTACTTGAAAGGCATTTAACGTACCAAATGCTTAAATAAGTTCTCATAATGCATTATTTAATTACTATGTGTATTTTTAATTAGCCGATTTTCATAGCTTTTTCGCATATAACAGACAAAAATTGTATTGGTTTGATTTGTTCGTTAATTTTTCTCTTATTTATGTCCCTTGGTCTTCATATTTTTTTCTATGTGTCAAAGGTCATATATTTGGGCAACAGACAGCAGTATAAGTCAAAAACACATCTGGAAGGTGGGAAGGGGGTGAAGCAGGACTCTAAGCGTCCGCAATGCCTCGGGAGTAGAATCGGCGCAACGCTGCGACGCACGAAAGTGTGCAGACTGTTCTTCAACTGTTAAAATTTAGCAAAAATTAAAAAATTTCTATCCTAAATCCAAAAATTCGGACATAAAATGTAACGCGAATTTCGGCAAATAGTCTTCGAAAAGAAATCAATTTTGTCATAGATCGCGGAAAAAAGACTCGAATTTCGTGCAAAAATCTCAAAAAAAAAAAAACGACAAATTTCGACAAAAATTACGAAAAAAAGGCAACTTTTCTCAATTGTGAAAAAAGGCAAATTTCGTCAAAAAATCACGAAAAAAGGGCAAATTTCTTCAAAAAATCGCGAAAAAACGGCAAATTTCTTCAAAAAATTGCAAAAAACGGCAAATTTCTTCAAAAAATCGCAAAAAACGGAAAATTTCTTCAAAAATTCACGAAAAAACGCAAATTTAATAAAAAAAATCACGAAAAAACGGAATATTTCTGTAAAAGATCGCGACAAAATGGCAGTTTTCGCCTTAAGGTCACGATAAATCGGCAAAATTATTCAAAAGATCGCGAAAAAAACGAGTTTCCATCAAAAAATCGGAAAAAAACGTCAAATTTTGTCATAAAAAATGCGAAAAAAATGCAAATTTTGTCAAAAGATCGCGAAAAAATGACATCGCATCAAAAGATCGTGAAAAACCCGCAATTTTTGTCAAAAGGGAGACCCCCTTCCTCTTTCGGACAATGTATGAAGTGTTTTTCTGAGAACAAAGGCAATTTCTTTTTAAAAACATACTTTTCTTTTATGTCTATCACAAATACTTGGATGGTTTGAGTGCATATAGCGTAAAGCGAGAGATTGGTTGCAGACTGTTTTTTAAGTTTTTACTTGTGTTGCAGACTGCAGAAAAAATTTCTGCTGCTGGGCGCAATGCCTCATCGTAATGCTGAAGGAGTGAAAGAGGAATAGAAGAGAGGACAAAATACGCGAAGAAATTTTTATTATTTTACCATGCTTAAAACCTGCGATGCGTGTTCAGTGTGGATGTGAAACTTTTTCCAAGTGACATTCTGTACTTTTTGGATCGTATGACGAGCCATTACAGTTTTTTGTGCGTTTTATTACGACGAGCCTAGAAATGGCTAGTATGAAGATCCATGGCAATGTAAAAGACACATGACAGCACAAAAAGTATCCTTTTTGGGGCACCAAGCTTATTGAAAGACTTGCAATTGCCAACTTATACTCATAACATGCGCCACAATTACTGTTTGAGAAGCGATATGGGAAAAAATCGAGAAATTCAATGTCAGTCAGTAGTAGTAACATTCAACTTTCAATTTTGTGTAGTGAGCTGAATAAACAAATGTAAATTTCACATAATTTTCTACTTTACAATTTTTATTAAGGGGATTTTTTGGCAGGCATTGTAACTTTTTAATAACTGATTATATTTTAATAAAAATTTGTAATGCAGATTAATTTACTATTACTTCAACTTGCTGAAAATTTGAAACAAATTAATCAACTTACATAGAAAATAGATTTTTTTTTCTTTACAATATGAAAAAAAATTTTTTTTTTCATTCGTTCTTCTTTTTAAATCTTTGCTGGCAATGCAAACTTGTTGACAATTAACAGAATCTTGACAATTAACAGAATAGAATTTGCCTATATTTTTCTCATGCAAAAAATGAAAAAAAAATAGTCTTAATTTTTTTGGAGTGGGGTCGACTTATACAAGGGTTTGACTTTTTCCATATTTTTAATAACATATGTTAGAAGATCGATTTATACACAAGTACGTGTGGTATATAATTTAATATGAACTATGGTAAAAAATGAACTATATTCAAACATAAAGTTACTAAAAATTAATTAAAATAGAAATTACTCTAAATTTAAAAAATGTCACTCTTCTGAAAAAGTCCTTTTGTAAGAGATAATGTCTTTTATTCTTTAATAATGATAGAAAAAATCTATGCATGGTTTTTTTTGTGTAAAACAAAACATTAGAAAATTCATGCAAAAGAGATGATGAAATTTTGATAATATTTTGACTTCTGATTAAACTGAAAGGAATAAACAAACAAACAAAAAAAACTGCACATTGCTTGCTCATCTTTCTTGATTTTTTTATTCTGTTATGTGATTTTCTGTGAAATGCACTGATATTTTTCTAGATTAGTTCAATGAAAATTTCTAACACATACTAATTTACTCTATCAATGCTGAAAATCGGAATGAAATTTGTCAATTATTGGCGTAGACAGCAGTTTTTTATATACACAGTAAGATTTAAAAAAAAGCTTTTCTTTCAATTATCATTTCTGTTTTTTACTGCTAAATATTGTTTTGGTATTACTTGGTTATCCTGTCGACCTAAAAACTATCGCCAAATTACAGAATTAAATGCCAATAATAGATGATAGTGAATACCACATTCAGGGACATTAATCACGAAATATGTGTTTAAAAGATCATCAAATGATATTTATTTCAATTTTTCATTTGTATTTATAGCAACGTTTTACTAATTTATTTATTCTTTCATTATTTAAAATAAAAATTACGTCATTAAGCATGATTTGGCAATCAGTTTGACGATTTGCACAGTCCGGCGAAATTCGTTGATGGGAAGAAAAAGTACAGTAGACTCCCTAAAATCTGCACAGCTTGGGGCCACAGGTTGTGCAGATTTTAGAATTTTGTGGATTTCAGGTCATTGCTTTGTTTACATTTTTTTAAAGTAATTTGAATGTAACTAATAATGAATGCTTACAATATACTAAAAAAACTAAAATAATAAAAATTTAGATAATTTTTAAAATAATTAAAATTTTAAAAGCAAAGGTATACAGTCAAAGATCTATAATCCGCACAAGAGGGGCCAAAGGTTGTGCGGATTATAGAGTAAATAGGATCATGCGTCATTTTATTATTCTTAGACAGCATTTTAATTTCATAATCAGTATAATATTGAAAAATAAATATGAAATCTATTGATTAATTTAATAAGTAATCTCAAAAAATGCAATTTAAAGTTATTTTACTTTTATACAATGATACACATGTGCTTTTAAATAAAAACAATTACATATGTTCCATAATACAGTTTGTTGTTACTGTTAATAAGTTATATTAAAAAAGTAGATGAGTAGTTATATTAAAAAAGTAGATGAGCGATATGTGGGATCTTTTAGCTGCTGAAGAACTTGAAGCATCATTACTACGCTTTCCATTATTCATTTTGCACCTTGCATATGCATGAGTAAAAAGTAAAATCAATACTAGACGACACGTGAGCTGTAATTCATAAACATCAACTCATAAACTGTGATTGTTGCCAAATTAAGAACGTAAATAGAATGAAAAAAAAGAGCTTCCCAGCTAAAGTTTAGTTTCCAGAAAGATCGGAACTTGAGAAATCAATCAGAGTTAGCCTGTAGTTGAAGGTTCCTGTTTGCCTTTTGTGACGTTGGTAAAACCTTGGCAATCTATCACTATGATTGGTTACATTGATTCGACCTTCCCAACCCATAATATCTCGTTCTCAGTTGGTGCTGTGTTACTGCTAGGACACGCGATGCACACAAAATAGAGCATTTTCATTGGTTATTTACTCTTCTGAACTTACACAAACTGAAATAGCTATGAATGAAAAGTCGGCATTTCGAACGTGCAGTAAGCTTAGGTGCGTTCCATAATACAGTTTAATTTTTTACTTTTAATAAAATAAAAGAGTAAATTTTTTAAAAATACATGTTTTATTATTATTATTAATTTTTTTATTATTTGTTTTAAAAAAATCATTTTTGGATCAAGGATTTGTAAATTTTCTTAACTGTTTATTTCATTGTTTACATTCATAAAGTAACGCGAATTACGGAAAATTGCAGATTATGGGTGCATGGATTATCGATCCTTCACTGTATTTAATAATCAATAATGTACAATTAAATATTGATTGTTAAGATGAAATGTGTTTTTCCTAAATTATTCAATGAAACGTGCCTCATAAAGGTACATTACAAATTCACATCAGGATCATAAAATAACGAAACTTTATTTCAGGTTTAGCCAGACTTAATAACTAAAAAAGCTTGATTAATACATATACATATTTCGTAAGATTGTGATTACCAATTATATCAGCAATATCTTGATTTTTTAGAAATAAATTATTCTTTCTTCATGAAAAAACATGATTTCAATAGCCTTAACAAAAATTATAAATAAAAAAATGTATGGAATATATATATAACTAAAAAAGTCAAATTTTGCACCTACATCTGAATTGAATGTTTCATTGTTTACATCCATAAATTATGTACGGATTTTAGGGAGTTGCGGATTTTAGGAGTGCGGATTTGAGGGAGTCTACTGTAGTACCATTTTTTTTTCTCCTGCACTCAAACAATTCAAGTTTCAAGCATTTTTATGAAATAATATTTTTAAAATTCATTACACTGACCAATCTTCTTTACCAAAATAAATAATGGAAAGGTGTGTTTATTTAGTTATTCTTCACAAAATTTTAGAATTTGTAATTTGATAACAGTGTAAATTTTCCAAGTAGGTGAAAAAGTCTGGGCCAGGAAAAATCTGGGGTTTGTATTTTGATTGTATGATGACAAAAGTTTTATCTGTCTACCACTGCATTCATCGACTGATTCATTACTCATGAATGATCCCTTTTTTCATGATTCATTCATTGTGTTGGTGTCTGTAATAAAATGGACAAAATGATGATATTCTGATTGCAACAGTAGACATTTTAAAAATTCAATATACTGAACCATCTTCTTTACTAAAATCATTAATAGTAAGATATGTTTCTTTAGTTATTCTTCTGAACAGAAGAACTTGTAGAACTTCTCCAGAACTTGTAGTGATCGTTAGATCATATGACACAAAATTTTGTGTTGCAATTTGCTTTTTTTATCGATGTTCATAGTTACTTCAAATAAGCCGCACAGATGTCAAACGAATAACTCTGCTAGCCAATTGCTTTATTATTTAAGAGTTTAAAGATGTTAAAATTTACATAACATTTAAAACAGATAATTTCATTCCGATAAACAGGATTTTTTAAAAGAAGTAAAGTACTGTAATCAGTGCATTATATGCACTATAAAAACTATGGTTTAAGTTATTGCATAAGAGACTCTTTTTAATTAACAAAATTTAAAATTTCAAGGTTATGAAAACAAATTTTAATTCTAAAACATTTATTTTAAAATTAAAGACAATTTTTGAAGGATTTGAAAAGAAAAGAAAATTGTCAAATATTTGTTTGAAAATAATAATAATAAAACGCTGAAGCAAAAAATACATAAATAATTTATTTATTTGAAAGTAACTCATATTAATTGTGCATAAACTATGAAAAGTCAGGAACCAAGAATGACCCAATTGTATAGATTTAATTAATCCATAATTTTTTGCTGCTTGTTAGCTTAGCAAAGCTAACAAGAAAAATAATGTAATAATAATAACGCCTAGAATAGTTTATTTACTTATCATAGCTTATCAAGGGTTTGTTTAGCAGTTTATTTTTTGTAATTTATTATCTAAATTCTTTCCTTTGATTCATTTTAAGAAGAAATTAGCTTTAAATCTTTTTTATTTTACTTTCTAAATTTTAAATTTAATCTTTTTCTATTAATTAAAACAGATAAATAATATCTTATTTCGCATTAAAAGAAATATTTTAAAATCAAAGAGATATTTTGAAGAAATGGAAAAAAGATGGTCATGTACTACTTATTTGACAATCAGAAATATAATAATACAGCAGAGAAGAAAATATAATAATACAGCCTTTTTAATGGTGACATCTCAGGAAAAATCTAAAATGTTCCTGTTCCTTTTGATTTATCAAGAAAGTTTTTAAATGCACCAAAAGAAAAAAAAATAAGTCTGGAGTGAGTGATCATTTAGGTTATACAACATACAGGTTGTTCCTAAAATTTTGGAACAAAATAACAATGTGTCCCACACACACATCTTTTAAATAAGAAAAAACATCTGAATTCTTTTATTATAGCAGAAATACAATACATTTAATTAAATAAACTTAAAACAATGTTATGAAGAAAAAAAAAACAATTTAAAAGACAAGGTTTCATAAATTACTGTCTGTTAAAAATACAGTACATTATTATTTAAAATGTGACATTGCGATATTATCATATTATAATAATAATGCAAAATATTTTCATACGTTTAAAAAAAAAAATGCTATAAAAAAGATGTACAAACTGTACACGCTACAAAAATAATCAGCGCGATATAAAATATATTTATTTACAGAAGAAAACGTGACAATTTATGACATATTTTCTGACGCATTTGCCATTTTTTCCTTATATATACAACGATTATTCGGATGCATGTATAAATTTGGGAAAAGCACTTTACAAACTGCAATTTACATACTATAATTATAAATAATGCAAATTATAAAACTTACTTTATTCCAATTGTTTCATTCTCTAAACTAATCATAAGAAACAAATGCACAACGAGATCAAAATCCAGACTACAGGAAATATTTCGAAAAAGAGACGCTATCACAATGAATGAATCACAGGAGAAGAATTTTTTTCACGAATAATGATTCAATCAATAAATTTTTAATTGATAATAAAAACATCTATTTATAAGAAAAAAAAAAAGAAAAAATTATTTAGAATTAGGGAATTTAGCGATTAAATACGCCTTCGGATATATATTTTTTCGCTGTTTAATTCAGTGAATGAGTCTTTTAATTTCCGTATTGTCAAAAGTCACGAATCATTCTTGCATTGGCGTCTTGTGTTTTATCTTGTATGTTGTATCAGGTAAGTTTTAAAATATGAATTTATTGATCTCACCCTCTTTACTAAAATAAGTAAATGCTCAGATATTTTCCTTTTGTTATTCTTTAACTAAAATTCTACAATTTCCAGTTTGATAATAGGGCTACACGAAATTTCCTATATTGGTACTTATATTCTACCGATAGTTATTTAAAGTAGAGATCGCATTCTTATACCCAATGATACGTTGCGATCCATCCAACCTTACAGTCTCAATGACACTCAGGGAAAGAAAAGACCTCTGGTCATCCTTAGTAGAGATGACGGATTTGCACCTCCATCGAAAAGAAGGAGGCATGAACCCCCTTAAACGCATCATTGTGGATTCTCCAAATTCCAAAATTCATTTTCATTTGTTTTATTCGGCATCCTCCCACTAATTTAGCTAATGACGTCTTCCTGCCTCGCTTTTGGCACCGGGTAATATTTACCTTCCCAACTCTTTCCTAGTTACCTTGGGGATTAAAAAAAATATATAAATAAATATAAATAATTGATTAATTTATGAGATAGATAAATTTTTGTTATCCTTTTTTAAGTTGTTTAATTTTGTACATAGAAATTTATTTAATTAATTGAAATTGCTTGCATCATGTTTATCTGTTTGCATCACATATTCTACTTCTTTCATTTGCATTGTGTTACCTTTTACTTGTCTCTGATTTTAATATTTCATTTGATAATTTCACTCTGCTGCGATTAAAATAACTTATATTATTGTTCTGGTCAGCCCTTTCCCCCTCCTTGCCCTGGCATGTCTCTAAAACTCAACTGCTTAAAGACCACCTATCGACAGCATATCATCTGCTCTTCACCACCGCAGCTGCCTGCGAGATGAACATTAGACTCTTATTATCATCATGATGAACTCTGCTTAGATCGTCTCTTGTTAGATGGAAGTTAACGTGGGCATCACGCCCACGTAGGTATTCCGGTACCAATCGCCTTTAAGCCTTTGAGTTAAAGTATTATTAAACTGTTTATTTATAGCATATAATTTTATTTATTCATTTGTAATTAGTTAGATGAATATTATTCAAATTTATATTTACAAACAGAGCATTCGTTTCAATTTTTATTGACGGTTCATTTAAAACATTGTGTTGCTCAGTTTGATTGTATTCTGTTCTATTGAAAATAAATATTTTTTAAATAATTAAATCTCATGCTGAAGTTGTTATAAAAAAATTCATCAAAAATTACATAAAATATCAAACCAATTTACGAAATGAAGAATCTGAAATTCCAATGTCTTCATGATATTAGATCCGTTGCTAATAAGTATTGTAGT
The DNA here is from genome assembly GCA_964019185.1 of Maratus speculifer. Taxonomy (NCBI): domain Eukaryota; kingdom Metazoa; phylum Arthropoda; class Arachnida; order Araneae; family Salticidae; genus Maratus; species Maratus speculifer. Next base: position 10,903,058 of record CAXHSM010000423.1, read on the forward strand.
TGCTCTGATAAAAAAGAAAATGCTTCATTGTTTTCTTTCATTTAGAAAAATGGTACTTGTCTAATCTCACGCTGAAAAGTTACACCGTAACAACAATGTTACCACTTACAAGATTTCTTTCTTTCCTTTTTTTTATATCCTATTTAATCTTATACAGTTCCCACATTAAATAAAGTTGAGGAAGTGTTTGTTATGTAATACCACTTATTTAGTATTATGTTGCTTTCTATTTTCCAATTGGAATTATGCAGAAAATTTATATGCATTATAACGTGTTTTCTCTCTATGTTATACTGATTTATTTCATTGCATTCATTAAATAAATTTACCCATTTAAAAAAATGTTTGTGCCATTTGAATAAATATAGAAAATTTTTACTTATGTGGGTATTTATAATCTTGCACTAGTTGTGCGAAATGAAATTATCTACTACAAATGGATTATTTTAACCATGTTTCTGCCAAAATAGTCGTTTTGTTTCTCCTTTTTTATCAGAATTAAATTTCTTTGTGCTATTTTCTTTCCTTACCAAAAATTTTCTTTTTCATTCTTAAATTTACAACAGTGTTTGTCTCATCTCATTCCATGACATGGTAGCCCCCCCCCTCTTTCTCTCCTCTGGAGTAACTTTTCAGAACATTTTTTAAAACTCAGAATTACTTCCAGAATAGTCATGCTTACATTCTCTTATATCAGTTGCCTAGAAAGCGAAGGGACAGGGTCCGCCCCAGGTGTCATGCTCTAAAGGTTGACATCTAATTTTTTTTTTTTTTTTTTTTTGCAAATCTATGTACCGTAATTTCGGGTGTATAAGTCACAGATCAAACAATTCATTTTCGACTCAGAATTTTTTAAGAGACAAGTATAACTAATTAGATGGCCATAAATATTTGTCTTCAATCACTAAATAAGATTTCTGGGTCCAAAAAGAATTGTTTGTTCCCGGCTTATACACCCGAAATTACGGTATATATTATCTTATAAGATTATGGAAAAAAATTCTGAAATAAAATGAAAATTCTAACGCACAATGCAACAGAGTTTATTTTTTTTTTTTAAGAATGTGAATTTTTTCTAAATAAAGACCAAAAAGCAACCTATTTAACAAATGGTTAATGAAAGTTAACTTTAAAAGAAAAAAATTTTCTTCTACATAAGGACAGCACATTGACTTATATTGACTAAGAGTTGAGTGATGAGTCACTCTTGTGGGTTTTATTATGCAGGAGGACAAAAGGTAAATAAGTAATGTTATGGACATTTTTTGTAATAATGTAGAAATAAAATAGTGGTGCAATTTTTTTTCATTTGTTTAATCTTATTTCATATTTTATTCCCTTCACACTTTTCAGTGATTATGTTTTAAATAAAGTTACTGTGGGATTCAAGAAATAAGTCCCAAGCCTCTCCCCCGCTCACCTTCCGCTGCTTGAAATTTTGGAAAATGTATGAGGGAGAATGATTATAAATGAAACTTTTTGGAAAATTTTCTCAATGCTAAATCTTCACACTAATGTCTATTCACAGAAATTAATTGATAAGATTCATTTCATAAATTTTTAAAGTAAAAAATGTTCTAGAAGACTTTTAATATAAACAAAATAAAAAAACATTCAAATATTATTTCATGAAAGTGTTTGCAAACTTGAAGTGTGAATGTGGGAAAAAACTTATCTGCAAACAAACAGAAAGAAAATTATAAAAAGAAAAACTTGTTTTTTCCTTGCTCTAAATATATATAGATACAGATATATTTGCTATCTCCTCTAAAAATTGGCAAATTTCATTCCGATTTTCTACTAATTGTATTGATGGTAAATTAGGCTGTGTTAAAATTTTTTATTAAACTTAGCTATTAGAAAATTAGAGCTAATGGTAAGTTAGAGCATTCCACAGAAAGGCTTACAGTGAAAAAAAATCAAGAAAAATGAGAGAGAAATGTGTAGTTTGTTTTTGCATATTCCTCTCCGTTATGTCAGAAATCAGAATGTTATCAAAACTACATTAGCACCTTTTGATAAATTTTCTAATGTTTTGAATGCAGAAAGAAACCATTGATAGATTTCTTTTTTCTTTAATTAAAAAGTAAAAGACTTGCTCTTACAAAAGGATTTTTTTAGTAGAGGGGTCTTTTTTTAAATTTTGAGGTAATTTATATTTAAATTATTTTTTTATAATTTTATGTTTTGTAGATAGTTAATTTTCATCACTAAATTATTCACCATATATACTCGTGTGTAAGTCAATCCCATAATTCATGCTTTTAAAAATAAGGAAAAGGTTAAAACTCTTGTATAAGTTGATTCCCGTCCAAAAAAAAAAAAAGCATTTTTTTTTACAATTTTTACATAAAAGAAATCTATTTAAATTCCACGTTTTAAGAAATTTAGATTGCAAACAAAGAGAAAAAGAAAATTCATGAAAAAATTTTTTTTTCTTTTCCATACTGTAAGAAAAAAAAAATAGTATTTCTTATGTAAATCAACTGATTTCTTTGAAATTTTCAACAAGAATAATTGTAAATTATTCTGTGTAACAATTTTTTATTAAAATATAATCAGTTATTAGAAAGTTACTGTGAAAAGAACCCACTTAATAAAAACTGTAAAGTAGAAAATTATCGGTGGTTTGATTTTCTTTATTCAGTTTGCTATGCAAAATTAAAAACGGATTGTTTACACAATCACATTATGAAGTTTGCATACCTAAATAAAACATTATGCTATGTAGAAAAATGCCAAAAAATTTTTTTAAACTAAACTTTAAAAAAATTAATAAGAAATACAAAACATGTCGCCAAAATAAGAGGTTTGCATTTTAAAGCACAAAGCTTAGAAAATCAGTAACAAATTTTTTTAAAAGAATATTTGTTGAAAATTGCGGGGGGAACAGATTTCAAAATTTTATGATAATTAAGTTGCATGCATCTGTAGTTAATCAAGGCAGATTGGATAATTAAATCATCAAAGGATTAGAGCCATGGAACTTTGTTACAGTACAGGTACTGATAGTCCAAAAGCCGACTGCACAAAACCCTATGTCATCAAGCACAAGAAAAAATCCTTTATTTTAACACATTCACTGGTGCGTGATATGGATCCAACGTTAAGGGCCATTCACGTACCAGCGCATGATGTGGGATGATGTCCAATAGCAAGTCACATGCTGCCGCGAGAAAATCTTTCACTGATTCTTTGTTATAAAAAGTAAATCAGCTTCTGGGAAAAACCCACTTCTACTGTGAGGCATTAATTATCATCATAGCTTCATGTAAGCGGCAGCGAACGTGTTAGGGATAAGTACTAATCAAAAAATCTATTCATTCCTGTCTGTCAGAAGTGAAGGGGTGCAAAAGCCAATAATTGATACCACTAATGGTTGACTTGTGGGCTTAGCATTATATTTTCCTGCACCCAGTTGTTCATGTTTTCATATCTTTGATTGTATGGCAAACACAATGCTAAATCTGTAATTCAACTACTATTGGTATCATTTTTTGGCTCATGCACCACTTCACTTTTGGCAGACATGGATGATTAGATTCTCCCATGACTACTCTTCCATAAAATAAAGGTTTTTTTCTTGTGCTCGGTGACATAGGATTTTGAGCGGTTGGCTCTTGGACTTTGATGTCTGTTTATAGAATAAAGCAGAAGGTTATCATAAAAAAAAATCAAATTTTGTTATTGTTCAATTTAATATTATCTTTAGTTTCATGTCTAAATTTATATACTCTTTGGAATATGTATATGTTTTTCTTTTAAACATATGCCTCATTTGCCTTTAAAATTTCTATTCCCTATTGCTGAAAAATGGATATCAATATCACGCTTATTATTGGAACAACGCGATATAAATCATATAGCTATGTATCTATCTATATTCTTGTAAACTTTGTATCTTGAGAATATGAGTTAAATAAATTTTATATACTTAATAATAAAATATTGATTTAGGGAGAAAAAAAAAATGACGGTGTATGTACAGTCAATCAAGGTAACTTTGAACTAAATTTGTTCCATCTTTACGAAACTTTGATACATTCTGTCATGGTAGAATCTTGACAAATTATTTTCATGGAGCTGCCAAACTCACACTTGTGCTGCTCTCTACATTTTGACACCAAGTCTTTGCCGTTAACTTAAGTGATGTAACAAATGTAATGTTTTTTTCTCTCTTGGCTCAAAGTTATCCTGATTGACTGTGCTGATCTTAATTGTTGGAAAAACGTTTTGAATGTAAAAAAATGGTTGTTACAGTGAAACCTCCAAATAAAGGTACTCCGAATAAGGGACACCTCGATTTAAGGGACAAAACTTCCGGTCCCAGTCCCTTAGTATAGGACGTGTAATGTATTTATACCTCTGAATAAGGGACACTCAATTTAAGGGACACTTGAAAATGAGATTAAAAGGGATAATGAAGTTGTCTGAGAAGTTGAATGAAGTTGAATGAGATAATGAAGTTGTCTGTGATGACACTGAAAATAGATTTCTGCGAACTTATCAAAGACAGTCAAATTGATACAGAGGAATGTACGCAACTGACGAGCATTTATTTACCCATAATTCTGATTCGATTTAAGTGTGTTTATCCCAGTGGTGTAGTCCTGGAAAAAAAAGTGGGGGGACGCTCATAGTCTCGAACATTAGGATCTCTATCACCCATACGGCAAACTTGATTGTGAATTCCAGGGTTAAATAATTGAAAAATTAAATTTAAATTAAAAAAATTATTTTAAAATTAATTAAAATTTTAAATTAAAGTAAATTTATCTTTAAAAAATAGGTAAAATTTTAAATTATAATTTAATTACATTTAAAATTTGATTAAAATTAAAAATAATAATAATTTAAGTTTCTTATGTAAATTATTTATTTATTTATTTTGTACGTAGTTATTCAAAATAGAAAAGAAATTCATTCAACGTAATTTATTTTATGTTACAACAAATTTTTATTTCAAACACAATTTTAAATACAGGGTGATTCTAAATTCATGGTAAAAACTTTAAGTAGCTAATTTGACCCTTTTCTATTTCAAAAATTTTCCTTCATACCAGAAAAAGGCTATAATATTCTTTTGTTTATCTAAGATAGGCATTTCATGATTACAAAAAGAAAAAAAAAAAATCTTTGAAATTTCCTGGTACGAAATCAAAAAAAAGCAAATTTGTTAAACGCAGAAAATACATGAAAAAAAAAAATAAATAGAAGTAGAGTTTTTTTTAATAAGAAAGTTTGATTTCATACCAGAAATTTTCAAAGAATTGTTTCTTTAAGTAATCATGAAATATTTTTCTTAAAAATAAAGAAAATAATAGCATAAGAATTTTCTGATGTGAATGAGAAAACTTGAAATAATAAAAAGGGACATATTGCAATGTAATTTCTTTCCATATCCCTGTAAATGAACAATAGCAGCTACTCAATCCTTATTCTATATTAAGCGTATTGTTATGCATTTCTGTAATACATACAAATTGCATTATGTTTGAAATCGTGTAACGTCATTAGAATATAATGTAAAGAGTTTTCTTTCCGTATGGCATAATTTAATGAAATAGTTCTATGTAACATGTAAACGAACTACAAGTGCTACATACTTAATTTGCATTAAAGAATCTTTTTTAATGGAAATCATAATATTATATATAGACAGTGTGACAATCTAAGTTTAAAACTTTGTATTTTTTATGGTGCTGCAAACTTTATAGAACTTGCAGACATTTTAAAACAATATTGCAGTAATTCAATAAAATTTTTATTTAGAAATATAACAAATAAGATGTATATTAAAAACCCCAAATTAAATTTCTATCAGCTTTTTTACAAAATAAAGTAATGAAAATTTTTTTTTCTTTTTCTGAACACTTGATGTATTTTAATCTTGGGTTTACGAAATAAAAAAAAAATCGCAAATGTAAAAGAGAAACAAAACTAAAAATAGTCTTTTACGGAGGCTTCAGGGGGACAATACTTCTCACGAATCTAGGAAAAAAAGTGACATAAACTACAAAAGCTGAAAAAAAGTTACATGGAAAAAAAGTTACCGGAAAAAGGTGACAAGGAAAAAAAGTTACTGGAAAAAAGTGACGATTGATTTTGGGTATTCATTGGTTAAGTCGGATTTCTTTGATCGGGGGGGGGGGAGGCTCTTGATTTAGCTAAATTGTTTTTCATGCTCAATTAACTGTTTTGGTTAAATTTTTGGATATACGTTCATATTGAAAGGACGCTTGCCTGATTAGTTTTGGGAACGGACAATTACCCCCCCCCACCCATCCGCCCTAAATTATATAAATGGGTTTTTATGCAGAATTATCCAACGTATATCAAATTTTGGATATGGGTTCTTTCTGATAAGGCTTATATATAATAAATAATGCCTGAAGAATTTGGGGAGTTTAATGGTTAAGTATAGAGGAGGAACGGGGGATAGCCCCCCTTAAATTAAATTAATCCCTTTTTAAGCAGAATTATCCGATTTATTTGGATTTTTGGACAGAGGTTTATTATGATAAGACCTATCTCTGATTAGTTATGGAGTTCTTTTGCTTATTATAAAGGGGGGACAGGCAATTACCTCCCCCTCAAATTAGATAAATGGGATTTTATGCAGAATTATTGGATGTATTTCAAATATTGAATATAGGTTGTTTCTGATCAGGTGAATCCCTGAATAGTTTTAAATCTTTAATGGCTAAGTATAAAGGGGGAATGGGCAATTACCTCCCCCTCAAATTAGATAAATCGGTTTTTATGCCGAATTATCCGATGTATTTCAAATAATACCTCTGACAATAAAGTTCGGTGAATGAATTCAGAACGGCCGATCTAGAAACACTGGGGAAACAAAACGCTACACCTGCATAGAGGCAAGTGTTGATCATCTTCCCCCACCGTTGTTCAGTTGAGCGTCGTTTATGTTCTGCGTAAGACGCGTTTTACAAAGTGCTTGTTCAGTGTATTGTTTCTTAACTGAGAACAGGAAAATGAAAGAACAAAATATCAATTTAAAGTTTGGTTTTAAGATTTGCAAGATACCGCAAAAAATTCATGAGTGGTGATGCAAATTAAACATCCACCATACTCGCCAGATCTCAATCCTACAGACTTCTTCCTATTTCCACGACTCAAACTTTCTTTGAAAGAGATTTGACCTTATTGCTGCCAATCAACGAAACGTGACGAAGCTTTTGAACTCCATTTCAAAAGAACACTTCTTGAGAATTTCCCAGGACATGTACAGCAGATCTTAGCAATGCATAGTTATGAGAGGGGACTATTTCGAAAGATGACATGGTAACTTACGTTAATAATCCATCTACATTTATGTTACAAGACTATTCACCGAACTTTATTATCAGAGGTAGTATTAAATATAGGTTGTTTCTGATAAGGTGAATCCCTGGATAGTTTTAAGTCTTTAATGGCTAAGTATAAAGGGGGGCGGGGGGTAGCCCCTCTTTAATTAAATAAATGGCTGTTTACGCAGAATTATCCGATTTGTTTCAAATTTTGGATGTAGGTCATTATGATAATTCGTATCCCTGATTAGTTATGGGGTTCTTTTGTTAAGTATAAATGGGAAAACTGGCGATTATCCCCTCTCCTTAAATTAGATAAATTGGCTTTTATGCAAAATTATCTGATTTATTTCAAATTTCGGATATAGGCTCTTTCCGATAAAGTGAATCCTGAATAGTTTTAAGGGTTTAATGGCTAAGTATAGAGGGGGGATTGGTTGGATGATCTGTCTTAAATTAAGTAATTGGCTTTTTATGCAGTATTATCCTATTTACTTCGAATTTTGGATATAGGTTTATTATGATAAGGCGTATCGCTGACTAGGTGTGTGGCTTGAATATTTAAGTATAATCGGCGGAAATAGGGGAGCTAATCCCCTACTTAATTTGTTTTTCGAGGGACATTATTCCTAGAAAAAAATGAATGTATTATGCAGTTAGTCTGAATAGTCTATGAGCTTAATGCCATTAGTTTAAATTTGCAATATTGTTTTTATTTATGTTTTGACCAGTTGCATTAATATTTTGAGGTATTAATAGAACAAATAAATAAAATAAGTGTTAATAAGCAAATAACAAGACCTTTGTTAAATTGCTCCTAAAATTAGAAAATTAGCAGTTTGTTAATTTTTTTTTATTTCTTCTGTCTTTACAAAGAGAAAGTATTGCATTCGTGAAAATTTCAAATTCCGCTTTGTTTGTCGGATTTACATGCAATCCAAGCAAATAAAACTCATTATATTGCTGCAATAAAAGTGCAATCAAATCACAAACAAAAATGTATAATGAATTAATTTAGATAAAAACAGGTTACTACATATTTTATAGAATACTCTAGAATTTGTATATTCTTAATTGATTTTTTTAAATATAAATTATGCTTTTTATTATCGGTATTGTACAACAAGTACAAAAACGCGTTTATTATTTTTATATATAAACAGAGAAATAAAAATGATATTTTCGTAACAGTCGTCACTGTTTTTTTTGTCACTGTTTCAGAAAATGCTTTCAAAGCTAGCGTTTTGAACCAAATTTCCCGATGAAGACAGAAAAAAACAATTAACAGAGGCAGAAAAACGTTACGTTGCGTGATCAAAAACGCTTATAAATCAATAGGTAATTAATTAATAATAAAAATAGAAAACACAATTCATTTCAAAAATACTTCCATATTCAAATCTTCGAATTTTATAACTTTCCGTAGAAATATGAATTCGTAAATGTGTCAAAATGTTTTGCGCATGTTGAGCAGAAAAGAGCTTTTGGTAAAAAAAAAAAAAAAAAAAAGCTAAGCTCTAGTTCCCTCCACTATACTTAGCCATTAAACTTTTAAAACTATTCAGGAATTCACTTTATGAAAAGGAACCTATATTCAAAATTTGAAATACATCGGATAATTATGCATTAAAAACAATTTATCTAATTTAAGGGGAAGGGGCGGATAATCGCCTGTTCCCCCATCGAGACTTAGCAAAAGAACCTCATAACTAATCAGAGATACGCCTTATCATAATGAGCCTATATACAAAATTTGAAGCAAATCGGATAATTCTGCGTAAAAAAGCTATTTATCTTATTTAAGAGAGATTATCCCACATTTTTCTTCTCTATACTTAGCCATTAAATCCTTAAAACTATTCAGGGTTCTATTCCTTTAAAAAATACAACTTTATCAGAAAAAACTATATCCAAAATTTGAAATACAATGAATAATTTTGCAAAAAATCCAATTTATCTAATTTAAGGAGTAGGGGATCATCGCCCGTCCCTCCCATTTGTATTTAGCAAAAGAACCTCATATCTAATCAGAGATGTACATCGAATAATTGTATACGTAAAAAAACAATTTATCTAATTTAAGAGGGGGGAATAATCGCTCGCCCCCATTTTTAATTAGCAGAACAACCCCTTAACTAATCAGGCATACCCCTAATCATAATGAATTTACATCCAAAATTTGGAGCAAGTCGGATAATTCTGGATAAAAAACATTCATTTAATTTAACGGAGATTATCCCCCGTCCCCCCCCCCTCTTTATTTAGCCATTATGCTCTTAAAACTATTCAGGGATTCACTTTACGAGAATTAACCTATATCCAAAATTTGAAATATATTGAATAATTGTGACTGAAAAACAATATATCTAACTTAAGGGAGGGGGAATAATCGCCTTCCCCTTTTTAATTAGCAAAAGAACTAGAGGTCTGCACGGGCCCGGGCTTGGCCCGTACCCGGCGGAATCGTTCCGAATTTCCTAACGGGCCGGGCCGGGCCAATAAAACAATTTTCGGGCCTGCCAGCCCGTTCTGAAGATTTAAGCAGAAACGTTAAAATATGACCTATTTTCAATGAAAATGGTTTTAACGAGAATAAGTAAAAATGTGCGTCACGAGCCATACTAGTTTGACAACATCAATATCAATATAAAAATGTAATTTGTACAGAGTAGAAATAGGCATCGGACAGTTACATTATATGTAACCCGTTTTAAATTTTTTTTAGCTGACTCGTGCCGAGCCGACATCAAGGTTGCATTATTTTTCTACATATAGATTTGCCTGATCGGAACTAGACTTTAATGTTCTCATGATCTGTAGGGCAGACAACATGATTTGTAAAATTATTAACAGCGATAAAGAACTTATGTTAGCTTAATCTTTGGATATATACTTCTTGATGGTTTTTAAATTAATTTCTCAATAACACGAAAGTTTGACGCATTTTTCGATAATTTTTAATTGTAAAAGTATAAAAGTGATAAGCCTGACTATTGAAGGGATTTGGAATCGAATAGCGTTTTTCATTTTTGTTAAATAAATTACTTGTATAACCTTGTTGAGATACAATAATTTTTCAGATGGTTGCAGGTTTTTTTTCTCCCTTCCCATGCTATCGTTTCCAGAAATTCTATTCAAAACGCTAACTATGACACTATTTTATTTGTTTGCAGTATTCTTAAATTGCTTAAATAAAAAAAATGGATAACGCCATTCGATTATATAGTTTCTGAATAAAGACACCTGTTAATTTTATGCGTTTCTGAGAAAAAAATAAATTTAGAAATGTATCAGAAAAGAGCTTCTTTGAATTAACGAATGGATTTAAATTTAAAATCTTTAATTAAATGATATAGAAATATTTTTATAAATCTTCTTTTATTAAACAACTTCAAAAGTTACGATGTTTTTAACTTTCTTTCTTTTTTCTTTTATTCTAGGCCATATTAATTTTTTAATGAATCTTTATTTGAATGCTGTAAGCCTAAGTAATCATTAATTTTGCTAATGTGTACTTCCTGTAAAATATACTGTAAAATCATTCCATAGATATGTATGCAGTAAACTTTAAAAGAATCTTAATTACATGATAAAAATCTGAATTTTTATGAATTTGTAACGGGCCAAAACGGGCCGGGCCTGCTTTCACCGATTTTTGTACGGGCCGGGCCGGGCGCGGCCCATCTTATCGTAATGAACCTATGTCCAAAATTCGAAGCAAATCGGTTAATTCTGCGTAAAAAGCCATTTATTTAATTAAAAAGGGGCTATTCCCCTCCCCCTTTTTAGACTTAGCCATTAAACCTTTAAAATTATTCAGGGATTCACCTTATTAGAAAGAACCTATATTTAAAATCTGAAATACATCGGATAATTCTACATAAAATCCGATGTATGTAATTTGAGTGGGAGATAATTCCCCCCCCCTTTATAATAAGCAAAAGAACCCATAACTAATCAGAGATAACGTTTATCATTGAACCTATGTCCAAAATTCCAAGCAAATCGGATAATTCTGCGTAAAAAGCTATTAATTTAATTTAAGCGAAATTATCCCCCTTTTTCCCTCTATACTTAACCATTAAACTCCCAAATTCTTCAGGTATTATATACTGTATATAAGCCTTATCAGAAAGAAACTATATCTAAAATTTGTCACAGTTTGGCTAATTCTGCATAAGAACCCATTCATCTAATTTACGGCGATGGGGGGGGGGGGAGGGGGGTAATCGTTCGTTCCCAAAACTAATTAAGTAAGTGTCCTTTCAGTATGAACGTACATCCGAAAATTGAACCAAAACAGTTAGTTTAGCATGAAAAACTCATTTACCTAAATTAAAAGCTTCCCCCCGATCCCCTTTCATAATTAACCGATGAATCCCAAAAATCAATAATGAATCTCCAAAATCAATTCCTTGTCATTTTTTCCCGGTAACTTTTTTCCTTGTTACTTTTTTTCCGGTAGCTTTATCCTTGTCACCTTTTTTCCGGTAACCTTTTTTCCGTGTCCCTTTTTTCCGCTTTTGTAGTTTATGTCACTTTTTTTTTCCACTTTTGTAGTTTATGCCACTTTTTTTCCGTTTATCACTTCTCCCTAATTAATAATTCTTAGTTATCTTTTCTTTCACTGTTCAGCTACTTAAATCCTCTGAGAAAAACAAGCTGTAATATTTTTTGAAAATTTTGAGAGAGAGAGAAAATTTAATTAATTAAATTTGAAAATTTAGAGAGGCAATTTTGCTCCACCACCATTAATGACGAACATGTTTCTTTTCCGTCCGCCGCTCACTTTTTTTAACCCCGTTCAATAAAAAACATAGTTTTATAACAAAAACCTATTTATGTTTGGAAAATATATATCGCTTATCAAAAATTCAAAATATAGGAAACAGTTTAAGATATTATTTATCAAAACTCAAAAGATACTTACAATTCTTTTCGATCTGACTTTTGATCTGCAATTGTGGTCGGTGATTTCGCATCTGTTTTTGTACCGCAACGTTTGAAAGAAATTGCAAAACTTTTCAATTTTGGCTGCCTACATCGTTTCATTGTTATTTTTCCCTCAAAAATTAAAATAATGATATAAAATATTTATCGCTAGAAAAAACGAGGCAATTCAGAGATACTCGCTCCACTTTAAACTAGTCGAATACTTGTATCTAATCAAGAAATAATTGTCAATTTGAACGAGAGAAGAGAGGATAAACGTTCTGAGGGATTCTTTCTCGGAACAGTATCAGAAGTTGTCGGTCTGCATTGATGATCTTTTATTGACTTTGTATTCAACTGCAGACGCCATATACTGGCCAATTGATGACCATTACTAACTAACAGTATGTGACAGCAATGACAATTACCCTGAATGTCTTTAAAGACCTTATTTATTGACTAATGGAATCATGCTGTTGCTAATTGTCGTGTGAGTAAAAAAATGACCAGACTTTCAATTTTCGAACATCTGGATATTTTTTTAACTGAGACTGCGGTGTGTCCAAGGTCTTTTTCGGAAGCTTATGTGATCTTTCTGATAGGAAACAGAAATGGGATAATAGACTTCCAAGTAAAACTAACGTATGCCTTTGAAAGAACTAATGTTTGTTCGGTATTTTATTAATAGCAATTTGTCTTTTTGAGTGCCGTTGTTATGTTGTTAACGAAAACTAAAATGGTTAAAAATATCAATTCTATACTTTAGAAAATTATTAATTTTTTAATATTTTTTTATTTTAATCATTTAATGAATCAGGAAGACCTGCATCCCCTCGCGTCTTTAGCGTCCCCCTTGAGATAAAAAAGTAAGGGGACGCTTGAAAGAAAATAAAAAAGTGGGGGGACGCCGTCCTCCAGCGTCCCCCCTCGACTACACCACTGGCATTGAAAGTAATGTTGGAAATTGTGAGAATGATTCTGAAAATGGAGAATAAAAGAAAATTGTGAAGTAAAGAACTTCACAAATGCTTTAAGGCTTTTCTCAAATCCAAAAGAGCAACTTTTATTATGTAAGTTTTAATTTATTTATATTGATAATTGTCTGAAACTAGCCGGCGTTGTTATTCAAAAACTATGTAATCAAACTGTTTTTTTAACGCAATAGATTTTTTAGAAAATATTGTGAATGTGGGCGGTTTTGAACCGCATTTCTATGCTAAAAAAATTACTCAAGAAAGAGTAGAAAACATCTTAGGCACTTAATCAAAATGCTTAAAACTCAATAGGTAATTTATTCAAAACTTGAAAACAGAATTTGATTCCAAATGGCTTCCATAATCAGGAGTTCCAATTTTATACCTTTCCATTAAAAATTAATTTCTAAATGTTTCAAAGTTTTCTGCATGTTGAACAGACCTGCTGAAAGATCTGTTGCCTTAAAATACGCAAAGCAATTGAAATTGAATACTTTTTTTTCTAGATACTGCTGATAATGAAGTACTAAATTTTATAAGTATGATAAATAAACACTTGAAAAGTTTATAGTGAAATAAAAGTGACATTTGCAAAACGATCACTTTTGATTATTTCAAGTAAAATTCTTTTAAATGTTTTTATACTTTTTACATGCACACAATTTGCATAAAAGAATATAAATCAATAATTCTACAAAACATTTAATGATTTAGTAATCAATTGAAAATTTTAATTAATTTTCTATTCCTTTTGTGCCTTGTTAACATGACTTATACAATTCAAATACATTAATATTTCACCTTTAATGTTTGTTATTTTTATAACTTTCTGGCCGATTAATTAAAAATAATGATAAAAACTCTGAATAAGGGACACCTCTATTTAAGGGACAAAAGTTCCAGTCCCAAGGGTGTCCCTTATTTAGAGGCTTCACTGTAATTGCTCAAAAATGGAACTAAATATGAATGTCTAAAAATATTTCCTAAGGATATGTGCCTACCTTCTAAGTTCTATTTCATTTTTATTTATTTTTTATGTGAATTTTTTATTAAACACATGTTGTTTTAGTAAAACAGGACACAAAACGATGAATTCAAATAAAGTTTTAATGGAATTTTTATCAACTTATCAAATTTAGGTAATATTTTGTCATATTTTAGTAAAGAATTTCCTTAATGCCAAACCTTCTATAACAAAGTCTATTCAGTTTTTTTTTCAAGAATGTATTAGGGAGCCATTGACCCATGTAATAAAGCAAAAGATTTGGAATACGTCTCAAATTTACTAAAATATTCCAAATTTTGTATACAAAACATGATATATATTTTTTAAATGTGTATTTTTTAATGGAAATATCTTTTAATTCAATGTATGTACATACAATCAAATTTTGTTACATAATATACCAATAGAGAAATTATAATCAGATGATTTAATTTTCTTTTTTATAAATTTGATATAGGTAATTATTATAGGTATAAATTTAATTAAATAGGTATAAAGTAGTACACATAATTTTTTTTAAAAAGTGCACTTTTTTTATTAAAAAAAGAAAAAAAAATCTGTAAAATTCAATGGTTTATGGAAATTCCTGAAAGGCCACACAGAAAATTTTAACATGACTTTGGTTATTTATTTGTAATATGAAAGTTTTCGTACATATTTTTCAATTAATTCTATGATTGCCTGCAGTCGACTTATCTATAGTCTAATTTGAGAGAAAATGCTGACTTTCTTTGAAAATTTAAACACTATTTCCTTATTATTAACAATTTTTTCATTATTGTTATTAAAGATGATCCCATAATTGCTTGATTTGTTTTTACAATAAAATGTTCTGTTTGTAGGATTTTTTCCCTCCCAGAGCTAGGTTTTGGCTGGCAGAAAAGTGGTTTCTGAAACTGACTACAACTTGTAGAAACTGATTACACAGCATAATCTGAGACTTGTTTAGTAATAATAAATTCCTTATGTACATTTTATTCGGGATAAATAAATAGATGAAATGTAGTGAATAATGTTAGTTTAAAAATAAATAAATTTGTACTATTAGAAAAACAGGAGTTACGTTATAAATAAAATTTCTTTTATAGTATGTTTGTGCAGTTTTATGTAGAAACAATTATTAGAATATTTTAAAATCTCAGTTTAAAAATCAAAATAGAAAACTATATCCAATATTTTTTTCAAATTAAACACATTGCCAATAAGTAATGCTATTCTTGGAAGAATATTTTCAAACATTTCGATTTTTTTAAAGAGTTATAAAACTGTCAGGGTTCAGAAAGTCTAGCAAAATTAGCCCTTTTCTGGAATGCTCCATGAAAAAAGTAATAATATTTTATATATGAGTGGTAATTTTGTTCTTTAAATTTTGTAAAATAATTGCACAAAATGTTTCATTGAAAATTTTTTCTTTGTTATTTCTGTGCTTCTATTATTTACTTATATCCTTTCATAAGAACCATTTCTATTTGTATATAGTAGATAATCTGTAAGTTACTGGACTGTTTAGTTTATTTAAAAAAAATTCGAAAAGTTATTTGTTAAAATATCATCGAATAATTTGTACTTTTTTATTTAAATTCAATTATGAACTATGATGTTAATAGTTAAACTTGTGTAGCATCAGAATAAAATTATGAAAATTTCTGTTTTTCAAATGAAAGAAGATTAATATTATATAATTGGGGGGAGGTACAAACACAGACAATCACCTCATCGAAATGACGATGGTTAGAAATTTCAAATTTATTAAACCTTGATAAGCATATTAAAATGCAACTGGTCTGACAAGGCCTATCTTGATGGAAATCACTTCCAGTCCCAATATTTAATTGGTTGATTTGTATGTTTGCCTGGCGTCAGTACTTGTTTTCATACATTTGGGTGTAGGAAAACACAATGGTAAATCTACGAGTCAACTGTTAAATTTGGATTTTCGAATATTTTCCTCCAAGTTATGACTTTGCAGACCGATTTTGTTTTAATATGCAATCCGAGTTTTAACTAATTCTGGAATTTCAGCCGTGAACTCGATGTTCGTGATTGTCTGTGATGCCCCTTCCCTCCTCCCCAAGTCTTATATTTACAATTTTGATACTTCTGAAACTTTTTGAGACTTTTTACTATGTTAAATAACATTAAAAAATCTTTAGTTTTAATTTTTAACTTAGTTGTTTACTTATCAAATACATGTGTGAATTGTAAATCATTGCAAATTTAAGTTCTTTTTAATATGGATTCTTAGTTTCTATTATTTCTTGTTACAGTTTCTACCACTCTGTTTTTAACCGGTTACAAACTTTTGTTTTAATTACACTGGCAGAAACTTGCCAACCCTGCGTCTCATGTTTTGTCATGACTATTACACTCATATTGACTCTATTACTGTAGATTCCCTCAAATTTGCAAAGCTTGGGACCAGGGGTTGTGCGGATTTTATAATTTTGAGGATTTCTGGCAATTGATTTGTTTACATTTTTGAAACATAAATTTGATTGGCATTATAATGAATGCATTTTTTAAGCATTATAATGAATGCATATAATAAACTGAAACATTAAAATAATTAAGTAAAATATTTAAATAAATAAATAGTTATAAAACAAGTAATTATTACAAAAAAAATTAAGTAAAATAAAATTTTAGAAAAATATTAAAATAAAGTAAATAATTAAGAGACAATACTAAATATAAATTTTGATGTGGAAGAATCAATCTTTTTTTATAAAGAAAAATATTTGCTTTGTTTAATAAACAAATAAGCTTGATTAATTTTAAAATATTCATTTTATGGAACAAAAATTATCCTGCTCCATGAATTACAAACACTACCAAATGATCATTGAATGTTACATTATGCTGGGACTACAATACGATAATGCTTATTTCGATTAAATATTGATCATCGTAATTAGTAAACTGGATGCAGATCCTAAATTCGTTTCTTAACTAGGAGGGATAAGGAAATAGTAATAGAACTATAAATTAATAACTTTATATAGAAAAAATTATCCTGCCATTGAATTACAAACACTACCAAACGACCATTGAAAGTTTATATTACGCTGCAACTATGGCACGATAATGATTATTTCGATTAAATATCGATCATTGTACATCTAAGTAACATATTATTTAACACTGCAGAATTTAAATTGAAAGATATTTAAAAAAAGGAAGAAGTTAAAAATGATTTAAAAATAGATATTGTTATGGAATTATTTGTATTGCATTAGCCGCTGACTTCAACGCCATCTTTAATTTCATTGTTTCCATTTGAAAAAATGCACAGATTTCTGGCGTTTGTGGATTTAAGGGAGTCTACTGTATTTCTTTTAATATATTAATGTTATTTACCATTTCTAAGAATTATATGTAAATATGTCAGATTGCTGCTTTGAATTTGAGTGCTTTGATAAACAAGAGTGCAACTCTCAGCTATTTTTAAACAATCTATCGCATGGCCACAACATATACAAAAACAACTTTTGTATTTATGCTATTTCTGCTAAGTATGATTTGATGAATATATCTTTTGTATACAATGCCATTTCATTAATTTTTAGTTGTGCATCTTAAGAAGCATTTTCGCTGACAAGAAAGCACTGCTTTGCTGAGGTTAATCGTATGGAATAGTTTTTTACATGTCATTCGCATTTCTGTGTATTTTTATATGTTTTTTTTTTTTTTTTTTTTTTTTTTTTTTTGTATTGGATAGATAAAGTTGACATCTGTACAAAGGCTACTTTTTAATTTTTTTGTTATGTTTTTATTTACTTCTATTTCTTGAACCAATTTTTAAAGTCAAAGTATCCTCACACTTAAACTTACAGCCAAAATGTAATAAAAAATTAAAAGTTACCTTTTAGGGCTATTCAATGCTAGAAACTAACTTTTAAAAATAGTGAAATGCAAACAAGATATTATATATATACATATATATATATTTACAAGGGGACTTCAAAATCTGTCTGCACAGTTAAATTCAGATATTTTTCTCCCAGAGGGCTTTCCTGGAACTTCTACAGAGGATCTTATACGGTTGAGCATGATTTACGCCTTTCACTGTTGAAAACACAAAATCTCAAATTTTCCATGGGATGGACATCTCACTGCTTTTTTTTTGAGGGGGGGGATATAGCATGTCCCTCTCTGGACTGCCCTTTGAATAAACACTGAATTTTTGTTCAAAACATAATTATTGTTTCAGTTGGTATTACATTTATTTTAAAATATGAATATTCTGAATAATTTCATTCAACATCTTCCATTTAATGGTAATTTACATTTAAAAATGCATGTTTATCTCACTTATTTATTTATATTATTTTCCTTAAGAGTTTAAAATGTATAATGTCACAAATCATTTTATTTCAACACCAAAGCTTTATTTCTATCTCACATATGCAAAAATAAAAGTTTTTATGGGTGAGAACTGGGTATGCCAATAATAATAAATTTACCATCTGAAAATAATGCAAACTACAGTAGACTCCCACAAATCCGCACAACTTGGGACCAGAGTTTGTGCGTATTTTAGAATTTTACAGATTTCTGGTTATTGCTTTGTTTACATTTTTTAACAAGTAAATTTGAAGATAATTAATAATGCAGTCAAAACTATAATGAATTTTTACACTATAATAAAATATTCAAATAAATAATGAAATAAAATAATAAAAATGTATGCGCCGCACACACCGTAAGCGCCGCACCTCCGAAAATGCATTAAAATAAAACAAACATTCATCAGAAGCGCCGCACCATCGTATGCGTCACACTTACGAAAATACATCGAAATGTTAAAAATTGCGTTATATTCAGTGTTTTTTCGCGTTTTTTTAAACATTTGTAATATAAATCCAATTTTAAATTTAGTATGTTTTTATGATAAAATTAAATCTAAATTCGTGCTGCCTTTTTTCGCGATTTTTTAATACGTTTTTTATAGTTTGTAACGAGGTTTGCAGGGTTTTATAGCAATATTTGACGAAATTTGCAGGGTTTTATCGCGATATTCGACGAATTCGCAGAGTTTTTTCGCGATACTTGAAAAAATTTGCGTTTTTTATGGGGATGAGCAAGGGATTAATCATGATGAATTGAATGAATCATAAATATTTGAATGAATCATGAATTTTGATACTTGACGCAATACTTGAAAAGATTTGCGTTTTTTTTTTAAAAAAACGTAAATTCTGTCGAAAAAGAGCAGAAAAAAGGAGATATTTGTAAAAAAAAAAGCATAAAAAGAATGAAATCTATTAAAAATCTCGAAAAAACACACTTCATCAAAGATTCATGATCCATTCATTTCATCATGATTCAATTCTGTTCTCATTCGCCTTTGAGAACGGCTTAAATCATGATGAAATGAATGAATCATGAATCTTTGATGAAATGTTCGTTTTTTCGGGATTTTTTAATAGATTTCATGCTTTTTTTTCAAATTTCTCCTTTTTCTGCTTTTTTTCGTCTGAATTTATCTTGTTTCTTTTCTTTTTTTATTGTTTATTTGTTGATACGACATATTTGCGTTTTTTTTGACAATTCTTTTGTGCGTTCTTTTTGGCGTCCTTTGAGAAATTCACGATTTTTTCTCAGTCTTTTGACATAATTTGTGTTTTTTAGAGATTTTTTGACATATATCGCGTTTTTACTGCAATCTTTCGTCGAAATGTGGGTTTTTAAACGATACTTCTGCCAAATTCATGATTTTTTCCCGATCCTTTCAATAAAGTTGCGGTTTTTTTCGTGATTCTTTGGCGAAATTAGCGGGTTTTTTCAGCGATTTTTTTTATAGTGGGGATTATCGGGGAAGGGCGGATTTTACGATAATAAAATTGTAGTTTTTCAAGTGATCCTTTCATAAAATATACATTTTTTCTTTTTCATATTCGCGCTTTTCCCGCGAACCTTTGATAAAATTCTTGCTTTTTCTGCGAATGATTGACAGAAATTAGGCTATCATTTGTCGAATTTCGCGATATTTTTTATGCTTCGCATTTCTTTCGTAGTCTTCTTAATGATGATTGACTTTTCACAATTTTCAGAAAAGTTCCGACCAGAATTACCTCTGTAATGAATATCGCTGCAAGGGAAAAAAATACATCGTATCCGCCGCCCCGGCAGAAGCGCCGCAGTAAGCATAATTTTAACTTTTAAACTCGTATGCGCCGCGGCGCTTACGCCCGAAAATACGGTAGTAAAAAAAGTTCGTGTATAACCCGCGGAGATGCATCGGTGTATAGTCCGCGGGCTATACACCGTTTACAAACGTATGTTTCGATCAGGGTTCGAAATTAGAAACCATTAGTCATAATTTTAACACAAATTTACCAAATTTTTTCGTGTTGCATAATGCCTACAGTAATTCGGCTAAAACATTATGATTATGAGTAACGTAATTTTCGGAAGAAATGCCGCGGCGTTTACATGTTTTAAGATAAAATGTCAAGCGATGCGGCTTTTACGCGCATTTTTTTTCAAACAAGCGTGATATTTTTTCTGATTTTTTCCGAAAATTAAAAAAAAAAAATCGGTGATAAATTCAAAATTTCGGACATACAATGTATACGTATCTTAGGTCATTGGTTCCCAAAAGGATCGAATCCTCGGAATCGATCCGAAATGCATTAACTCCGAAAAGGAACGATTCCTCGGACTCTATCTGAAATGAAACGATTCCGGAAAAGTTCGATTCCTTTTACTCGTACCGAAATGAAATGACTGTATAAAGGAACGATTCTTCGGAATTGTTTCGAAAAAGACCGAAAACTCTGAATCATTCCGAATTGACATAAATAACGTACTTTTTTGTTCTTTGCAACAGGATAGGGGACCAACTCCGAAAAGGAACAATTCCTCGGACTCTATCTGAAATGAAACGACTCCGGAAAAGTTTGATTCCTTTTACTCGTACCGAAATGAAATAACTGTATAAAGGAACGATTCTTCGGAATTGTTTCGAAAAAGACCGAAAACTCTGAATCATTCCGAATTGACCTAAATCACGTACTTTTTTTGTTCTTTGCAACAGGATAGGGGACCAACTCCGAAAAGGAACAATTCCTCGGACTCTATCTGAAATGAAACGACTCCGGAAAAGTTCGATTCCTTGAACTCGTTAGAAATTAAACGACCCTGTAAAGGAATGATTCCTTGGAATCGTATCGGAAAAGGACGACAGCTCTGAATCATTCCGATATGACATAAATCACGCACTTTCTTTTGTTCTTTGCAATAGGATAGGGTAGATTTTTTTTTTGAAAAATAAACTAAATTTTAAATGATCTTAAAATTCAGAATCGTCGAGGTTGGGAGGGTTCCGGATTTTGGATTTTGTACTCTACAAACACAATAGGGTGCTGCAGCACCGATTCGCTAGCAAATTATTTTCTGATATTTTATTTATAGATTTTTTTTAGGTCTCGCGTATAAGTTGACCTGCCACTTTGATGTTCTTATTTTGTCTAAAATTTTACGACCTATACGCTAGTATATACGGTAGCTATTATAGATCTATCAGTGCAATACTTGGCGATAGTTGCGACAGGTCTTCCAAATCCAGAAATAACTGTATTTAAGCAGTAAAAAAAACCTTTACAAACATGGGAGAACTGTCTAAATATCGCGGCATAGCGAAGAAAATTTACAAATTTTGATGTTTTTTTTCAAATTTTTTGAGGTTTAAAAGTTGTAGAAAAAATATCACGATTTCCAATTAAAAAAAAAATCTTTGTATAACCCGCACCGTGTATAAGCCGCAGCGGCTTTTTGGAAGGTTTTTTTCTTTTATAAGCCACGGACTATACACCCGAAAATACGGTATATGCTTAAATATTCATTTTAAAGATGAAATGTATTTTTCCTATATTATTCAATGAAATTTGCCTCACAAAGGTACATTACTACTTCATATCAAATCGGAAAATAAGGAAGTTTTATTTCAGGTTTAGTCTGACATAATAACCCAAAAAGCTTGATAAATGCACAAATATATTTGATAAGAAGATTGTGATTGGCCAGTGCTATCAGCAATATTTTGAATTTTTTTTTCAGAAATAAATTGAAACTTTGTTTATGAACAAACATAAATTCATTAATATTAGCGAATATTACAAATTTAAATATATATTGAATTGATATGAAATTAGAAAGGTCAAATTTTGTCCCACATCTGAACTGAATGTTTCATTGTTTACATCCATAAATTATGTTGGATTTTAGGATTGCAGATTTAAGAGAATCTACTGTAATGCAGTAGATCCCCTAAAATCCAAGCAGCTTGAAATATCAGGTTGTGCAGCTCTTAGAATTTTGCAGATTTCTGGTCAATGTTTTGTTTACAATTTTATGAGTATAATTTGAATGTAATAATACAATCAAAATGATACTGAATGCTTGCTGTAGAGTAAAATATTTAAATAATTAATAAAATAAAATGATAAAAGTTTATATAATTTTGAAACTGTTTAATTTATAAAAAGTAAAGGCGAAGTAACTATCTAATAGTGTATAATTAAATAATCATCAAATAAGATCAAATGCATTCTTCTTGAACTA
Source organism: Maratus speculifer (assembly GCA_964019185.1). Classification (NCBI taxonomy): domain Eukaryota; kingdom Metazoa; phylum Arthropoda; class Arachnida; order Araneae; family Salticidae; genus Maratus; species Maratus speculifer. The sequence continues at coordinate 10,925,845 of CAXHSM010000423.1, forward strand.
CTACATACTTAAACTGTACAATCTAGCTGCATCTTCAGTAGACGGCAACGATAAAAGGCTTTCTTTTACCAACAGCAACTCTTTTCTTGAAACATACATAACGGTACTTGTTCAGAGAAATTTCTGCTTTACTACCGTATAAAGCAAGAAAAATAATTTTTCCAGCCTCGGAAACTTCAAATTAAGATACTTGATCACTTTTAAAAATGCTGGCAGCTTGTATGTTATGATCTTCTTCCTTTTTCAAAAATTTGTAATGACATTTTACCTTTCCCAAACATTGCTGATGTCGAGTCACAACCTGAAAAAGCGTGAAGGAACAATATATGATCTTTCAGAACAGCATCATTGTTAAGACTGTGCGATGAATACAGGGTGGTTACAATTCATCCTTTTCCAGGCTTAATAAAAAATATCTATCTCTGGAGGTGCTAAAGCAGTCAATAATACGAGCAAGTCAACATCATCGTCAACAACAGCAGTAAGCGCACCAGACTTTGCTACTTCAATAGCTATGTTAACAATTAGTGTATCTGCATCATCTTCTGATTGTTTCGCTTCGAAACCATTCTCCATAAATTTTTCCATAAGCATAGATATGAGACGTGTCTTATTTTAATGATTAGATAAAAAAAAATATTTTTTGCAATACTTTAGAGCTTTCCTTTTTCCCTTCTGTAAAAAAATCTTCGTCTAATGTATCAGAAATAACAAACATTTTCCCTTAAATTCAAACAACGTCATTTCTCAATTTTTCCTTCAATGGATGATTAATTTGTGCGGATGTTGATCGTTTTTCTGCAATAGATTTATTGTATGACTTCAATAAATTAAGGTCATTTCATACTAGCAAAATGAGCACCAAATGAAAATAAAACATTGGAAAGTACTTGCACGTGGTACATTTCGGCAAATGCAAAGAGAGATAGAGTATTGGGCAATGATTATTCGTCACCTGAGAATAATAAATTTCTATCTGTGTTTTTGAAAATATTGATTTATCTATATCGAAAAGGCTCTATTATATCTATGAAGGCATTTTTTGAATCAAAATGATGTTATATATAATTTACATATAACCTTACAATTATATTGCGACACTTTTTTAATCCAGAAATGCCTTCATAGATACAAATAGAACATTTCTATATCGATAAGTCGATTTTTTCAAAAAGACAGATAGAACCTTATTATTCTCAGATGACGTATTTGCACAAGTGCGCGAAAACGCCATACAAACAATAGGGGAGGGATGAGGGGGGGGGGAATCCAAAGTTGTTTAGTATTTGTTCTGCCTCTTCGCCGCGTTATGATTGTGCTTGCACATTCTTTTTCAATAACGTTTACTTTATCTTAATTTTTGGCAGGGAAGGGTTGGTGTGACAAAAAAATGTTAATGACACTTTTTGTAGGAAATTAAATTATCTACATTTTTGTAATTGAACTTTTTTGTCTAGATGCCATTGTTCGTGAGATATTCATAGAAAACCGATTTTCAAGCTCTTTAGCGCCCCCTGGCGGCGAAAGCTCACTTCGGATCGATGGGGACTTTTAGTATGTTAAACTACATACCCTAAATAGCGCCTACGCAAAAATCCAGCTTTGTTCTAATTTTTTCCGCTATTTGCAAAGAAAGGTGCTAAAATGACTGGACTAAGGGGTCAGGGAAACAATTTTTTTTTTAATTAAATTGATTCATAAATTATCAAAATGTTCATATTCATTTTTCATTAAATTTGCACATTGTTTTTGTAAGTACAATTTTATATATGTAAATTTATTTTATCAAACATTACATTATATTTGTTTATTTTCATTTTTACTTGATTTATTGCCAAGTCAGGCAGGGTGTTATTAATATGACTTGAGAATAAAGAGAGTTGATTTGCTGGGCTGTTCTATGCAACAAGGCAACTTTTATAAAATCAAACTCAAAATATGTAGTTGTATATATAAATACGAAATGTAAAATATAGTACAGTAGACTCCCTGAAATCCACATAGCTTGTGTGCTAGACCAGATGTTTTGCGGATTTAAAAATTTTGTGGATTTCTGGTTATTGCTTTGTTTACATTTTTTAAACAATAATTTTTTTGTATTAAAATTGAAATCGAAACTATTATGAAGGCTTACGATACAATAAAACATTAAAATAAGTAACAAACGAAAATTATAAAAAATTATATATTTTTTAACATGATTAAAATATTAAAAACAAAGGTCAAGTTAATAATCAGTAATTTATGATTAAATATTTATTGTAAAGATAAGATGCATTTTATAAATGAAATTTGCTTTATAACGATACATTACTAATTCACGTCAGAAATCTTAAAATGAGGAAGTTTCATTTCAAGTTTAGCCAGACTTAATAACCAAAAAAGTTTGGTTAATACATAAATATATTTGGTAAAATGATTATGATATCAGCAATATCTTAATTTATTTCAAAATAAATTTATTCTTCCTTCATGAAAACACATGAATTCAGTAATTTTAATGAAAATTACAAATTAAAATATGTATGGAATTGATATAAAAATAAAAAGTCAAATTTGGTCCCTACATCAAAACTGAATGTTTCATTGTTTACATCTGTAAATTATTTGCGGATTTTAGAGAGTTGTGGATTTTAGTATTACAGATTTGAGGGCGTCTACTGCACCTGTATAATAATAGCCTAAGTCAGGTGACTGTCATCAACAGTTACAGGATAGCCACCTTGCTTTTTCTGTTCCAAGTGGCTTTTTTGATACTTAGCGCAGTTGATAAATTTCCAAATACACCTCCATTGCCATCATTTCCTCTATATTATAATAGGGAAATTCGTGTGACTGTCTTAAACAATAAGGATTTCTATGAGAAAACACAACAAGCCATTTTCATTTTAATAAAATTTTTATTTTACTTAAGAAAGGTGTTATAATAAAAATAAATGACATTGACATGTTTCAGAACCGTCAAATAAGTTCCATAATCATAATATAAATAAAAATAAAATTTCAAAATATTTCACGGTCAATACAAATGACACACGACAGTGAGATATAAACAACAAAAAACTCAAAAACTATGCGCTCTATTGTAAAAAATTAAATTAAAAATAATGACCATGATCTAAAAGAATTTCCAACATAGTTCATCCCATTCAAGCTCTCACAAGGAATTTATTCATTAATTCTAACCATAACTTAGGAGTAATAAAAGAAACGGTATCATTGCAAACCAGATTTTTACGCGTATAAATTTCAATGGACTCTCTTATTATGGATTTACGAAAACAATTTGATTTGAAACATAATTTACTTTCACTAAACAATATTTATATCCGCTCATTTAAATATGTTCTTGAAAAAAAAATTCTTAAAATATTTATATAAAAGGTGAATGTTTTAAAATCTGGTGATTTAAAAAAAATGCATTGGATTTAATAAACTTTTTATCAAAGCCATTTTCAATAGATTTTTTTAGAATAAAATTGTATAAATATTTGCTGTTATCACAAAGAATTCTTTGTAGCTTTCTAGATTATATTAGCCAAGTAAAAATCTTTCCAACTTTTTAACTCACCAATTAAAAAAAATTTCTGCAAAATAAATTAAAATAAATCTTTGATGTTAAAATTAAATGTCATGGTTTATTATTATTTTTTATTTCTTTTCTTTATTTTTTTAAAGAAATATGTGAAAGTCATGAGTTTATAATGTTTCAGTTTTAAATGAAAGTTGTGTATTTTATATAAAATGAATGAATGAATTCTTGATTTTTCTATCAGGATTTTCTGATTTGGCAAAGGCATAAACGAGTAAATACAATTATGACATCATAAAATACTTAGCATTACATTTGAGGATGATTAAATGGGTCGTCAGAATGATATGAATGTATGTAAATATTCAGTGTCAACTTTAAAGTTTAAAGAAGTTTTGAAAAAGAATGCATAAATCTAAAGCTTAAAAATATGAATAACTATTTGTATAACTTGTAAGAAATTGTGATGAAATTAAGTTCAGTCTGAATGTATCGACAGTAAAGATGGAAAAACTTTGTTTGGATAGTTTTAGTGAATATGCTGAAAAAGTTGGCGGAATTTTGAAGGAAATAAAAAAGTAAATTTACAAGTGTGTAATGAAATAAAATTTCAGTTTTTATCTGTATGGATATGAGAAAGCCAGGTATGCGATTGTCTACTGTATTGCATGTACACTTACACATATATATGCATGAAAAAATACTCAAGTTCTGTTTTACTCAAGAGTACATAATGTATAATTTGATACTTTAATGCAGGCCTGTCCAACCTTTCAGTAACGTCGGGCGCATCTTGGCTCTTGACACTCAATGAAGGGCGCCAACACTATTTACGTGACTGAAAACATGTGGTAATATTATCGCATAGTACTGGTGTACATGCACTTCTTATCATAATGTAAATTAATCGCACAGCGCTAAACAAAGACATCTTCAGTTTTGGAGTTACTCGTATTAAATTTCAAATTATAAATTTTTCTATGAGAAATCTCTATCGAAAATCTTTGTAGGCTAAGGTGTCAGAAACTTTAATCACATTTATGATAACAACAATAATAAATAAATGAATATGAAAATCAGAAACATTGCTAGGTTTCTTTTAGGATGTGAAAATACGGTTTGATTTATTTTGAAAGTGTAGATTAGTTTTATGAAAAGTACAAAAACAGACAATGCATGATAGTGGCCAAACCATGTGAGTGGTTTCAGAGGGATAGTCTGCAAGTGTTTTTATAGATGGAAATCCTTCTTCACAGTTAATTTTTTTAAACAAAATTATAGGAAAAAACCCTCCTAAAATTTCAAAAGTGAATAAAGAAAAATTAAGTCTTTTATTTTTCATATATTCTGTTGAGCTGATCAAAAGCATCAAACTAGATTACGTGATCGTTAAGGTTAGTTGGTTGAAATAGTCCTCCAGTATTCGTCCGGGATGGTTCAGTTGGAAGAGCATTGGCGGCTTCAGCCAAGACAAACCTGGTTCAAACCCTAGCCCGGATTTTTAAAGACCCATTTGGAAAATTTACATCTGTTACTTATTTTTCTTCTTAAATATCAAAAAGAGCTATTTCCAAATACTGAGAAATTTAACTATATCATAATTACAATTACACTATGTAAACAATACCTAAAAATTACAAAAATGAGCATGATTAAATTTTCAAAGTATACCTCTAGTTTTTAATGTACAACGGAAAGCCAACAGCGTACCAAACACGGGTTTTAAAATATCTTTAAAAAAATATAATGAGTTTAAAGGAAACTTTCTTTACAATGGAATTTTACCTCTAAAATGTTTAATAACAGGATATCTTCTAAAGGGCGCCAAGAAAATGCTCAAAGGGCGCCATGGCGCCCGCGGGCGCCGCATTGGACAGCCCTGCAATGTATAGATTTTTGTATTGGTTAAAGAAATTAAAATTATCATATGTGATAACTTAATTCAGAATTAAAATTTACTGCTATTTATTAAAAAAAATGCATTATTGTATTATTTTTATTTTTGTTCTTAGATTGAAAGGTTGATTAAACTCTCTTAGTGAAGTTCAATACGACATTTCCTTGGACGTGGCAACAATCTCTTCATACTGATACTTTAAAGAAGATTCGGTTATCATCCGAAACAAAACTTATGAGATGATGTCATCAATTACAGAAGAAAAATCTACCTCTGATGAACATAACTTTGTTCCTCAAAATGGTGGTGAAAAAGAACACTCCTCCCTCGATACAGGAGAAAAACCTTTTATTTGTGAAGTATGTTCCAAAACATTTTCTAAGAAGAGAAACCTAAGGAGTCACCTTACGACTCATACTGGAGAGAAACCCTATGTTTGTGAAACATGTTTCAAAGCATTTTATCAGAGGAGTAATCTAAGAAGCCACCTCTTGACTCATACTGGAGAGAAACCCTTTGTTTGTAAAATATGTTTCAAAGCATTTTCTCAGAACAGTACTCTAAGAAAACATCTCTTGACACATACTGGAGAGAAACTGTTTGTTTGTGAAGTATGTTCTAAAGCATTTTCTCAGAGTTGTAATCTAAGAAGCCATCTCTTGACTCATACAGGAGAAAAGCCTTTTGTTTGTGAAATGTGTTCCAAAGCATTTTCAGATAACAGTGCTCTAAGAAAACATCTCTTTTCTCATACTGGACAGAAACCCCATGTTTGTAAAACATGTTCCAAAGCATTTTCTCATAACAGTGCTCTAAGAAGTCATCTCTTGACACATACTGGAGAGAAACTGTTTGTTTGTGAAGTATGTTCTAAACCATTTTCTCATAACAGTACTCTAAGAAACCATCTCTTGACTCATACGGGGGAGAAACCCTTTATTTGTGAAGTATGTTCTAAAGCATTTTCTGATAAAAGTACTTTAAGAAAACATCTCTTGATTCATACTGGAGAGAAACCCTTTGTTTGTGAAATATGTTCCAAAGGATTTACTCAGAACAGCAGTCTAAGGAGGCATTATTTGTCTCATACTAAATAGACACCTACGGAAAATCTCTTTCTTTTTAGTATCAAAAGTGAATATGTACTCAATATATGTCTTAGCATTTACTATTATCACATGTCTTTTTTTAACTTAGTGATTTAAAAAAATGTAAAATTTTTCCATAATTGGCACATTTGACATTTTGATAATGAGCAAATAACTCCCAACTTATTCACTAGATTTCAGTATAACTTCCTGTAATGTCTTTATGGGTTTTTTTTTTTTTTTTGTTTAAATTTTTCTTATTTCTCTGTAAAGTAATTTTTCCCTTATATTAAAATTTTATTGTAACATGAAATGATAAATTGTACCTCAATATCTTATACAAATAGGAAAGGCTTTTTTGAAGTAACACTTTTTAAAATATATGAAAAATATACTATGAATATTTTTGGTGCAAAGAAAAAATATTTTACTTATTCAATAAATTTTCTAAAAATTTTTCCAAAAATTTAAGTGAAACATATCTCATTATCATGTAATATTTCAAACATTATGGGCATATTTACCCCTTTTTCTTAAAAATAACGAATTCAATATGTATTTACCATGTTTACTTGATCCATAAATACAAGTTGTATAGTCTAAACAATTGTACACTTTGTTTTTTAAGATTTATTTTCATTTTTGTTCGTTTGCTTGTTGTGTCTTGTATCACCAAATTCGGAATGTTTTGTGGCACAGCAATTTTGTTTCCTGTCATCACGTAAATCTTGTGCGTTTGCAAATTTTATCTAAAAAATCTTAGATGATCTTGACTTAATTGTGTATCCTACTATTTTAAGGTAAGAGAAGACCATTGGGATAGATCACACGGTTTAGATAATTTTATCAATGAATCATTTTGATGTCTAATATCTTATTTGTCTCATTGTATGTTAAAGAGAAGGAAGATTGAAACAGTTATTAACTTATTGAAAAGTAAACTACAGAGTTTCCCCCAGAGGGTTTCAGGAGGGCGCTCCTTCCCTCCTGCCCTTTAGTTTAAACAATTGCGCCCCTCTTGCCCCTCATCTAAAAACTAGCGCCCCTGTTGTTGCTCATTCAAAAAAATAGCGCCCTGCTTGCCCCACATTAGGAAAAACGCAACACTTCAGCAATGATGCAGACGCGCTATCGGCGACAAAAAATCGGCGACAGAACGCAAAAAATAGCTCTTACGCGCCCCTCAAGACGCGTAATTTCGTCGAAAAATCGTAAAAAACCCCAGTAAATTTCGTTAAAAAATCGCGAAATAACGACTAATTTCAGGCAAGATTCGTGAAAAAATCTCTAATTTCGACACAAATCCCGAAAAAAAACGGCATTTTCCCACAAAAGCTAGTGAAAAAACGACAAATTTCGTCCAAAAATCGCGATAAAACGGAAAATTTTGTCAAGCGATTTGCGAAAAATGGCAAATTTCGCCAAAAGATCACGAAAAACGGCAACTTTCGTCAAAAAATCGCGATAAAACGGCAGATTTCGTCAAAAAAGATTGCAAAAAACGCCAAATTTTGTGCAAAATCGCAATAAAATGGAAAATTCTGATTAAAAAATTCGCGAAAAACGGCAAATTTTGTCAAACATTCACAATAAAAAGCAAAATTCTTCAAAATATCCTGAAAAAATAGCAGATTTCGTCAAAAGATCGCGAAAAAATGTAAATTTCGTTAAATGGCACTAAAAAAAGTTAACCAGAAGTGAATTTTTCTGTTATAAAAACTGATTTTCCTGCTTCACAGCTGTGTGTTTGTTGCTCCAAAAGCGGATTTTCCTGTTTCACAATCAGAGACTTGCAAAAAGAAAATTGCTCCTGAGGCATAATTAGAATTTGATGCCCCCACTCTTCCACCTTTTTCTTATAACAGCCCAAAAATGACGTTTGAAATATAAACTTGGCGCCGCTTAAATTTCCGCACTTCTGGTGACCGCCCCCCTCCCCCACGAACTATGTGCTTTCTTTCACGCTTCTTTCTCGAAATTTGCGTTTTTACGTGTTTAGACGTGACAAAATTAGCGGTTTTTCGCTATCTTTTGATGAAATTTGCCATTTTTGTGATCTTTTAATAAAATTTGCCATTTTCGCGATTTTTTTACGAAATTTGTCTTTTTTACGATTTTTTGTGCAAAATCTGCCGATTTTTCAACAAAATCGGCTGTTTTTGCGATCTCTTAACAAAATTGGCCCTTTTTTCCGCGATTTTTTAACATTATTTGCCGTTTTGGGTGGGGGGAGGGGTATTTTAACAAAATTCACTTTTTTTCTTCTTTTCAATTTTTTGACGAAATTTTTGGATTTATTTTTTATTCTTTGATGAAATTTCTGTTTTTCCACGATTTTTTTTAACCGCTAAATTTTAGATTCAACTCTATAAAAGTGCCCTGAAAAATGTAAAAAGTGCCCTTTTCAGAACAGTAGCGCCCTGCCCCTTTTTAAACCTGGGGGAAACTCTGGTAAACAGTAAACAAAATCTCAAAGATGGCAATATTTCATGAATTTTGGCAGAAAAATGTAATATCAAGATTACCAATGCCAAAACATTTGCAGGCTTGGTGAGGATTAAATTAAATAATATCACTTCAGTGATATTATTGCCATATTCATATGGCAGCACTATATATAGTCAAAGTTCTATAATCCGCACAAGCTGGGGCCAAGGGTTGTGTGGATTATGGAGCATTGTGGATTATAGAGTATTATGGATTATGCATAATTTTATTATTCCTAGACAACATTTTAATTTTGTAATCGGTATAATATGAATAGATAATTATAAAATCTAATAATTTTTTTAATATGCTATCTCAAAAAAAATGCATTTTTAAAGTAATTTTACTGAAAAATTGATATATGTGTTCAAATAAAAATAATTACATACACATATTACATACAATCTGTAATACAGTATATTTTTTATTGTTAATAAAATTAAAAAGTTGTGTTATGAAAATTAGATCTTTATTATTATATTTTTCAAGTTTTTTATTAGTTGTGTTAAAAAAAACACTTTTGAATCATTAATTTGTAAATTTTCTGAACTGTTTATTTCACTGTTTACATTCGTAAAGTAACGCGGATTATAGAAAATTGCGGATTATGGGTGCGCGGATAATCGATCCTTGACTGTAATTGTTATTCTGCCATAAATATTTTGTTTATTGAATTGAACTGAAGGCCAATTTTGACCGAGTTATGCTCGATCCTTCATGCTACTATGTTATAGTAGCAGCAAATTTTTGTATGAAAATTTTATCTAAAAAATTCCTCTAATGTTTTTGACCGAATTTTGTATCGTAATATTTTGGAGTATGAGAAGTCCGAAATGTTCGAGAAAATTTGATAAGCAGAACATTTAGGCGTCACTACAGTTCAGTAGAATGAAGGTTTAAATAGTTAAGTTGTTGGGTATTATTTTCTGAAAGCTATTTATTGAAAAATTTTAAACAGCCATATGCATATCTTGATGAAATAAGGCAGAAAGGGTGATGAATGTTTCTTTTTATGCTTTAATAAAGTGAAAGTCTAATATGAAGGTAGGAATTGTCACTTATTCATTTCTTTATCCTCTCCGAATCGATTTTTTATGTGTTTATTATTACTTTAGTTCATAATGTTTTTTTTTTTTAAATATTAGAGGTTTTTAAAAGTGAATGGTATTTTATGCAAATGTAGTACATATATTGTCTTTAATTTATCTTTGCTTTTTAAGGTGAATTTGTTGTGGGTAGATGAAACTGTTGCAGCTCTGTTTCTGCAAAAACAATCTATTTTAAGGAACTTACTCTCCAATGATTATTCTTACAAGTAAGAAAAATCATGCGTTAAGCATAGATTATGAAGCACTTTCCAACACTTAATGAAATTTTTAACAAAACTTTGTTATTTAGGGAAATAATAGTGTATAGTCAAAAATACCCAAATATGTATTCCAGTACTTTTGAACAGCCCTGTATTTCATATATCAGTTTCCCATTAGGGAAAATTTAGTTTAGCAAGAAAATACCCACTAGCTTGAAATTTCTTTTTTCAGCAATTCATATTATTAGATGGAAACATACTTGAATACTTTTGTTCAGTCCTGTAGTTTACATTGTACCATTATTACACGTCAGCATTAGGCTAAAATTTATTGTAAACTAAAACACTTTTAAAACAACTGAAATCACATTCTCATAAATTATCATTCATAGGCGTCTATGTACCGAATTCTTTGCGTGGCCCTGTATATCCTTTTATTTATATTCTGCAAACATTTCTCAGTAAATTGAATGAAGCTCAGCGTAAAAATGCATAGCTTATTTAAGAACCACGTTTAAATAATTTACGCTCATATTCAATAACTTTGGTGAGCTCTTTTGGGTAGCCCTATATATCAACTACAACATTTATACACACCATATAATGTGCATATATTTAGCGAAATATACGCGTATATCATAATTAAAATGCATTTCATCCCTCCATCAGCCATCATCGGACACATATACGGTACTTCGGAAAGAATATACTATTTGAAATCTTTTGTATGGCCCTGTAAATGCTATGTACTTCATATTATGCAAGACAGTAGCGTATAATTTATATTAAGCTTCAGTGACATACATAAATTTTATTATACTTGCTTAATATATTTAAACAGCTTAATATATTTAAAATATGTCACCCACAATTCCCCCCTTTTACCATTATCTAATGGAATTCTTTTGTGTGGCCCTGTAAATGAATAATAGCTACATTTTCACGTTATATTTTATAGAATGCATATTTCAGTATGTTTGACAGGGTATAACATCTTTAAAATTCCTTTGAAACGATTTTCCCCATAGGCCGTAAAGCATTGGGAAACTTTTGATTCACCCTGTAGATAAACTAATCATGGTAGAAACTTCATTTTCGATAGGACTTGTGCTAGGGTAAAAGTCAATAACGTCTTTAAATTTCATGGCAATCCGAGTATATTAACGATTTTTCCCCATCGGCCGTAATGTAATGGAAAATTTTGATTCGCCCTGTAGATAATCTAATCATGGTAGAAACTTCATTTTCAATAGCGTTCGTGCTAGGGTAAACGTGAATAACGTCCTAAAATTTCATGGCAATCCGAGTATATTAACGATTTTTACCCATAGGCCGTAATGTAATGGGAAACTTTTGATTCTCTCTGTAGATAAACTAATCATGGTAGAAACTTCATTTTCAGTAGGATTCTTGCTAAGATAAACGTCAATAATGTCCTAAAATTTCATGGCAATCCGAGTATATTAACGATTTTTACCCATAGGCCGTAATGTAATGGGAAACTTTTGATTCGCCCAGTAGATAAACTAATCATGGTAGGAACTTCATTTTCGATAGGACTTGTGCTAGGGTAAATGTCAATAACGTCCTAAAATTTCATGGCAATCCGAGTATATTAACAATTTTTCCCCATGGGCCGTAATGTAATCGAAAACTTTTGATTCGCCCTGTAGATAAACTAATCATGGTAGAAACTTCAGTTTCAATAGGGTTCGTTCTAGGGTAAATGTCAATAACGTCCTAAAATTTCATAACAATCCGAGTATATTAACGATTTTTCCCTATAGGCTGTAATTTAATGGGAAACTTTTGATTCTTTCTGTAGATAAACTAACCATGGTAGGTACTTCATTTTCAATAGGGTTCGTGCTAGGGTAAACATCAATAACATATACAAATTTCATAGCAATCCGAGTATATTTACGGAAGTTACAGCGCGGACAGACGGACATCCGGCCAGACAAACCGAATGCATAAGCACTTTTCAACTTTGTTGGAAAGTGCTAAAAATGAACAACAGGGAGAGCATGAAAAATGGCTTTTAATCATTATTTTTTAGAAGCATACGTATACAATATAAAACTCTTTAAACTACATTAAGATAATTTGTTATAAAATTCACTTAACACATCGATTAGTAGCAGTACTGTTTAGTTACACTTAGTTAGTTATAGATACATTACTTTATTTTGAGCCAAAAGTATTATTGATTACACAAAACAAAAAGTATTTTTAGAAGGATTTCTTTTGCCTTTGCACTTACTCAGCTTTCTTGTCAGAGGATATTGGGGGAGAAAAGTTTCAGTTTGAATTTTTTTTAATTATATTTGTACATTTTCTAATTTTACAAAATAGAAAACAAATTAAATAAAAGATTTGATTGAAATTATAAATATGCCACAAAATTCCTATAAATTCTAACTTAAGTTTAGTTGGCAAAATCCTTCTAAAATTTATTAAATGATTGTGTAAATCTTCTCAGGCAGTTTAAAAAATTCACAAGAAATCCTCTAGAAAAATTAAATTTTCATGATTTAAAACATAAAGGATTATCCAAAAGCGCATTGATAAAGTTTTATAAAAAAAAATAATAAAATAAACAAAATGCAATAATCAAGTTATTGTCCCATCAGTGACTGAGAGGTTTCTGCTCTTGAAACTGGGAGACGGGAGGCGCCTAATTATTCAGAGTTTTCTAAGGTTTTCTTAAAATCTTGCATAAATATGGGTTAGGTTTCCTTAGAAAGACCCTCATGAAGGCATCCCCCCACATCTTAGGCCAATATTTCTTGTGCTCATAACTGGCCATCATAAACAGAACAACAACCATAATATTATTAATCATATAATGATTATTTCTTAATCAATTTTCAAAGTTGAAGTGTGTTGTCGTTTAACAGAGGATAATACCCTATCTGTTGCAATTCTACCTTTGTCTATAATCATCCAAAAACTGATGTCTCAGCGGGAATATCATTTACATCCATTAAGTGTATCTGTTTAAAAGTCATTAGATTTAAAAATTGGATGCAGAAATCGTGACAAACCGTGAAAATCATATTTTTGGAAAAAGAAGAAATTCTCTTAGTTTTTCTGTTATGCACATCACTCTGTCATTTGTTTAAACTTCAGTATTATACATTTAAGAAAATATTTTTCAATGCAAACAAAGTGGAATTTTGTAAAGAAAGAGTAGTAATTGATTCTTTGAATTTGCCACACTATTGTTCTCTATTGTAGGTGTTGCTAGTCTGTAAAATTTGTTCCTAAATTTGAAAGAAATCGTATGTTGTTTAAAAGTTCCAATTGTGTAATGTTTGAAATGTATTTTCTTGTTGAAAATGGCATTTTTTTCAGTTTTGCCAGTACTTGGAAAGAAAAAAAATAAAAGAAAAAAAGTTTTTCAAAGCCTAGCAACTAAATTTTGTTTTTTATTGATACATGAACTTTTTTAAAATGTGTTATTAATATTGTACATTTTTTCTTTTAAAAATTTTTGAATAGATGGATTGCTTGTTTATAAAATCTTTTTTTTAAACAAAATTTAATTGTGTTTAATTCAATTTATATTGTGAGCAAAAAATAAAAGTTGTTGATCCAGTGTAACAGATGTGTCTTTTTTTTCTGTTTGTTTGAGTCAAAAACATTATGAGTTATTATTCTTTTTTTTTTCTTCACAAGGATTAGTTTTTCTTTCTTTTTTCTTTATAAGATAGTATTGTATTCATGAAAGTTTTCGAAGGATTTATCCGTTTTAGGGATCAGAGAACCCTAAAAACATGTTTTTACAAAATGCCTGTATGTGAGTGTCTGTCAGTCCATCTATCTGTATGTGGCAAAAATTTTGTGGGCTCTCTATCTCAAGAACTACTGCACAGAATTTTACAAAACTTAAAATTTTGTTAGACATTGATACAATCTAGATCTAGTCAGTTTTTGGTGCATATTACTCAACAAGTGGCGCTGCTATGCTGCATTAATGACAATTTCCACAACAGCCATATCTCAAGGACTTTTGCATGGATTTTAATAAAACTTTACATTTAGTTAGTACTTGATATAAGATGGTGGTGATAACGTTTTGGTGGAAATCGCTTAATCGATGGCTATGCCATGGTGCATTATTCGTCATTATCGCAATAGCTCTCTCTATCTCAAGAATTAATGTACGGAATTTCACAAAACTTTAGATTCTGTGCAACCTCAATATAATCTAGGTCTGATAATTTTTTGGTGTATATTGATTAACTGCTGGCGCTGCTATGCTGCATTATTTACAATTTCCACAATAGCCATATCTCAAGAATAAAGGATGGATTTTCATGAAATTTGATATTTAGTTAGTACTTAAGATAAGAATGTGTTGATTACGTTTTGGTTCAAATCGCTCATTAGGTGGCGCTGCTATGGTGCATTATTCGTAATTATCGCAATAGCTCTATTTGAAAAACTAATGCACGAAATTTTCTAAAACTTTCGATTCAGTTAGTCCCTGATAAAAGTTAGTGTTATTTAGTTTCTCATGTAAATCACCCAAATGATAGCGCTGATATACTGCATTTTTCACTATTTTGTAACTCAAGAACTAATCATGGATTTTAACCAAACTTCAGATTCAGTTAATACCGATAAAAAAACTAGACCTGGTTAGTTTTTGGTGTTCATCAGTATATATGTGTTCATTGTTATGCAGATTGTTTTTTAAGATTTTGCAATATCTTGCTCAAAAACTAATGCCCTGATTTTTATCAAACATCAGATTCAGTTATAAGTTGACATAAGTTGTTACTGACTCGATTTTGATTTAAACCACTTAGCTGGTGGTATTGCTATGCTGCGTTTTTTCAGGAAATACTAACACGCATAAGTAAGATAGAAGAAAGTTTTAGGCTTGCCTCGTCTGACTAGTTTTCACTTGATAGTTGATCTCCACGCAGGTCGTTTTGTACTTTTTCAGCTTTGTTAAAAGATTTTTCCATGAGTATACTTTTACTTTCTGATAGTTGACTAGTTCTGAATGTGAAAGCATCCTCATAAAAACAATCATCAAACAAAATTGAAAATGTTGAAAAGTACGTTTTAGAAATCGATTTTAGCTTATACAGTGAAAAAAAAATCCTTTAGCAACACAGACTCTAAAAAGATATTTAAAAAAAATTCTTTTATAGAATTAATATTAGTTAGATCACGTCATGAGTGAAGTAACCTCTTTATCATATTCTCTCATTAATGTCTGAAGATGCATAATAAAATGTATATAATAATGCAGTGTAGCATCTTTAATCTGCACATCTCTAATAACTTGGAAACTTTCGTAATCCGTATATTTCAGTATTTCGGTTTTATTTTTAATTACATATCATAGATGGCATCATCACACATATATGAAGGAATTTCATTAGAAGATTAAGGAAAATAAAAGAACATTATCTCATTTATTGTTTCTGTTTATCAATTTTAAAATTGTAAGAACTTTCTGATTATATAATCAATACAAAAACCCTTAATGGGTTAAAAGTTTTGACGCAGCTGTTTATTTTATGGCTCTAAGAATTTTGAATATGAATTTTAAAAATAATGATATCAAATTTTGAGTGACGCCATGCTATTAATTGAAAAATGCATTTTTGTACTATTTCATTAATCATTTTATTTTTTTTCTATTTACAATAGCATGTGCAAAAGTTATTTACAACATGAAAAGATATATATAACGTTATTCACC
The DNA here is from genome assembly GCA_964019185.1 of Maratus speculifer. Classification (NCBI taxonomy): domain Eukaryota; kingdom Metazoa; phylum Arthropoda; class Arachnida; order Araneae; family Salticidae; genus Maratus; species Maratus speculifer. The sequence continues at coordinate 10,941,883 of CAXHSM010000423.1, forward strand.
TATGCTTTTTCACGCACATCTCCCATAAATTCAAAATATGTGTTTTAAAAGATATCATATAAAATTTAAGTGACGTCTTTATGTGCCTTTAAAAAGTTTGTTTTAAAATTCAGTTTTTTTTCATTTTGATTTGGTAAAATATATTTACACATCTAAAACACTGTTTTAAATTTACATTTCGTTGTTAAATATATAATTTTCATTGAATCTATACTATGCATTGAAATGCGTTTATCTCAATAAACTGATTTATCATTTGTGTCACGTTATTCAAAATTGTAAGCAATATTTATGTAAATGGTTTCTTTGCGTCAGATTATCCATTTACATGCGTTTCACTTAGTTTGGATAATTTGGAGCAAAGAAACCATTTACATAAATATTGCTTACAATTTTGAATAACGTGACACAAATGATAAATCAGTTTATTGAGATAAATGCATTCCAATGCATAGTATAGATTCAATGAGAATTATATATTTAACAACGAAATGTAAATTTAAAAGAGTTTTTTAGATGTGTAAATATATTTTACGAAATCAGAATGAAAAAAACCTGAATTTTAAAACAAACTTTTTAAAGGCACATAAAGGCGTCACTTAAATTTTATATCATATCTTTTAAAACACATATTTTGAATTTATGGGAGATGTGCGTGAAAAAGCATAGGTGAATAATGTTGTATATATATTTTCATGTTGTAAATAACTTTTGCACATGCTATTATAAATAGAAAAAAAATAAAATGATTAATGGAATAGTACAAAAATGCATTTTTCAATTAATAGCATGCCGTCACTCAAAATTTGATATCATTATTTTTAAAATTCATATTCAAAATTCTTAGAGCCATAAAATAAACAGCTGCGTCAAAACTTTTAACACATTAAGGGTTTTTGTATTGATACCATTACTTTATTAGGTTAGTGATCATTGGATTAGTAGAATATACATTTATGAGATTTAATGCAGAATTTAAGAAGATAAATTCGAAAAATTAATGTTTTCTTTACATTTTTTGAATAAGAAATATCTTGTATTTGTCAGATTTTAATCCCAAAACAGATGTAATTAAAAAGAAAAGAAGAGGATGCTACTCTGAAGCAATTTCAACAAAAAATTTCCTTATTTATTAATCTAAATACAACTTTACTTTAAATCTATTTCATATCCTAAGTTACCAACTTTATAACACATTTTTAATACATTTTATTCGAAAAAATTGTCAAGTATTTAATGCAGAAATTGCAGAATTGAAAAATTTGTTCCATTATTTGGTAAAAGCTTTTTCAGAAAAAAAAGATTTTCCAGAAAATGTTCTTAAAGTTAGCGTTTTGAACCACATTTCTAGTCGGCGAATGTAATAATGTAATAAATTTAATTTTTCTATGTTTCTTATTATTGAAACTTATCCTTAAAGTAAATATGAGTTAATCTTTTCTTTTTAAACAGACACATATATATATAAATTAAAGATTTTAAAAAAAATTACATCATATTCTGAAAATTTACATTGATATGGATACTGAAAGCAAAATTCACAGTTTCTGATTCATAAGTATGAAACGAAAATGTTAACAAAGTAATTTCTTTAAAATTTGAAATTTATTTAAGATCTAAAAGCATAAAAATTGATTATTTAGAGCTATAAATATTAGTTTGTTTGAATTTTTATTTTTTTTAATTACGTATTTTAGTTCATTTTATATTTGCTTTAAAGATACAAAAGAAAAAAGGCTTTATTTCAGAAAACAAATATAACATTCTTTATATAACATAATTAGAAACATTTGTATCCTAAACAAAATATAAATATAAAATACCAAAAACTTGTATGTTATTAAGCATAATTATTTTAATAGATATATCATTTGGCACGGATGGCACATGTCCCATCCCTCCTGAATCATAGTGTCCTGTCCTTACCTTATAGCAACATTAAAATATTTTTTTTCAACAAGCATAGGATTTTTATATTTAACTTAACTGTTTATTTATAAAAGGCATATTGTTGAATTTACAAAATACTAAAAACAATTAATTTAGCAACAAAAATGAGATCGAAAATGTACATTAAACATTCGAGTAATTCTTATTTTTAGGTATTATAAAATGGTCTTTTTAAGTCACAAACTAACAGTTGCAATTATAAAAAGACTTATAGCAACAAGTATAAGACAATGATTATTCCATGTGGTAGAAAAGTCATAAATTAAAAGTAAAATATATTTTAAGAATTATTGCAGATGTCCCATCCCTTAATACTCTTCCCCAGTCACAAATTAGCACCTCATTTCTAGATAGATCCCAATAGGAAGATGAAAAGTGAGAAAGTTCAGTTTTTATATGGGGTGATGTGCAGAAATGGAGATATCTTTTTACGGTATTCATTATTTTTGCATATTATTTTATAAGAACTTACTAAAATATTCTATTAAATTCAATTTTTAATGCCATGTAATAATTTATATCAAAAGGCTATATTTAAAAAAATAATTTTGTACTTTTCATTTATTTTTTATGTTTTTAAATCACAGCACAATGTTTTTGTATTAATGTTTATACTTGAATTATTATTAAAAAATAATTTTGTAGCTTTAATTTATATTTTAAATAATTACAAAATATGATTTTAGCATAAATATTGGAACACATATACTTCTTTTCTCACACATATATTTCTTTGAACAGAAATTATGCATTAGATTATTTCGTTTGTTAATAGGAATTGATAAAAAAATCATATCATCTGCAACAAAGTTCCTCGCTCATCCAAATCTTCGGATCATATTGCTAGAAGGTACTCGATACTTCTGCGCTCAGTTTTCTTTTTTAAATATTTTTAAAAATTAAAATGACATTTTAACAGATTTTTTAAATAAAATCTTCAAGGGCTCTCTCTCTCTCTCTCTCTCTCTCTTTCAATTTAAGAAAGTGACTTATCAATAATTATTGTAATTGTACAATGATATTTTAAAATTTTAATCACTAAATGATTTTTTAAACTAAATTAAAATTTAAAACATACAAACTTTGTATTTGTTCATTCAAATTATTCTTTGCAATTGAAAAAAATGTTTATTCAAATTGTAAATCATGTTTGTTATTATTGTGAATGCTCAACGATTATAAAAAATATTTTTAATGCTTTTTTTATTAAGAGGATTTTTCCAATTTAATTTTTAAAATAAAAATCTTTGCATTTTTTTATTTAAACATTTTTTTCTACAATTTAAATGATAATAAAAAAATTAAAATTTCTAACATTTTCAAACTTTCTGCCATTTTGCACTTACAACCTATCGACAACAACATGCATACGATGCGTCAGAGAAGTATTGGCAGTAAGATCGAAAATAAATTTCGCCTAGAAAAAAATTTAAAAACAAATCTCAATTCTGACAATGCATGATTCAACTTCAGCAAGGGAACCATCTAGGAATGAAATGCAACAACGAATGACTGCAATGAAAATTCGAAATTCCTTCTCACACAAAGCTTTAGTGCTGCCATCTTTTGGCTTTAAGACCAACTAAGTATTTCCTTGTTTACTATCAATTCATCTGCAAAAAAAAAAAAAAAAAATCTATATGGAATTTCGACATAATATCGTGAAAAAAAAGGCTTAAACTACAATTTACATCTAAAGTTTAGTTTCAACTTTTCAAATTCTTGAAAAATTACATTTTTTCCCCAGTACATTGAATCTTGACATGCAATTTAGAATAGAAATTATGAAGTTTTTGGATTACGTAATAAAAAATTAAATTGTGCTACTGGACAAAATCATATTTTTCCCCCAGTGCCGACAAAATCCAGAAATTTATGCTTCGTTAGACGCATTCATAATAAAATATTTGATTTTGTAAAAGTAAGTATTCATTTAATTTTATAATTTATAATAAATGTCCATTTTAATAATAAAAAATATATCTTACTTAAATTTAATTTTAAAATTGAATTATTGAAATTTATTTAAAGTGAAGTTTTATTTCATTTAAATTAGTTGTAATTGTAATGTAATTTTATTTAACTTATTACAATTTTTTTATTAAAATTTCATATAATGGTCTCATTGACAATAAAAAAATACAAAGGAACGGATAATAAAAGTCAACTTTATTTTATTAACTTACTTAAAAAAGATCAAAACAAAAATAAAACGTAATGCCTCGAACGGGACAGAACACGCGATGGTCAGATCTCAATTTCAACGACATACCGATTGAGCAAGCAAGTACGCAGTAATGTGGAGAAAAAGGTAGGTAAAGAAAAAAGAAACACGCCTATGAATACAGTAAATGGTTTATCGATCATTTGCATTGAGATTCCCATAGAAATGCGAAAAATATAGTCCAATTTTTCAAGACCAATATGTAACAAACAAGAGTTTTCTTAGAAACTCTAGGCATGTCTTATTCACTCTATCTTAAACAGATTCATATTATATATAAGTTTTAATAAAATCGCCCAGGCCGTTTTCTAGATTTCATTATTAGGAACAAACCCCATCGATTTCGGTTTAAAAATGGGTATCGAGATCTTAAAAGATAAAGAACGTAAAAATGTAAAAAATTCTAAATAGAATTAGACTGCAAATATAAGGCTCTTTTTAAAAAATCAGAACAATGTGAGCTATATTTGCTGAGTTATTAAAAGGCGGCTTACCGCATTTCCTTTGATCTCAAACTAGCTGTATATATGAGTTCCGCCCTTCGACAATTCTACGATACGATTTTAGGCTTAAGGCTGTGTCACAGGAATACTACCTTCTTCCATGATTATCTCAATTAAAAAGAAGTTTATTAGCCTCTTTGTGTAGAACTATTTATTTGAAATTACGACTAGATTAAATTTAAAATGTAATCTTTAAATGATTTTTTTTATATTTTGCTGCTAAACTAAAAATATATAGGAAATTTTGTTCTTTACCAACTAGTAATATGACTGAAATGTACATAAACTGTGTCCATTAAAAAGATTAGCATCCAGTTTGAATAAAACTATTTATTTAAAATTGTGGCTGTGTTAAATTTAAAATGTAATCTTTAAATTATTTTTTACTTTTCTGTTAAAGTACACTAAATAAATGGAAATGTGACTTCATACCAAAAATGGTGGTAACTAAATTGTCACCAAAAACGTTGTTTCTTTACACTATTCGATTGCTGGTAGTTTATTGACGAGCAGTTAATTCCCAAATTGGCTCACCCGAGCTCAGCAATCAGCATTATGATTGGCTAAAACTGGAGGAAGTGACATAGATTCGAACTAGTGCTGAAAAAAATTAAGAACAACCGAACCTGATGCAGGGATGTATTCAATGAGGTTTATGCTATTGAGAGGTTTTATTCTATATCAGTAGTATTAAAGAATAAAGATTTGTCTATTTTTCTATCTAATACATATTAAAGTTTGGACTGAGCCAGTTTAGGAATTAACGGCTCGTGGTTTATTACACCAATTTATTGGTAGTATTTCGTTACACTACTTTTGGTAGCAGCCTAGTTGCCATCATTTATGGTGTAAATTAACACTGTTTTTACAGTGTAGAAAAAACAGGTTCAAAATTAAACTTGCTACGTAACGTTTCAATGATTATGTATCATATATTTTATTAAGGTATTATTAAAAAAAATAGGAAATAACATTGTCTACCGTTTTTGTTCATAAGAAGTACGGATTATCTCCGTGTAAGGGGGTAATGCAAGAAGACGGTATTACTGCTGAATCCATAATGTAACAAAAAGCTCTTGTATATGTTTATTCTTTCCTTTTTAACGTTTCGTGTTTTAAATTTATTTTTAACGTTGAGTTCAAGGGTTTAGAGACACCCAACTGAAAGAAAAGAAGAATGATAATTTGATTATTCGATTTGTATTTTTTTTTTTTTTTTTTTTTTTTGCCAAAGCTTAATCTTGAATGTTTAATATATCTTCATTTTAAAAAATTTTATTCTTCTTCGTATGCCAAAATTTCTTCTATTGGGAATTTTGAGAAAAAATATCTTAATTCAACTTAAATCATGTTTACATTCTGCATTAAAAAAAAGACTGTGAACAGATTTTTTACAAGATTTAGAGAAAAGACTCCCCACCCCCTGCATAAGCCAATATCAGTGAATCCCAAATCAGAATTTCTCACACTATATTTTACTATACTATCAGTACAAACATCCATTGGGAAAATACTTTGAGTCAAGACTGATTGTTTTTGGACTGTGAGCAAAATTACATATAAATTCTACACATTTCCTTTTCAATACTGAACTTGCGAGAGCAGCCCCAATACCATAAATCAATTTAATGAATTTCAGACTATATGTTATTTGAAGACTGGGCAGCTAGTTGGAGTAGGCAGACAGACTAACCGAATTCACTGCCCTATCATCCAAAGGAAAGACTAAGTGATTCAAAAAATGTTACTGTAAAAAATTAATCTTGATTGCCCAGAGAGCTGCACATTTCTAATATTTTAATCCATTTATCTTTATCACATTATTCATATTCAATGTAAACAAGGCTAAAGCTATGTTGCAAGGGATCCGAGCAAATAGCTTAGTGGCCCAACATCTCTCACTATAGTGCTAGTTTAACAAGAATTACTCTTATATAATATATCATAAACTAATTTATAATATCTGTACTAACAAAACAAAGTTTACTTGGATATATTTATGACTACTGAAATATTAGAAAACATGGACGAAAGGAATTTTTTTTATTTATTAGGCTAACAAAACCGAGCTAAAATAAAGAAGAAAATGTATTCCTTTTTCAACTAATCATCGATATTTTTTTATGATCTTTTTTCTCAGGGGGTTGCAAAACAATCGTATTTATGAAATTGGAAAATCTCAGAAAGTTCAGTCAAAAAGGTTTATTAAGTTTGCTTACTACTGAAATAGACAAAATTAAAAGAAAATCTTTTTACAAGATTATTTAACACTAAATATTAATGTTTTTTTCTTTTTAGCCTTTTTATTGCTAAATATCAGTTTTTTTTCACCAAATTCTTAGAGTCAGGAGACATATAGTTCATTCAAAATGCAGTTAAAGACAAAATTTTAAAAATATGAGGTTCATTTAAAAATTATTCAAGATACATATTTATTAAGAAAGACTTGAATTGGTTTAACGCAATTGAATCCAACAACATACAATAATGCAATAAAAGTGAAAAATTAGCCGTTGGCAGGACTCGAACCTTTAGTCGACATTGTACCATGCTGTTGCTTTACCACTTAGCTTCCCTGGTCGATATTCTAGCTCAAAAATTTCTCTTACTAATAAACTAGGTCAAGAAACTCATTGGCCAGAAACCGCGCAGCATGCGACGACGGGAAATATGATCAAAAATTTAATAATCCATGGCAGCCTGTCCCGACAGATTATGAATTAATTATTCCATATGTATTGAATTGTTAAAAAGTTCTCAAAATTGACAACATATGTAATTAAATACAGCTCGGCAAATCTGAAAAGCACAACAACTTATTCTCCCTTATTTGCGAGGCGTTCGTTATCCGAACATATCATTGACCGAACACACATTGCATTGATATATTTATTTCTAAACGTACAAAAACATTTAAAATATGCATCCAAGATCCTAATTAATTATTAAAAAACTTATTGAAAGAACAGTAAACTATATAGTATTTGCTTGGTAAAGCCTTAAGGCCCCTGTCCTTGCTCGAGGGAACGCTCACGAGCTAATGCTGTTCCTATGGGGAAGCATTTTTCTAATAACTCTTTTGCATTTTGACATTTTTGAATAATTTTTTTTGCTGTGGATAGCTGAGGTGCATGCCGACAGCGCACCTTTTTTACTTTTTCGATTTTGGCTGCAGATATATTTTTTAAAAAGCACTTTCAGTTTCAAAACTGGTTTTGAACGTAAAACTAACTTTGAAAAAAATATCTGCAACCAAAATCGAAAAAGTAAAAAAGGTGCGCTGTCGGCATGCACCTCAGCTATCCAATGCAAAAAAATTATTCAAAAATGTCAAAATGCGAAAGAGTTATTAGAAAAATGCTTCCCATAGGAATAGCATTAGCTCGCGAGCGTTTCCTCGGCCAGGGAGAGGGGCCTTAACTCAGCCTGCTTCCATCTTCTTTAGATCAAAGGATTAAAAATTAAAACGATAGGATGTATGGCTGCCATATTTATTTTATCATTAAAATTTAATAGTCATGTGCCTCGTGAATCTTTCATTGGATATTGGAACTATCACAATCGATTCACAGCCTTAGGTATAATTGGCCCGAAATAAAGATTTTATATCTTATGTGTATCATCAAATGTTGAAATATTTTTTCAGGGAAACCTCAGGCAGAATAGAAATGTTATGTTTTCTTGGAACTGTATCAGTAAGTTTTAATAATTGTATGAACCAGAGCGAAATTTACCATAGTGTCACGAACCGGTACAATATTTCTCACAATTTTATGAATCAGTATTTCGTTCCGATTTGCTCCAGGACATTTCGTGAGCTGGTTTTTTTTTTGTATGAATGACGGGATGTTTTTCTTGATTATATTGTGTAGAAAATTGTTTGAGGCGTATTTTACAAACAAAAGTGTTTTCTATTGGAGTATGGGTGAAGAGATGCCTTCTTAGATGACAATTCTGAGAAAATCTCTTATAACATGCTTCACAAATAAAAGGTTATCTTGTATGTACATGGAGATGTCGTTTAAGCGCACTCTTATTAGAAAATCCTTTGGAACTTATTTCACAAACAACTGGTTTTTCACCTGTATGACTCAAAAGGTGTTGTCTTAGATTACTCTTAACAGAAAATGCTTTTGAACATATTTCACAAACAAAAGGTTTTTCTTTTGTGTGAACCACAAGATGTCTTTTCAGATTACAACATGTAGAAAATCTTTTTGAACATATTTCACATAAAAATGGTTTTTCTCCTGTATGAATCAAGAAATGTATTCTTAGTTTACTGTTTTGAGAAAATCCCTTGGAACATACTTCACAAATAAAGGGTTTTTCGCCTGTATGTACCAAATAATGTTGTTTTAGATTTCTCTTATCAGAAAATCCTTTGGAACATCTCTCACAAACAAAAAGTTTCTGTCCAGTATGTGTCAACATATGTATACTTAGATTACCTTTATCAGAAAAAGCTTTAGACCATGTCTTACAAACATAGGATTTCTCACCAGTATGAATGAAGAGATGCTTTTTTAAAGTACTATTCTGAGAAAATCCTTTGGAACATATTCCACAAACATAGGGTTTCTCTCCAGTATGAGTCAAGATATGTGTTTTCAGATTTCTATCATTAGAAAATGTTTTGGAACATATTTCACAAACAAAAGGTTTTTCTCCTCTGTGAGTCACGAGATGTCTTCTTAGATTACTTTTTTTAGAAAAATTTTTGTAACATACTTCACAAATAAAAAGCTTTCCCCCTGTATCAAAAGAGAAATGCTTTACTTCATCATCGTTATGAGGAACAAAGTACTGTTCACTAGAGGAAGAATTTTCTTGCATAATCGATGACATCATGAATTGTACAGTTTAATTTCGTATAACAGAAACCTCTTCCAAGTATCGGTATGAAGAGAATGTCGCCAATTTCATTCAAGGAAATTAACTATTGAACTGCAGTAAAAAGTTTTATCTATCATTGGATCTGAAAACAGTGTTGCCAGATGGGCTATTTTTTAACTTCATATTTTTCATCGGCACCACTTTTTCGAAATGGTAAAATGAGGCTTTTTTAATGTTATATAAATTAAGGCGAAAAGAAAGGAAACCTTACCGTTTCAAAAAAGTGGTGTCAATCAAGAAATTTGAATTTAAAAAAAGTAGCCCATTGGCAACACTGTCTGAAAACAGAAAAAAAGACTAATGTACAATTCACTATTTAATTAACTGCATTAAATTTTAACTCAGAATTAAATAGAGAATTTTATAATTTTCATTTTCTTAAGAAATACGAAATTCATCCATTAAATTATTTCATTATACAGTCTTAGGTATAACTTGAGTATAGATACATATGTGCATATATAAGTAGACATTCTGTTCCACATATATTTTTCTATGGCTTTTATGTGATAGGGGTTGTACATATATAACCTTTTTGCTTTAGACGGAGGGGGAGTCTGGCGTTTGATATTGTAAGATTCTCTAAGGGAAGGAGGTTTTTTTTTATATCAGTATCATTTTTGATTCAACCAAAATTATTTGTAGTATATTTCCTTTACTTCAGTATAGTATGTTATTTTTATGTGAACATAAAAGATATTATTAAAACTATTAAATAATTATAAAATCATTTAATTTCAAATTATGGAATATGTATTTCACCAATGGTTTTTCGAACCCTGATTATAGATGCATTTCCATAATGAATGTCAAATGAAGAATAGAAATGTCAAACTTTGGGGTATTACATACTTTAGAATTAAATAACTTAAAAATAATTTAATGATTTTGATAATAACTTTGTTTTCATAAAAGTAACTAACAAGTTAAAAAAAGTTATGATATTTTGTACCAAAACACACGTTACATATAAAAAAAGAAAAATTTTGAGTGGATCATAAATGATATCGATATCAAAAGACAAATCCTCCCATCCCCTAGAGATAACTTACGATATCATGTGCCAAACCACCCCCCCCCCCCTTAAATGATAACGTTATATTTGCACAGTCCCAGAAACGTACAAGTGATTCATAGCACAATAAACTCTAAATAGGATTATCAAGAACTTTCTTTAAAAAGAAATATTTGGTAATGCCAACATCCTTTCAAAACAAGATCATCCATCTAAGGCAATAATTCGAGAATTTCTTGAGATTTGTTTAAGAAGTCTAGAAACTGTAATTGCAAGGTCTCATTTTGAGTTTGGGATGCTTGGATCGATATTTTTGAAATTACTTTGATTTTTTTTTTTTGCATAATATTTCAAGTAATGTTATTTTAAGTTATTATTAGATGGCCCCACTGAGTTAATTATAAATATATTCAGCAAATTTCTGTTATTTCTTGATTTTTTTCAGTTTGAAAATAATTTCTGTTATGTAACGTGCAATGGCTACGAAAAAATTTTTTTTTGTCCCATTTGAGAGATTTTTTTATGTGACATTGGACTGTATATATGCAATATTATCAACTTTATGGTAATGTTGGAGCCAATCTCCCCTTTATTATATCATACATTATCTTTCCTGTACATCCTCTACCCCCTCATATGCTCCTAATGATATTGTTATCAGTGTCTAAAAATTATTTTATTTTTGCATTTTTTAATACATTTGCATCGATATACAGATAGGGTTACACATTTATTATATACATACTTTACTGATTCAGAAAATAAGCCAATAAAATATCTTGAGAAAATGTGACTTTCATATAAACATCGAAAGGTGCACCATTACAATGTTATAATAATAATAAAAAAAAACTTTCAGCAAAAACTGGAAGTAAAATGTTGGAAATCGATAGACATTTTGGTTTTATACTAAGAACGGGAGGTTCCAAGTTGCGAGACAAAATTTTCAGTGAGCATTTTTGTATATAGATAGCAGTTAGTATGTAGACAGCATATCAAATTATCAAAGTAATAAAATACAGTACTCATAGACTGTTAGGTAAATAAGTCTCATAATAGCTAAAACCTTGTGTGGAAATTATAATAGTTACAATCAACGTTTAACACACAATACACAAACACATACCACATACGTTTACGTTTCGCGAGCACCAGGGCTCGCTTCCTCAGTGTATAAAATTTAAAATGTTAAAAACAGAAAAACCCTCCAACTGACAGCAAGTCAGAGACCCAAATGATCGCAAACATAATACCAAAATACCCACAAGCCTCAACAACCAATAAGATTAAACCGGAAATGAGGTGTCATGACAAAATAAATCTAACCAGAAAGTTTAGATGTACGGTACACTTGAAAGATCATTAACCAAGGAGTTTTTTGCTTTATGTACATGGAGTGCTTCGAAAAAATCTAAGTCTAGCGGAGTAGTGCATTTTTGACTAATAGTAGCAGAGGTAAAATTAAAATTATGGCCCTCCTCCCAACAATGAGAAGCAATAGAGGAATTCTTTAACTCTTTTCTTTTAACATAACCTATATGTTCCGCGATTCTTTTTCTGAGTTTACGTTTTGTTTGTCCAATATAGGACAAACCACACTGACATTGTATATTGTAAATACACCAATGATCCAGAGGAGAAATTTGATCTTTTAATTGAGAAAAGATTAATTTATTGACTGGTTTAAATACTACTTTCAAATCATAATGTTTCAAAATATTTGCAACTTTAAAGCTAATGCTTTGATGAAACGGCAAAATAACTAAACTAGAACAAGAAACAGGTGTAACAGAAGAATCAGGATCATCGGGATGTTTACTAAAACTATGAGAAATCAATTTATTGATATATGATAAATTGAAGCCACGATCTATAGCAACAGATCTTATGTAGTTTAAATCATCAGTAAGAGAACTGTTATCTGAACAAATTAAATGAGCTCTATTAATTAAATACAGAAAAGCAGAAGCTTTCTGAGAAGGGGGGTAACATGAATTAAAATGGCGGGGGGCAGTGTGACAGCAAAGGGTTTACGGTAAACACAGGTGTCAAAAGAGGTTAATTGACGAGTGACTAAAACGTCAAGAAATGGCAATTTGTTATCGCTTTCGACTTCATAAGTGAATTGAATGATAGGATCTATTTGATTTAAAATAGTCAAAATATTATCAACAGGAGAAACAGAGGGGTCGATGAGTGCAAAAGAATCATCGACGTATCTGCAATAAAATGGGAAACTGATGAGATTAAACATTTTAACTTCAAAGTAATGCATATAAAGATCAGCTAGGAAAGGGCTAAGGGGGTTACCCATAGCTAAGCCATCAGACATGGAATAGAATTGGTTGGGAAATTTAAAAGTATTTTGTTTTAAACAAATGTTGAATAAATCAACAATATGATTAATTTCGTGATCAGTGTAATGGAATTCTTTTAATCTAAGAGTGAGGCATTGAATTGCACCAAGAACAAAAACATGTGTAAACAGAGATGTGACATCAAATGAAACCTTTCTAAAAGAGGGGGAGGGAGTACAGTTCTTAATGAGATTAACAAAAGAGCTTGAATTTTTAACAGTGCAAACATTGGATATTGAGAGAAAAGAAAAACGCTTAACCAGATATTTGGCAAGCGGGTAGGAGGCTGAACCGATATTGGAAACAATCGGACGGAGAGGGACGCCAATTTTGTGTACTTTTGGTAAAGGATAAAAAACGCGTCGTGACGTTTTAGTCACTCATCAATTAACCTCTTTTGACACCCGTGTTTACCGTAAACCCTTTGCTGTCACACTGCCCCCCCCCATTTTAATTCATGTCACTCCCCTTCTCAGAAAGCTTCTGCTTTTCTGTATTTAATTAATAGAGCTCATTTAATTTGTTCAGATAACAGTTCTCTTACTGATGAGTTAAACTACATAAGATCTGTTGCTATAGATCGTGGCTTCAATTTATCATATATCAATAAATTAATTTCTCATAGTTTTAGTAAACATCCCGATGATCCTGATTCTTCTGTTACACCTGTTTCTTGTTCTAGTTTAGTTATTTTACCGTTTCTTCAAAGCATTAGCTTTAAAGTTGCAAATATTTTGAAACATTATGATTTGAAAGTAGTATTTAAACCAGTCAATAAATTAACCTTTTCTCAATTAAAAGATCAAATTTCTTCTCTGGATCATTGGGGTATTTACAGTGTACAATGTCAGTGTGGTTTGTCCTATATTGGACAAACAAAACGTAAACTCAGAAAAAGAGTCGCCGAACACATAGGTTATGTTAAAAGAAAAGAATTAAAGAATTCCTCTATTGCTTCTTATTGTTGGAAGGAGGGCCATAATTTTAACTTTACCTCAGCTACTATTATCCAAAAATGCACTACTCCGCTAGACTTAGACATTTTTGAAGCACTCCATATACATAAAGCAAAAAACTCCTTGGTTAATGATCTTTCAAGTATACCGTACATCTCAATTTTCTGGTTAGATTTATTATGTCATAACACTTCATTTCCGGATTAATCTTATTGGTTGCTGAGGCTTGTTGGTATTTTGGTACTATGTTTGCGGTCATTTGGGTTTCTGACTTGCTGTCAGTTGGGAGGTTTTTCTGTTTTTAAACATTTTTAACTTTTGTACACTGAGGAAGCGAGCCCTGGTGCTCGTGAAACGTATATAGCATATTTTTATTTATTGTGTATTATACGTTGATTTTAATTATTATTATCTTGACCATTTCTTTAAATATTTTAAAAGTTATTTAAAATTTTATTACTTTAGATTATTACTTATTTTATTTACATTTTTCTAATATTGTAAGCATTTATTATAGATTCGATTGCATTATTCATTACATTCAAATTACTGTTTAAAATATGTAAATAAAGCAATGACCAGAAATCTGCAAAATTCTAAAATCCGCTCACCATCAGGTCATTTTCGAAATCTGATTTTCGATGGATATTCACTTTTTAGGAGTCAGAGAACCCAAAAGACATGTTTTTACAAAATGTCTGTGTGTGTGTATGTTGCACAAATTTGTGGACACTCTATCTCATGAACTAACAGATGGAATTTACCAAAACTTTAGGATACTGTCAGACCTTGATATAAATTAAATCTGATTAGTTTTATGTGTATATCGCTGAAAAAGTGGCGCTGCTATGCTGCATTATTCAGATTAGCCATATTTTAAAACTAGTGCAAGGATTTTCATAAAACTTTAGATTTAATCAATACTTGATATAAAATGATACTGATTAAATTTTGATGTATATCATTTACCAGATGACACTGATATGCTGCATTTTCCAGGAAGTATTGATGTACCTAAGATAGTGGAAAATTTTTTGGGATTGCCACAACTGACTAGTTCCTTAACTATTAAAGTACTTTTGATGGAAATGAAAGTGCACAACTGATTAGCTTACACTAATGGTATATATGAACTGAATAAATATGCCGAATAAATATTCAATTTACTATTTATGCAATAAAAAAATACCAAACTGACGCTGGGTGCAAAGAATACATCATAATGAGACATGCTTCATCTAAATCCTTTGAAATTTTTTTAAAAAGAAAATATAACAAATAGGATTTTTTTTTAAATTTTTACACAAACATACTTTTAGCATATTTCTCTTTTATTTTTAAGAGTGTTTCTTGTATAAGGCCTTTGTTATCACATAACATGTTGAGGTACAATTTATCCTTTTCTGGTCAGATTAATAATTTATCTTTAGGAAAAATTTACAGTAAAAAAACAAAATGTTAAATTATCAAAAAGTTTTACTAAAAACTAATGAACAGGTCTGGAGTTATTTGCTTGTTATCAAAATGACAAGTGTGACAATTATGGATTTTTTTTAATTACTAAGTGCTAAAACAGAAGTGAAGTGATAACAGTAAATGCAATGACACATACAGGGTTCATACTCAATTTTAACAACAAAAAAATGCAAAAGATTTTTTAGAGATATCTATTTAATATGAGACAAAGGGTTTTTTAGTAATGGCTATCAAATAATCCTTTGGAAAACATATTGCACAAACATAAATATTTATTCTGTATCAATCATGAGATGTCTTTCTAGTTGTCAATGTCAAGAAAATCCTCTCAGAACCAGAAACACAAAGGAATTTACTTTGTATGAGTCAAGAAATGCCTTCTTAGATGACCATTATCAGAAAATCCTTTGGAACATTTTTCACAAACAAAAGATTATTCCCCTGTATGAGTCAAGCGATGCCTTCTTAGACTACTATTGTCAGAAAATGCCTTGGAACATAGTTCACAAGCAAAAGGTTTTTCTCCTGTATGAGTCAAGCGATGCCTTCTTAGATGACCTTTATCAGAAAATGCTTTGGAACATATTTCACAAATAAAAGGTTTTTCACCTGTATGAGTCAAGCGATGCCTTCTTCGACTACTATTGTCAGAAAATGCCTTGGAACATATTTCACAAACAAAAGGTTTTTCACCTGTATGAGTCGAGAGATGGGTCATTAGATTACTATTATTGCGAAATTCCTTGGAACATATTACACAAACAAATGGATTTTCTCCCATATGAATGTTTTTTAAATGTCTTCTTAGATGACTATTCTTAGAAAATCTTTTGGAACACACTTCACAAACAAAAGGTTTTTCACCGGTATGTGTTAACCCTTTCAGGGGCGGTGTTTGCAGTCTGCAAACACTTAATATTACTGTTCCAATTTCGAACTGGCACCAGTAAAATTTTAGTACAATTTCGATTTTACAATATGCGCGAAAAACAACTCTTGATTATTTTCAAATAAGTCTGTTCTTAAATTGTGGTGTGAATAAATTATTTGAACATTTTCGGAGCAGAAATACCTTGCCCCTGAAAGGGTTAAGAGATGTGTTCTTAGATTTACATTCTGAGAAAACCCTTTGGAACATATTTCACAAACAAAAGGTTTTTTTCTTGCATCAGTTGAGGAATGTTTTTCCTTATCCCCATTTCCAGGAACAAAGTGCTGTTTACCAGAGGAGGAATTTTCTTCTGTAAACGATGACATTTTCTCAAATGAATTTAAGCTTGATTTCAGACGATAACAGGAACTTCTTCAAGGCGTCAGCAAGAACAGATTGTCACCATTTTCATCCGAGGAAATGACTCGCTGAGTTTCATAAAAAACAAAACAGTTTTATCTACCACTGATCCCAAAAATTGAAAGAAAAAATAATAAAGATTTTTTAAATAAACTGCACTAAATTTTAACTCTGAATTAAGAAGCAGATTTTTCAATTTTCATTTCCCTAAGCAGTACAAAATTAAAGCATTAAATTATCAAAATACATATATTCTTTCGTGTGATTTACCTTGAGAATTTTTTTCATAGATACAGCTACATATGCGTTGGTGTGCATGCAATACAGTAGGCGCTGCCATCGCTGTTAATGAGACCGTCTCATATTCGAACTGATAAAAACTAAAAATTTATGTCCTTGGCTGCTAGTAATTTCACTTTCTCACCTCTTAAAATTTTGCCTACTTGATTGACATGTTCTCGAAAGATATCCAAACAGGATATTTACCTCTTTTGATGTCCATATATCCCAGCCCCAACTCAATTTCATGAGTACTTTTTATGCTCATTTATGTTGTCCAGCTTTCGAGTTATGCATTTTTTTTCACATTTTTTTTAAAGTTTACTCTAAATTTAATAAAATAATTTTTCTTGAATTCCTTTTTACAAAAGTTGCCTTGCAAACCAGCACAGCGAATCAGTTTCCTCCGAAATAGGGTTGTATTGGTTTAAAGCTTTATGGGGCAAGTAATGTTTTGGTTAGTGTGTTGAAAAGGTTTAATGGCACCCGAATGCATAAACAAATTTATTTTAAAATAAAAAGTCCTATTTCCGACAGGTTGACATAAATACAAATTATCGCACTAAAAATTACGGAGTATATGAATCCATTTTTAATAAAAATTAATTGGTAAGTATATTACCATTGATCGATAAAGAATTAAAGCAGGTCCAGAGGAAAAACAGGTTTTAACCGTCAGTGGTCTTATAAATTTATTTATATGAAACATTTGAAAAGATTTTTTTACAGAAATGAATGAAAATGTTTTTTTTTTAAATAAAAAGATTATATTAATTGTTGGAAATACATTTAAATGATATAATAGAAAATTAATAGAAAACATTTCTACTTATTTTTTAAATCTATCAAACATTACAGCTATGATGTTTTGCTTTATACCTTTTAGTTTATACTCTGCAGTTTAATCTTGAAGTCTCTCAAGAGTCAGGATATTTTGATTAGTTACAAAAAGTTCGTTTTTCTAATAAACTAAGTTCGTTCTAATAAACTAAGTTCGTTTTCTAATAAACTATTTCTAATCCTCCAGAGCTAATGGCTCTTTAAAAGCAATTTTATCTTTAATATAACCAACAAATACGTTCAGAAGCATTCTAACAGTTACTTACAAAATGCATAAAATATTTTTTTTCGAATAAAAATTTAATAAATTCATCAGATCAGGTTTTTTTTCTTTGCGGTTAAAGTGCATAAAATCTTGCTTAAAAGGTCTTATTTGTTTGTTTACATCTGAAATATAGTACAGATTATAGTGAATTGGCTGCATTCACTGAAAATGAAGAGGTATCAGAGCTGAATTCCCATGCAAATTCCGCAGTGGCCCGAGCTAAATTTAAAGATTGTGTGGCATCCATCTTGCGCGGTCAGTAAAACGAATTTCTCGCAGGATGCGATCGAGCTAGCCTTTTGCACGGCATATAAGACGCTCGCTTTCTGACCGTGGGATCTCCAGTTCGAATCCTGCCTGGGCACATCACCTGCAATTGCATTAATAGTCCTAGAGACAACCGCGCAGTACCCTATTTCATTGAGCATAAGAAACAATCCTATATTTTACGGAAGAGTAGCAATAGGGGAATCTAATCATCCATATCTGCCAAAAGCGAAGTGATGCATAAGCCAAAAACTAATACCACTAGTGGTTGACGCGTAGGATTAGCATTTGTGTTTTAATACTTTTGCTTGTATGGCAAACACAATGTTAAACCTAGAAGTAAACCACTAGCAGTATTCATTTTTGGCTTATGTATCCTTTCACTTATGCAGACATGGATCATTAGATTCCCCCTATTGCTACTCTTCCATAAAATAAAGGATTTTTTCTTGTGTTCGATGACATAGGGTACTGCGCGGTTGTCTCTTGGACTATAAGTAGCAGATAAATTTTTACTAATTGATTGATGCCAGTCGCATCTTTATATAATGATTGGTGACAGAATTAGTATAGCTGAGAGAGTTAGCGATTCAAATTGAATCATAAAACATGAAATGGGACATAGACCTGCTCCTTGAGTAACTGTTTATATTAAATATTTTCATAGATTTAATATATAACAGATTATTAAATCATTTTATATATTATTGAAATCATTTAAAGTCTGTTTTCTACGAAAAATGACTTGTAATATAGGAAATGGGGTCATTTCATATCAGTTATACTAAAAAAAATAATAATAAAAAAAAAAATAACATGCCCAATTCAGATTTCAATGAAAAAGGATTAAATATATATATTTTTTAATATTTAAGCTGTAAAAATTTTGAAGAATAATAATGTTTGTTACATTATTATAAGCTTAAAATTCTGAAGTTTATAGAGTAAGATCTCAATGGGTTCATGAATTATGAAATAAAAACTGAAAATTACCATACAAATTATAAATAAATAACAAAATAGACAGAATTAAATTGTTATTTTAATGGGAACTTTTAGCTTTTTTAGCTATGATTTATGGGGATATATTTTTATGGGAATTTTTAGCTAACCCCTGATCCCATTGAGATTCCGCTCTCTAAAATATGCAGAATTTTGAGCTCATAATATTACAACAAACATATATTTTATCCAAACTTAAATAAAATAAAACTATTTAAAAGATTTTTACTTTAAAAAAATAAATCTTATTTCTTTTAACCAAGCATGATCAACTTGCATTTCAAATTAAATCTCCTCTTTTAAATGAGTGGTCAGTTTTTTACATTTGATAAAGCTTGAGAAATTCAAAATTGAAAACAAGTAATAAAGCAAATAATGGTGATTTTTTAAAATTTAAATGATTAATGATATGAAATTTAATATGTTTGATAAAACTAAAGAAATTAAATTTAAGAACACTTAAACAAGCCAAAAAATGATGATTTTTCAAAATTTAAATAATTAGTTAGATGAAAATTTAGTGTGATAAAAAATTAACATAGTCTGACCTCACTATCCTGACACCCGGTTTTCACGTCAGTTTTTCAAAGTCCCAATTTCCTGTATAATGAATTTGTAAATTGAAAATGATAATTGTAACAAGTTGGAAATTGCACGTGAAACGTGCGTTCGTGCGATAACGAAGTTTTAAAAATATTCAGATCTTGGTGATATAGTAGAGCGTACTTCGGATAGAGTATCGTAGTCGAAATCTTTGTGTTTTTGTAAATATGCAGGAAGTAATTTTTATTACATCTCAGCAACGTATATCTTATTCATAAAATGTGAAATAGTTGAATATAATTAAAACACGCCCCAAATAATGTTTTCCCGTATAGCATTATGCAGTGGAATACTTTTGTGTGGCCCTGTAATTTAATAATAAAAAATATTTGCATCACAGATTGTACAGAATGCATATTTTAGTATATACTTCATAGATTCATGCCAATTCTATTATGTTCGAATGAGTGTAACATCATTAAAATGCATTTGAAACTTTTTTCCCATTGACCATAATGTAATGGAATACTTTTGATTGTCCCTATAAATGATCTATGCATCCGACTTTCATAACATTTGAAATAACTCGACAAAATTACGTAATAATTATATGTTTTAAATTTCAAACGATTAAAATGCATTTGAAACTTTTTTCCCCATTGACTGTAATGTAACGGAATCCTTTTGATTGTCCCTGTAATTAATCTATCCATCCGATTGTCATATTTGAAATGACTCGATAAAATTACGCAATAATTATATGTTTTAAATTTTAAACGATTAAAATGCATTTGAAATTTTTTTCCCATTGACCGTAATGTAACGGAATCCTTTTGATTGTCCCTGTAATTAATCTATCCATCCGATTGTCATAATATTTGAAGTGACTCGATAAAATTATGTTATAATTATGTATTTTAAATTTCAAACGATTCAGTTGGGTAGTTTTTGTGTTGTTGTATGCGGACAGACAGACAGACGGACGGACTGAGCGACAACTATAGGTGCTACGTATTTACATAATTACGAACGCACCTAAAAATGATAATTGAAAAAATGATATTTGTTGAAGAATTTTAGACTCCGGTTATCCCAATGTTTTAGGAAAATTGTCCATTTTTATAATCCATCTGACAAGCACAAAAATTAAACAACAAGAAATGGTTCAGTTAAATTTTTCATAAAAGAGTCTAAAATACCCATAGAGGAGAAACTTTATTTCAATCGTTTATCTGGATAAAAAAAAAAACCAACACTATGAATTGCAGAATTTGTGAAGGGGATATTTCTTTTTGCACATTCTCTATCTTCAATCAACGATTACTCACCCACAGTGTTTTGCACTGAGAGTGCAATACGTGTTAACTTAGGGACTATTAAAAATTTCTTTTGTACATTTTATTCAACATGCTTTAAACTGATTACAGAAAAGTAGCAAGAAAGTTTAAAATAGCTCAGAACAATTTTGAACAGATTAGTTTCATATAAATTAATCAGATCTCGAGTGTATGGAAGTTAATGAAGAAGGCATCATTCTTCCAATTTTGTTTTAAGAGTTGTTAGATCAAGAAATAGATATAACGAGGCGATTTTGATAAAAATGTCACCACGTCACCAGATGCAATGATTTCTGAATTTGTAAAAGAGAAAAAGACAGGAATTTCTCCAAACTCTGGGATCAAAAATGATATGGAGCTAGAACAAGACAGATCTCCAACTACAGCCGAAGCAATGTATTTCATTGAAAGTACCAGAAATTATCTAATATCAATTTCAGAAACAACCAATTTTGCTCAAAATTCATTATTGTATAATCTAGAAATAGTTCAGAAGCACATCTAGGGATTTGCAAAACTTAATTCATCAGTATTTCATGTAACAATAGAAAAAAAAGACATTAAATAATCTGATTTTATTCTTTTGAAATTTGTTTTTGAGTTTATTTTGTTTATTAATAATGTTTTATTGTTTAAAAATGAAGAACAGTTGTGAATTTAAAATTTACTTAAATTAATTAAAACTACAGTTTTTTATGAGCATATTTTTCTTCAACTCCAGTTACCACGTCGCTCCGTTTATGGCGACACTTTATTCTGGTCCTGATGATATCAGGATACCGAAGTTCTACTGCATATATTCTCATTTATATCATCAGGCAGAACGATTCAAGAAAATTTCGTTGAAATCTAAAAGGTCAGGTCAAATCACTAGTTGATTTGGCATGGAATGACCCAGTGAATAATAATTTGGGTACACATAAAAATGAGACACTCTGCATATTGTAGTGAATAAGAGATTTATGAAAACCCTAATATATTGCAATAGATTAAACCTCTTCTTGAAGTTTCTAAGTGGAATACTAAAACACAAGGTAAACTGTAATCATTATTTTTTAAATTTCAAATACTATACTTACTATCGATTTTTAAATATATTTGCTACAGCAAATATATATCCTTTTATATGAAGCTTAACATTTGATACCTCCTAATAAACAAGAGATAAATTGCACTTAATATTTTAAAAGAAGAAATAAATAACAAAAACCGGTACACTTTCGTATTAACGCCACCGCAGCAGAAATTGCGCTGATGCGCCTGTAAAGTGCGATCCTTGAAGTATTGTTGTTCGCTGATTTTGACGGCATTTTTTAATGCTTTACTGTTTTTTAATGCTTTTTTGGGTCATTTTTGACACCATTTTTTTTGTGCACGTACAAGCAACAAGATTGCTCTTTATTAGCGATTAGTGCAACTTCTACTGCGGTGCGTTAATACGCAAGTTAAAAAAATTTAGTTAATATGATGGAACAAAACACTTTATATCATTTCAAAATAGAAAATAAAAGTAAATAAAAAGTTTATTAGAAACTAAACAATAGTAGGCAGGTTACCATATAAGGCATAAAATTACCATTTTCTTGAAATCGCGCCAATATGGTGCACATATGGCATCTGTGTCTGGCGTGTATTTTAAATGTATGTAATGTGGATATTTTACATTTTAACACAATGAAAAAATATATTGGTAGACAAAAATGGTATCTAAGAGGTTTGTAATAATGTTAGAAATACTCTTAATATTGAATATTACGATACTATTCCGCGAATCAAACAAAAATACCATCGCAATGACAGACATATTTCCGTCTAGATGTAACAATTGATCATAAAATCAGCAAAACTGAAAAAGTATAGTTGTATTTTGTTATATATGTATTAATTAAAAAGGTAAAATTAAATAATCGATTCAACCGATGATTGGCATTTAAAGAACCTTAAATATTAAGGGATAAATTGATGTGATTTATTCCATAACCGAGTTTGCAGAAAATTTGTGTAATTTAGAAAAGTTTTTTGATAAATTTTGATACTTTTTTGTTATATGAACACCATACCAAAATGTATATTAATTCGCTATTTATTTTAACTCAAACCCGTCAAATAGTTTTTTATTGCAAACATTGTATAACTTGCTATTTATTGAACCCTATTTTTTCTCTTTAAATATTATTTAGCCCCACCGGTTGGCCGCGAGATTCTGACCTCGAAACTGGTAGACGGTAGGTGCGGGTTCGAACCCAATCACGACCGTCGGTCTAACCGTTCTGAGTTTTTCATGGTTTTCGACGAACCTTGGATTTCTTTGATTAAATACGGGTTAGGTTCCCTTAGAAAAACCCCCACGAAGGGAATCCCACCCATTAGGGCCTATATCCCATGCTTAGATAATTGGCCGGCATAAACAAAACAAAACAAAACCTAAATATTATTTAACCGTAAGCATGCAAATCTGTTAAATTACTATTTTTTGAATAAAAAAATAATAAAATAAAAATATTGAGTTATAACTTACCTTATATTCCCCTGATCAAAAAATGAAAATGTTGACTACAGTTTACTGCTACTAAGAAGCAATTACGTTTTCATGTCTGCTGTTTAAATGAAGCTTTCGAAAAAAATTTAATGTAAATATTTGTTTGTTCTGTTATTTTTCATATGGGTGATTCTCAAAATAGGGGACAATTTATGTCTTTTGGCATACAAAAAAAATTGAGAGGTTTTCTGTCATGTTTTTATATTTAGATATGTTTGTCTTAATATTATTCATTATTTGCACTCAAGAATTACTCACTTTTTAGTTAAAAACACCTTAAAA
This sequence comes from Maratus speculifer, assembly GCA_964019185.1. NCBI lineage: Eukaryota > Metazoa > Arthropoda > Arachnida > Araneae > Salticidae > Maratus > Maratus speculifer. The sequence goes on from CAXHSM010000423.1 coordinate 10,965,905, forward strand.
TAACAGAATAAATGTTCAAAATGTCATTAGTATGGATGTCCACAGCAGCTGTGTGCCTTGTATATACTAGCTTTTTCAAGAGTTATTGTCATGTTTATAAAATAAAACAAATGTTATTCTTTCTTTAAATTAATCAAGGAGAGGATTTATCCAATAAATTTCTTTTTAAAAATAAAATTATAGTATATAAAAAATAATTAAAGTTCGTCCTCCATATTCGATTTTCAAAACAAGGTCATACTATGACAGCTGGTTATTAATCAAAATTTCATTTTCACATATGACAATAGTTTGAAAATATAAAGTTTCTCCATGGCAACAAGTAACCATTTTATCCCAGCCTGAAAATAGAAGCATGTATTGTATTTTAAGAATAGAAGTTGAATTTTAGGGGCGTACATCAATTGTATGTCATTAGAATGGATAATAATTTTCATGTTTATTTTATAATTAAAATTTTTATTTTACTTATTTGCATAGGACTTTTGTGTTTTAAAAAGCCCCAGAAAGGACTATTGCATTGTGATTATATTATGGTTCATAATCTTATTTAAATTAAAATTTGTCATTAGCATGGACAAATATCAGTGTCATTAGCATGGTTTTTCTGTCCATGCTAAAGACTCCTATGTGCATAAATGTAACTAGTACTTATATTGTATCCTTTTTAAAGTTTAATTTTACATATAAATTTAGGTATTGCATTTATTATCCCTAAAATATGCATTAAATCTGTCAGAAAATCACTAAGACAACTTCTTATACTGTTAGTGTCAGAATGTTTTTCATGTAAACAAAGTTTGTTCTTTGGTAATGTTTTTATTCCCCTTATATGTATATATGTAAAAATGGAAACTATTTGTTGGAAAGGAAGGCTAATAAACGTAGAAAAAAATATTTAAACAGGAAGAAAATAAAAAATTCTTAATATATTTATTCCATTCAATTTGTTTTGTCATTACATGGCTCAAAAAATACTAATTATTTTTTTAAGTTAATTTTTAAATATTTAGCTCTGCTGACTACATGAAAAGTATACCTAATACTATATTAACAACACATATTTTTTTCAGAAATTTTGCTAACAGTAATTTTTTTAAGATTTCATTTTTGAAATTGTCCCCTATTTTGAGAATCACCCATATACATGTGTGTGTTTATGACAGTCAATTATTAAGGGAACTTAACCTATATTTAACGCAAGGAAATTGAAGGCTTGAAGAAAACCACAGAAACTTCAAATGATTGGGTTATATAACACCCGCCAGACAACCAGTTTCGAGAACAGAATTTCTCGGCCATTGGTGGGGCACATGCATGTGCATAAAAATTCTGTTAAAATACATTAATTTGATGTATCTCTGATTATGAAAAATCATGTCACAAAAGGCCAGATAATATTAATACCAAACACTTTTCTATTGAAAAATATATTTACATGTGAATATTAAAAAAGTAAGAAAATATTAAAACAAATTATCATGTGCAAAAAAATTATTCAATGGAGGAAAATTAAAAGACTACTTCAGTCAACTGAATGAAATTACCCTCACAAATACTAATCCAATGGAATATTTTATTATTATTATTATTATTATTATTTTGCAGATATCTCATTTGTATTTTAGTATTTTTAAACAATTCTTTTTCAGTGACTAGCAGAGATTAATCTATACAAAGGGCATTTTTTACTTTTTCATTTTGTTTACAGATATTTTTAATTAGGACATTTTCATTTTCAGAACCAGTTTCAAAGGTGAAAGCATCCTCTTGAAAAAAAAAATCTGCAAACACAATCAAAAAAGTAAAGAAGGGCAGATGCAGAGTCAGATCATTCTCAGCTGGCCAATGCAAAAAATTAAAATGCGCGCAAGATATCCTTAAAAAATTTCCTCCATAAGATTAACATTAATGAGAGAGTTTATTTACAAATGTATTTTTATATTTAATTAATTACAAAACAGCTGACACAACAACAGCAAATGTGACATTGAAAACCTGAAAATAATCCAGTCAAATGAAATGATTATTAAGTAGATTACGAAAGAGTGATACTAATCATAATAATAATATTATTTAGTCTTTTACGATTGGGTAATCTCTATAAAACAGAGCAATTAGCATTTTTTAGAATATTCATGGTTTGGGCATGGGTTGGTAAGCATACCATGTAGGATGCAAAGACTCTTAATTTAAAAAATATTATTTTTTTATTCTACCTAATTTCTTTTAGAATTCATCGTCAAATTTTAGTATTAAATAAATACAATGATATATTCAATTGACTATAACTGTCTTTAGGGTCAGTACAATGCATGTATAACATAAACTTTTTGGTAATTTTAGACACCTCCCCCCCCCTCCTCCAAGATCCATTCCCTCAATGATAACATTATCAGTATTTAAAAATTCTTTTTCTTTATTATACATTTATTTTCCACACATTTTACTAGTTTCATTCAGAGTTGGCAAAAAAACCTGTTAAAAAAAAAGACTTTTTTTTGTTCTTGTTTAAACAGGTTTTTTTTAAACCTCCTTTCTTATTACATATATATGAATATTTTTTTTTATAAAAATAGACATTGTTGGATTATAAGTAGTGTAACTTTATTTTAAAATAATTTAAATCAAATAATTACAGTGAATTTATATAAAAATTTGAAAAAATTCATATTTTAATTAAACAGTATTAGAAAACAGTCTTCTGTTCAAAGAATAAACTGCTCTATCCAGTGAAACATTGATACTCTGAACTCTTTATAAAAAATCTTTTGATTACCAATAATAAACATTTTGGTAAAGTAGTTTGGTAAATATATTATTTTTCATAATTATTCAAATATTAAATTTCAAATACTTCATGGGATTTTGTTTTTGGAATGATAATTTGAAGTCAACATTTTTTGTCATTAGATTCAGTAGATAAAGATTATTATTATTATGCTATAACTAGCATCCCAATCTTTGAATACTCTCTTATTTGTCTTTATATTATGGTTTTAATACTTCAAGATAATCTCCCCAATCAAGAAAAAATTTATTTACAGCATGAGCAAAATCTTAAAGATCATCATGTTATGTTATTTATTGCATCAATAATTTGCAGTTAAAAAAAAATATATATATATTTATTTTATACTACATATTGAATATTTTTTATCTATTTTATTTTTGATATTTTTACATGTTTGAAGCTTTTTCTTTAGAGCAATAGATAAGTTCACTAATGTATACTGATTTTAATCCTATACATAAAAAAATTACCTAAATCTGTTAAATCCTTCAGTTTTTCCTGCTCCCAATCCTCCATGTTTTCATACTTTTGGCTGCATTAAAGCACAATGGTAAACATACAAGATAACTGCTAAAATTAAGTTTTTAGGTTTTTCCCACCAAGATAGGACTTGATAAATCAATTGTGTTTTAATATGCAAATCAATACAGTAGAAGATCTGTATAACGCAAACCTAAAAACGCAAGGTTGTGCGTTATATAGAATTTTGTGTTATATGGATCACATATCACGCGTCATCAAATTTACCTCATAAATATAGACAAATATGTCTGAAACACATCAAAATACATTAGAATTACCTTGATACTGCATTCCTTATCCAGATTATAAATTTTTCTATTATTGCGATCATTCAACATTTTGTTAAATATACGTTTTAAAAATGGTCCAGATACACCTGGACCCAATTTATTCATTATATTGCTCATTTTCAAAAACATTCATTGTAATAATAATTTTTTTCCTTTAAAAGTTCTAAATTAAGGAGGTAAAATTGTACTAATGCATTAAATTTAGTTTTCAGACAGTAGCAGTTTTTTACAGTCTTAAAATTCAGGTGCTCCTTCATGGCAAAATTCATTGTTTACATCTGAAAGGTTGTGTGTTATATGGAGAATTGCGTTATATGGAATTGCGTTATAAAGATCTTCTACTGTATTTAACTAATCCTAGATTTTCTCCCATGAACTCAATAAGATTGTCTGTGCTTCTGTCTCCTGGTCTATAATAAACACAAATATAATTTCAAACTTACTTTCCACATTGTTTATCTAACAGTCGATTATATGAGCATATGGCAGAACAATAGAAATGTCAAATGCTGGGGTGTTCCATGTTTTGAAATGAAATGATTTTATAATCATTTAACAGTTTAATAACAACTTTGTATTTTCATAAAAACAGGCAAAAGACTGAAAAAAAAGATGACAATTTATTAACAAAATAGTTACGAAAAAAATGGAAAATTTTGATTGAATCAAAAATTCTAACAATATCTAAAGATGACTACTTCTGCCCATTGAGATATCTTATGATATCATGTACCATATTCGTCACCCCTAAAGGGATAACTCATCCCCTTCCCTTATTCATGTAGCCTTTTTTTTTTATTCCCCCATGGGTAAATATAATGATTACAAGGAGAGATTATTTCCTTTTTTTAAATGTTATGTTATCATTTTTGGATCATTTAGAGATATTCTTTTCTTAAAACAACCAAAAGTTAGAGTAATTACAATTTATAGAATTACACATATACAATTATATCTAGTGCTCTAATTAATGCAACCCACCAAAATTTATACAAGCACATATAATCATTGTAAGAGGGAACTTTATCAGTTTTTTTTATCCAAATTTTATGATAAAGTAAAACATTTAAGCTACATGTAAATTTTTGATTACAATAAATGTTGAGGCAGTCCATACACATTTCAATATAATTACAAGATAAAAGGCAATACTTTAAAACAGTTAAAACTCAGATTCTGATAATATGACCTGCAAAAATTTTTCTTAACAAAGGATAAATTTTGTTTTTTTATTATTATTATTGAAATTATTTAAATTGTAGTGTAGAATAAATATAAAGCCTAAAACATTCAAACAACAATAATTTGACATTAATTGATGTAACCCATCTTTTCAGGATGAACACTATCTTTTAATTGCTAAGCATTAATTTTTCTGAATAGACTTTTGCTGTTTTTCTGAATAGATTTTTTAGACTTTTGTGGTCTTATTGAATATTTGAAAATTTGCGATTAGATAAGACATTTTCTTCTTAAAATTTCTTTCAAATTTATTGGCTTTTAAATGTCATGCATGATGAAGAGTACATTTTTTAAGCCTTGAAACCTGTCTAAATCTCTACGAGTATGTATAACCACTAATGAAATAGCACTGAAAAACTGGTGATAAATCACAATTAAATATAAAATAAAAGCACATGCAAATAGTCACGAATGAACATTCAAAAATCACGGTCACGAAGTTCATTTTGATCTTGTCTCATTACAGACACGTTTACATTGGCTGGTGATGGGCTGCTTAAGTTTCCAGCCTGAAACACATGATGTGTGTGGTCTGTTTTATAGTCATTAAAACGAAGTTTTATTATTTAATATGTAATCATTATAAAGAGGGACTTGTTGTTGAAGAATATACATATAATATTATGCAGTTAAAAATATATAAATACTTCTGCCACTACCTTTAATATGGCAACTTTATAATATAATAATAATATTAATAATAATAACCATTGATGAAATTCATGTAATTAAAATGAAGAAAGCAAAAAGTAAATAAATAAGAATTACTATAATTAATATCATTAATCCAAATTTTACCATGAATTATCATTGAAGTAGAATGCAATTTCATTATCTTCCATCCTTCACCATTCTGAACTTAACAGAAAATGCCTCTCTTTATTTCCCATTTCCATAGCTAACATTAGTATACAGAAGTAGGAATAATTGAGAAAGTATTGTCAATGGTATGAAGTGAATTAGCAAACCATACAGCATAGACAATACACATTCAATCAATATGCTGGGACCTGTTGGTGATGTGATGAGCAGAAAATTACACTGAAAAGAAAAAAAAAAATCCACATTTTATAAATTTGAAAGAGCACAGAACAAGATTTAATAAAACAAGATTTAAGTATTAAAAATATACCCCATGTTTACTTTAATATGACATCAAATACCATGAAATAAATTATGCATTTTTTTCCTTTTAATTCACCTAAATAAATTGCTTTAAAGTTTACATTTATATAGTATACTACAAAATCAAAGCAGTATGATAAATTTTTTTGCGGAAAAAAATCTGCCTTTAAACCTTTTTAAGACACATAATTTTATTGATACAAAACCTTATGTTAAATTGACAACTGAGAATCTTGTTACTAAATACAATAAAGGAAAAATTACCCATTCATTGAACGTTTAGGCACTATAAACAATCGTCATTAACTATTTATTTACTTTTATGATGATTTCGATCTATGTTTAAATTTGAGAAATGCAATTTTTCAACAATATTAATTACAATAAGATAAATTATATTCTACTATCATAAATAATGAAGGATTAAAAACGTACTTTAATCACACTACTACATTCTTCTTCATCGCCAAGATGTATAACAAAGTTTTGTTAATGATTTCAGGAAGTTGTAGAAAGTGCTTCATAATCTATGCTTAAGGCATGATTTTTCTTACTTGCTTAGCTTAAATGAGTTCAGAAAATTCATAAACTGTGTTATATTTATTTGGTACTTATTCGATTTCATTTCATTTAAATAAAACTTTTAGCAAATAAAATACTTATTTGAGTAGAAAAAAGGGGGGGGGGGAGTTGGCAGATATATGTTTTCATATTAATAGGTCTGCAAAATTGACTGTTTTAAAAGTAAAAAAGCTATAATAAAATATTTTTAAATACATATTTTCTGTGAAGGATTGTGAATATATCTTGCAGGAACTAGAAGGGAATATTGTAGTTGCGTAGTGATTGAAAAAAAAAAAAAATCAACAAGCATGTATATCACAAATATTTTTCAAAATATACAATGTCTTTTCTATAAAATATTCTAGTATACTTATCATAATGATAAATAAGCTTTAATATAAAAATATACAAAAAGTTTACAAGTATTTAAAAAGCAGGCATGATTCTAGCACTAGAAATATTACTATTCACGTAACAGACAAAAATTATACGAAATATTGAACAAGAAGTAATCGGACAGAATATTAAATAGAAAACAGTTACAAAACACTTACGTGATATATTTCTTTCATTTACAATCAAGTCTAGATAGCGCAAAGATTTCTGAATTTTCTATTAAAAACAAATGCTTAAGACTAACTTCAATAAAATATTTGGCAATTAAATAAAGTGCGATAAAGCAGCCAAAATGGTAACCATACATTCACTTGAAAGATGCCAATAATATGGGCATGAAGTTGCGCAGACAGAAGATTTTGGGCGGTAATGTTCCTGACGTTATATTGGAATGCCCTATAGTTAAGAGATTTTTTTTAAGTGCGCGATTATTGACCGAAAATGGAAAGAAGGAGTTGAAGTTTCTACATCGAAGACATTAAGATGTCTCTATAAATTTAATTTTAAATCTCGTATACCGAAAACAAAATCTCTCATGACTGTAAAATAAAAGGGTATAAGATTAAATTGGTATAAATCAAGAAATTTATGGAACGAAGAAGATTGGAAAAATATATTATTTAGTGATGAAAGTATGTTTTGTGATTCATATACTAATCAAGGTTTTCGACTTTAGAGAATGAAGCAAGAAAAAAGTAATAAGTAATGTCTTAAAAGCTTCATAAAATTTGCTACGAGTGTCATGGTTTGGTATTGCATTAGTGCAAAATGACCTACCTTATGCTTCGTCTACGAAAAAGTTAACTCGCAGATATGTAAAGAAATTTTGGCGTATTAGATGATTCCCTCATCAGAAGATTTATTTGAAGATGATTTGATCTTTCAACAAGGTTTAACGTCACCGCATACCTTTATGTCAACTAAGGTTCCCCCGTAACATTCAGGGCTAGAGAAAAGAAGGGCAAGTTCATCGGACCTTAGGGAGTGAAACAGGAAGTTACCCGTGATAACGTAGTTATTTTCGCTGGCTGAAGGAGCCAGCACAAAGAAATGGGATTTAAACATATTGAGTTTATTTTGCATAAAAATATTAAAATGACACTTGAAATGTTATGTTTGTCACTATTTAGGGCGTTTGGTTATTATAATGACTATTGACTTTCATGACCAATGTTACTGTTGAATGATTTAAAGGAAAAAAATATACAATAAGGAGAAATATTGTTCTTAAATACGTAACAACTTTTTGTTATTTGACACTTTTCAAAATTAAAGAAATATTTAAATGCTTGCACTTCAGTATTTTTTAATATTTATTGAAGTATTGCTTAGTTTAAAAAAAAGTTAGGGGTATTTTAAAATTTACATTAAGTTATTACGATTCTGTTTATTAACTTTCTTGGTCATTATTACTATTAAATACTTTAACAAAGTTTATTTAAATAAGGAGAAATATTATTCTTAATCATGCTATAACACTTTTTGTATTTCATACTTATTAAAATTAGAGGAATATTTAAATACTTGCATTTCTCGCATTTTTCCACTCCATTAAACTATTGTTTTGTTAAATAAACAGGAATACTTTAAATTCATGTAACCATAGTTTAAGATTTCAGATAAGAAAAAAAATATATATATATTATCTAAATTAGATTTAAATTTGTTTAGTTTTTCAGATTTTATTATGATTGTAAGATTTGCACTACTATACATATGAATAAAATGATTGCAATAAGATGATTTTTAAAGTAATGAATTAAATGAATAAGAAATGAATTAAATATATTAATTCCTTTTTAGCAACTATTTCCTATTTAGATAAATATAAAGTTAAATTAGTTTTTTTATTTCTTTTCTAAATATTCAATGTTTATCCTGAAAATCACATCTAGATTTTTTTTTTCCCAAAATCTCTTTCCCACCCCCCTCTATAATACATTTATTCGGCATGGGCACTGAACTAACTCCATTATGAAAAATTTGTGATTTTTTGCATCTTATACAAAAAGCAAACAAGCCGATTTATTAAAAAGTGCGTAATGTTTGTTCTGTTTTTTTTTTTTTTTTTTTTTTTTTTTTTTTTTTTTTTTTTTAAGATAGGGCAACTTGAAAGTAAAACAGGGCATTTTTAAAATTAATATATTAATTTATAACAAATTTTTGAAAATATTAAAATGTTGAATAGTCATCAGAAATAAAACTGTGAGCGTAATTTGTATAATTCTAGTTTATCTGGTTGGTTAAAAATCGATTACAAAATTCCATCTTTACTCACAAAAATCAAGTTGAATAAATAAAAGATTGTAAAAAAATCCATCAATCGAAAACTTCGTTTTATAAATATATTTTAGAAAAGAGCTAGAAAATGACTCAGAAGGCAAAACTTTTTCTTTTCAGGTAATCTCAATAATCTATGTTTCAAGCTTTCTTGGTAAATCGCGTAATAAAAATTATCACTGCATATCCTTGCGGGTTTTTTTCTTTGAAAGTGGGGAGGGGTAATTATGTATTTTTTGTTGCATTTTTGTATGAATTTTTTTGTATAACTATACATTTTTCTGTGCAAACTGGAGAAAAAATTTATTTTGTATTACGATACAGTCATGCAAGATTACATTTTTTTTAAAAATTATTATTACGATGCATATTTTGGCATGTAGCGTCTGAATAAGATGCATATGTAAAAAATGATAACGTTTGTTTAGTATGAAAAAGTAAAATATATCAGTTACAGACAAAATAAACTCAATATACTATGTATTCTCTTGAGAACGAAGTACAACTCAATGACCAGCGTGAAAACAGTGACGTCACAGTTTCCGGTCGGTTGGAAAGCTAGTCACAAGGCGGCATAGATTACCTCAAAGGGATGACCTAGCCCTTGTATTCTCTAGCCCTGCGTAACATTAAGGTACATCCTTGGCCACCAAACTCAGAACTTAATCCCATCGAAAACTTATGGTGTATATTGAAGAAAAAATTCCTTCAAGTAAATCTGAGTTAGTGGCCCTTATAAAATCTATTTCGGCTAATATTGATAGAAATGTGGGTAAACACGTTGTATATAGTATGCAAGATCGATTGTATGCTGATTTAAAAGCAAAGGGGATGCTACAAAATTTTAATTGCTATTTACTTCATATTCATAAGGTAATATTGTTGCGTAAAATAAAATATTCTAATATTTTGAACTAATCAAAATTTTATTCTAATATTTTAATGTGTTTCAGAAAGTATATACCTAAATTATTGTAGTGTGTTTTATGTTTTGTGATTGTCGAAATCTTATCTAAAAATTCCAGATTTAATTAATAAGAAATTTAGTTGCCTTTACATAGTATTAAAAATAAATAAATGAAAAATAATTTATTTTCTTATGACTTTTTCTTAATTATTATAATATTTTGAATATCAGTTGTACATGATAAATAGTTATGCTTTATTTAAATCTTTGTGAAATTTTTAAGGAGAAAATTTAAAAAATGTGTAAGATTTTTTTTTTTTTTTTCAACCAAATATATTTTTAGCACAATTTTCATAATATTTTCGAAAGCGTTACTTCAATTGAGCCTTTCTTATCGAATAAAATAGTGATCAAAATTTATCCTGTCAGTGTCAGGTTAGTTTATTTTTTAATTTTAGTTCGAATTTACTTTACAGTGAATCCAAAAGAATAAAAGCAACTACCAAAGAGGTTTATATGAAGTTTTACTGAAATCTAAAGAATATGTCAAGAGTTATTATCAAAAAGACACCAAAAGATGGAAGAAGTATTAATTTTTTTTATTTTATAACTAAATGCTTAAATACAAGAAATGTGATAAAAGTAAATGAAACATATACAAATTTTATACTGAATTTTAAGAGCAAAAATTAAAAAAAATTTCAGGAAGTGTTTATTTGGTATGAAACAAATGTTTTCTTAGATTGCTAATCCTAGAAAATGCTTTGAAACACATTTCACAAACAAATTACTTTGCTTCTGTATGCGTCAAGATATGTCTTTTCAGACGACTATTCTCAGAAAACCCTTTGGAACATATCTCACAAACAAAAGGTTTTTCACCAGTATGTGTAAATAGATGCCTTCTTAAAGTACTTTTATCATTAAATCTTTTGGAACATACTTCACAAACAAAGGGTCTTTCTCCTGTATGCGTCAAAAGATGGGTTCTTAGAGTACTATTCCGAGAAAATGTTTTGGAACATATTTCACAAACAGATTGCTTTTCTTCTGTATGCCTTGAGAGATGTCTTCTTAGACTACTACTATGAGAAAATTCTTTGTAACACAGTTCACAAACAAATGGTTTTTCTCCAGTATGCGTCAAGAGATGGGTTTTTAGATTACAATTCTGAGAAAATCTGTCGGAACATATTTCACATATAAAAGGCTTTTCACCTGTATGTGTCAACAGATGGTTCCTCAAAGTATTCTTAGCATTAAATGCTTTGGAACATACTTCACAAACAAAGGATTTTTCACCAATATGAATCAAGACATGTTTTCTTAGATCAGTATTACGAGAAAATCCTTTGGAACATATTTTACAAAAAAATTGTTTTTCAACTGTATGAATCAAGAGATGGCTTCTCAGATTACTATTCTTAGAAAATGTTTTGGAACATACCTCACAAATAAAAGCTTTTTCTTTTGTTTCAAAGGAGGCATGTTTTTCTTTTTCAGGAAAGAAGTGCAGTTCAACAGAGAAAGATTTTTCTTCTGTAATCGATGACATTTTCTTAAGTGAAATAGTTTTATTTCAGAGGATAATAGAAACTCCTCTAAAGTATCAATATGAAGAAATGGTGACTATGTTCATCCAAGGAAATGATTTTTTGCATTCCAGTAAAATTTTTATCCAAGTGTGAAACTAAAAGTAAAAAGAAAAATAGCAAACAACTCACTGCTTAATAAGTAGCACCAATTTTAACTCTAAATTAAATATTAGATATTTCAAGTTTCATTACTTTTGTACAAAATTCACACATTAAAAGTTATAAGGAATAGCTGAAACTTAAGAAACAAATTTATTTACAAGCACTATAAGTTTGTAAGGGGATTCTCAGTTGTAGGTTTATTGCGCTTATATCTCAACACATCTGGTAAGAGAGGTATCATGCTCCTCGAATGGGAAATTACTGCACGCAAGACACATTTGTGCGCACTTTTGTGCCTTCGATCAAGACCATTTTTAAGAGGAACGAAAACATTCTACTAGTGATTAAAATACTAATATCAAGGAAATTTCATCAGACATTTTTTCAAAAATTGTCATACAAAGGAAAAATTTATAAGATATAAATAAATTAAATAGAGGAAGATGGGAATACTTGAACCACTTTTTAAATTTTAATTTTTTTATAATTTCTTAGAACAACAACAACAAAAAAAAATATCGAAAACGAAAATTGGATATTTTTTGTTCAACTGAAAACCACTTTCAATTAATTTTGAACTATTTTTCTATGTCTAATAATTTTTTATTTTTTGCTTTACATCGTGGCTCAAGTATCCCCAAGAGGGGGATACTTGAAGCCAGTACGGAAAAATACCTACAAACGTAATTTTTTTCGCTTTATTTTTGCACAAATATTTTACAGAATTATAAATTATGTTACATAAATTCCTTCAAAACCAATTGAGAAAACAAATCTAGTAATACGATCATCTTTTGTCGTTAGAACTGGTGATCGAAGGATTATTTCAAATTGAGTTATATCAATGGTAGCAACATCCTCAGTTGGGGGCCATTTAAATTTGGAATCTGCTATTTTTCGAGCAAATTTAATTTGCAATTCATCTTCTGAAATTTTAAGCACTTGTCCAACAAATCTTGTTACAGCTTTCTTTCCGGCATATTTTACGAGCAACCAATCATTAGTAGAAGATTTTCAGTTCATATCATTACCATCATTGACAGAATATTGTCGAACTCATGCTTTTAATTGAGTAGATGTCGGAATCTGAGTTAGATGTAACATTCCACTTTTTCAAACACTTTTTTGATTTTACAGAAAAAAGATTTTGTCTTCACCTTTGGCTCCATGCAGGTAAGTTTGAACTGTGATTTTTGTTACTTTTTTTGTTTTTTGAACGCTTTTTTATTATCAATTTTTCAATTTATTAATCAAATAATAATTATTATTATCAAATATTAATCTTAATATATTACATGAAAAAATAATTATTTTAATATGTTGGACCTAACTTATTAAAGTATTAGAGACCTGTAAAGCAGTTTAAAAAGTTATTTTAATGTAATAAAAGCTAAATTGTAAACTACGTTTACATTTATCTAGACAGACTATTTTGTTTGCCAAATTGAAAAATAAAATGGATATTTTCATTAAAAAATATACATTTTTAATAATTTTTTTCCACGTCATTATTTTTTTAAGAAAAAATAAATAAAATAAAAAATTATTCTCCCTTTTATCTAGAAAAATAGGGCATATAAGGATGTAATTTTATGTTTTGTTTGTTTCACCCATGCCTAATTTCCTAGTGAGGATGGTTGAGCCATTACCACTATTTTTGTTTATCAGAGTTTTACTAAGTAAAGCATACAGCTATTTGAACTATTTTAAATTCAAAATACAATTGAAATTATACTTGTTAAATTTATTTATACTGTTGCAACTTTAAACAAAACTTTGATTACAAAAAAATAAAAATAAAAAACATGCACTTAAATATTTACTTGAGATAGGGAAAAACAACTATTAATTAATCAGCATACTTTCAAAATGGTACCTAGGTATGTGATTTCTTTTTTACATGTTTAGAACTATAAATATGTTACCATATTGCCACTTTTAGGAAGAAAAATTAACCAACTGCAGAGATGATAGGAGTGGCTCAAGTATCCCCACTCTCCCCTATACACTAAATGTCCTACATCAAATATTAAAACAATATATTGTACAGTTCGCACAAGGGAAGAGCAGAAGTTTATTACTCAAAAGGTAATATACAGACATGTCAAACATTCCTCTTAAGTATTCATCTGTCAGAAAAACATAAATTTATCATTCTTAGTGTAGTATCCTTTTACTTAAAAAATTCAATTATTCTACCAACCAACCATTTTTAGAAGGTATTTTTTCCTCTCTTTTCTTTTTGTACATCATTCCTATTATGTTTCCATTATTCCCTGTGTTGGAGATTATTCAAATAATCTCACTTCCATAATTTCCAAATTCTTTGGCTAAATTTCGTTATTTTTTGCCACTTTAACAATCTATTTTCATTGATGTAATCCAAGTGTGATTTGGAGATCGAAGTGGCAGGTCTTCGTATGAGAAAAAAAAGGAAGGGTTAATGTTTCAAAAATCTTGTGACAGTGGGGTAAGAGAACATGAATTTTAAACGCCCTTAATTTTAGCTATATGTTCAAAAATTCTTCTAACGTTAATTTTGGTTAGTTATTACCGTTTTTAAGTAAAACTTAATTAATTTTACTCCTGATTCCCAGATGACACCAAAATTTGTGGATTTGGAAGGAGGGAGGAACAATATTCTATTGGATACCTTTACAGCTACAGAGATTAAGAAGTTGTACAATGACGTATGGAGAAGTAACCATGTTTTTTTCAAATCAATCTCTGCTCAAATGAAATAACTTTTGAACATTTGCATCTTCTGCCAAACACATGTTTTAAGCTGACTGTTTAACACCTGAATTGTCATATTAGATATCTAAGTACATGTGTATTCTTTGAACACAAGCATACATAGACTATAACATAAATTTTATTTAATACACTCTTCGTTTTTTTTTATGTAACAAAAATAGGTCCACAATAACTTAAGCCAGTTATGGAAAATGCATAATTTTGAGTTATAAAGATCTTCAACAGTATATTTAATGAAGAGAGTCCATATTTTAAGGCTTTGTCTTACACATTGTATGGATTATAATTTAACCAAAAAACATTACATGAAAACTTCACCAATGTTTGAGGAAAGATTGAAAACAACATTTTTTGTTAATTTTTTTATTATTACAGGTCTTTATTATTTAACATGAATTCAAAATAAATTATTTGCATTAAAAAACTTTTAAATAAATTTTCATTTTACTGGTTGAAGGTGATTATAAATATGAAATTGTCCATTGTCACTTTTCTGAATTTGAACCCTCTACCTCCAAAAGTCAACTTCAAAACATTTATAACTTAAGATGTTTGTATACTAATTGACATGCATTTTTATTAAAACTATCTAGGTTTATTTTGTAAAATCTAAGTTTATAATTGTGCTTTTGATCGACCTAGAATTCTTCTAAAAACAAGGCTCCTGAACACTCATTTTTTCATCCCCTTCACCCCTTCCCCCTTTGTTATCAATCCGCTTAATTTTAGTACATACGCAACGAAATTCACTGTGCATGTATTTATATGTCATATCAAATTCTATCCATATTTAAAATGCAATATTGGAAATATTAAATATTTTTTTTTATCCTTTATGTATCATTTTTTAAATATGTTAAAAATTATTTTAAAAAAGGCACTTATTAAGTTATTAGTTTGTTTACCAAAAGCTTACGTAGCAGGAGGTGGGAATTTAGTGCTCTAGTTTATGGCCTATGTCAAAGGAATTAAAACAATTTAAAACAATTATGTTGATCATTTTCAAGAAATGCACACCCCAATTTCAATTGAGTAATGTCAGCTGCCATTGTGTTAAATGGGACCGAAAAAGATTTAAATAATGAGAATTGACTCATTAACTCAACTTTGGAATGTACAAGAAAAACAGTCAAAACACATGACACTGACATCCAGTCAATACTATCCTCTGTGTAATAAGCAGAACTCAGATAAATATGCTGTGATGAACTCCAAACTTTATGACAAACTGCTACTATCCACTAGTACTGAGCAAATCTGGAAAATTTGAAAATCGATAAAAATCTACATCAAATAAAACTGTAGATCTATCACAATAAGAATTGATTCCCATATTTTAGTATTGATAATGAAATATTCACATCCACTGAGATAAGCTCAAAATTACTATTCCAGGATTCCCAGCAAAACATGTTTGACAATTTCAATGACAAAATATCAAAAATTTCCATGATCAAATCAGCAACTTTGATCAAACTTTTCTCAAATTAATAGAAAATATTTGTAAACTGCCTGACTTTTCCTGTATATTTTTTAAAAAATCATCTACTTTCTCTGACCACTTTAAGAATTCATATGTTTCCATATTTTATATGTCTATTTAAGTCACTAGGAATCCTGTATTAATGTTTACAAGTGCACACACATAAAAGTGTGTGTTAAAAGTTATTCCTTCAAATAATATCAAACAATTTAAACAAAATAACCATAACTAGTAAACAGAAACTTCATTGACCCTGACCAAGTAGGAATATAATGAAATTCTCTATTTATTTTTGCAATCATTTGACAAATTTAGGGACTCTTTTTTAGCTCTTCAATTTTCTCAGACTTTTTTTTTTTTCAGTTGTGTAAGAATTTGGTGATTCCCTTCTCTGCAACACCATTTAATGAATTTTACGTCATTTTTCATCCCTTCCCCCTCACACTTTTTTATGTCTGTGTAGAAAATATTTGTAAATTGTCTGAGTTTTCCTATATATTTTAAAATTTCAATGACTTTTCCTGATTATTTTAGAAATCTCTGACTTTTTAGATTTTCAGTAAATTTCCACATTGTTATGAATACTATATTAATGTTTTTAAGAATGCATGCATGAAAGTGTAGCCAAAATACTTTAAAATTTATTTTCTCAAATAATATATTAAATAATAAACAAAGTAACCTTGAGAATTATGTACTGTTCTTTTATTTCATATTGTGTACGTGGATGAAAAATGCACTTGACAAAGTTCGAATTATGGATTAGGCTTGTATCTAAAACCATAATGAAGAAAATAGATCATCCTTATATTTTTACATAACTTGCAAGAAGAGACCAATGAGAGTCTCAATCAGAGACCTGCATGGGCTGACTCATGGCCTGAAAACAGAGTTAATACATTTCCCGAGCCATACCTAACTTTTTACATACTGATCTGGGACTGATTTCTTTTAGTCACTACAGGCCAAAATTTTCAGTAATGTATGAAAATCATTGTCACAGTGTAGCTTGGCATATTGAAAGAAAAGTAAAATTTGACCTGACTCAATAATTTTTGCCAAAAATGAACACATTTTTAAATAGCAGATCTCTAGGCTTATTAAAATATAGTAAAATATGTTAAGAAAAGCCTGTCTATAATAGAATCTTGCTTTTAGCTAAAAAATGTATTGATCTGTGCAAAATGAATATACAGTAGACTCCCTCAAATCCGCAACTCTCTAAAATCCGCACATATTTTATGGATGTAAACAGGGGCGTAGCTACCATGGAGCAATTGGAGCAAAGTGCTCCAGGCGCACGAATCCTAAGGGCGCAAAATTTCAAAAAGGAAAGTGTTTAAAAAATATTTACATACTGTTTTCTTTATTAATCAGATATTATAGATGAATTCTTCTAACAATCGGAATATCCTAATATCCTATGGCATTTTACCTTGTGATTAACTTCAACTATTTCGATTTAAAACATTCTTTTATACACAATTAAGAGCAAATCTATTTGCAAAAATTTAATTTTTATTCATACCATGTTGTAATCTCAAGTAACTTCTATAACAACCTTTCAATATGACTGATTTATTTTCTGTATCTTTTATGTAGACGACGAAGATGAAGATTTTTTTAATCTTAAAATAATCAAAATATCGATCACTTTATAGGCCACGCATATTTACAAAAGAAAATCATCCTGGAGCATCATTAAAACTTTGTATACGTTAATCATGATGATTACCAAATAATGATTGATTGGAAATAATTGTAAACAAAGAAATCACCGCTAAAGAGCCTATATTTAAAATGTTACAGCAATGCCTTAGCTATTTAGTTTTTTTACGATTTGAAAACAAACAAATAATAATAATAATAATAATAATAATTTCACAAGTTTAAAAAATATATCATTAACCATTTTACAAAAAAAAAAAAAAAAAAAAAAAATGACCTCTTAAAAAAAAAAAAAAAAAAAAAAAAAAAAATCATACATGTACCAACACAGATTACAAAACAATAAAATGAGCCGGATTTAGGCATATTCTACATAATCGACGGCGATCAAATTTAGAGGTGGATAAAGAGAAAATTTTAATTTTGCGCGTATTGTTTTTTAAGATTTTGAAAATATGGCAAATCTAAAACGCAGGATTGATAAGCATTTTTCTTGAAAAAGTTGACTATCAAATTCAGTGTATCTTAGAACCTAATTATCGCCTATCCGACTTTTTTCAAAAGTATTTTTCTGTGTTATTTCTTGTTGAGATGCAGAAATATTACGATTAAATAAAACAAAACATATTTTTGGAAAATAGTAATGCGAGTTTGCTTAAAGCTGTACTCAAGCTCTACATCACTTCCTCCATCCATCAATACCATCCGATATCACATATTAGTAGTTAATCAGTTTTTGAATTATGAAAAGAAAAAAATCTGGATTTACTCCAATCAGCTTTTTGTGTAATTTACAAAAGTAACGTCTGTATAAAATATAACAATTAATAAAAACTTGGATCCTAATTTTACACAAAGGATAAATATTTTCACTAGGAATAAAGTTTTTGACTAATCGTAAATTTATTAGTGTTAAACAAAATAATTTTAAAAAGTGCACTTTTATTTATAACTTTTAAACAGTTTTCTAATGACATAATTTTCATTCCGCCCGTACTGGCTACAAAATCTTATAAAAAGACCAAATTCGAATTGAACATACCTCGAAATAGGTCTTACCTATAACGTTTAGTAGGCGTACTAAGCACGCACTTGCATAATGTTGCAGAAAAATTAAATTTTCCTTGTAGAAAAATTTAATTATTACAAAATGGAAAACAAAGTTCGATTCAAAATCGCTTCCATAACCATGCTTTCCAATTTTATATCCTTCTGTTGTAAAATGAATGTGTAAATGTATCAAAGCGTTTTGCGCTTGTTGAGCAGAACAGTTAAGAACAACGTTACCAAAACTATTTCTGAAGAAAACTCCGTTGAACAATTACTCGTAAATTTATTATTCAAGAGGGAGGCGAACTTTAGCAAGAATTCAAGATGTTTGTTCTAATTACTATTCGAAAGTAGTAGTTAATGCACTTTTGAAATGTTTATCTTAAATAAGTAATAATTGCCCCAGTGCTCCGACAAAAAACTGCAACGGTGAAAAAAGTATGATTTTAAATATTTTACGACTCCCTCCTCCCTCCTCAAATTTGATGGCCTTGATTTTTAAAATTTTTATTTTGTGTTATAAATTATCTGAAAGTGCCAAATCGATTGGTTTGACATTTTTTTTTATACTTTTAACAAATTTGTATTTCAACAAAGCATTTCTTTTTCTTTTAAAAATAGGGACTTTTAATCAAACATAAATTTGTGTATAAATTGTTATAAAATTTAGATATTATTAAACAGCGTTTAAAGATAAGGCTATATGCAAAATGTTAAATTCTCTAAATGGTGTATTTTTAAAAACTTTGATGTATCAAAGAATACTAGTATAAAAATTGTAGTTTTGGAATACTGAATTATAAAATGAGAGTTTAAAAGGAATCATTCAATTCATGAAATAATAATATCTGGGGGTTGTAATTGAACGACTAAGAAAAATTTTTATATCTGAAATCAGCGAAAAATACTTCATCTGGATGCATAAAATATTAAATCTATAAATTCAACATTCTAAAAATTTTGTAAGTTGTCCACAAACACCACTATCCACCGTCGTCAGTTGTCCACCTTTGAAAGACTTGCTCTTGCTACGAAAGATTTTCTGAAAAATCTTTGTTTCTTTGAATGGAAATATAAAGAGATTTTATAAATTTTTTTATTATTATTTACATAAGAGTATAGGAATAATTTTTAGAATTTATGTATATATACAGGGTGATTCCAAAATTTTTTTACAATAAAAGAGGGATGATAGTACACATCAAGAGAAACAATATTAAATAAGAGACCAGGGGTCCCAAACGTTTTCCAAAGGAGATAGCCGCCATTAAAGTTTAGTGACCAAAATTTCAAATAAACATAAGAAACGGAAAAATGATTTGCGGTTTTCACTAAAATTATTCTTTATGCCAGCATTTTCTTGAATTTAAATTATAAAGATAAATTTCAAAAAATGCCGATAGAGGGCGCTTTAGACTTTGAGGTAACGAACAACTATTTTTTGCCGGTATTTTTTGCATCTCATTAAATGTTTTCATAAGCATAAACTGAAACTTAAATTTTGAGCTCAAACTCTGAAAGCTGGGAGTAGTTAAATAGCACAAATTGAACTGTGTTCAGAGGGTTCAAACTTCAAATGATTTTAAAAAACGGAAAAATTGGTTCATTGATTTGTGGTTTCCACTAAAACTATTCTTTATGTTGGCATTTTCTTAAAAATAAATTATAAAGATAAATTTCAAAAAATGTCGATAGAGGGCGCTTTAGACTTTGGAGTAACGAACAACTATTTTTTTTTCGTCATTTTTTGCATCTCATTAAATGTTCTCGGAAGCTTAGACTTAAATTTTGAGCTCAAAATCTGAATAGTAGGGAGTGGTTAAGTAGCACAAACTGAACTGTGTTTAAGGAGAAGGGGGAGTTCAAATTTAAGGTAATTATAAAAAATAGAAAAATTGGTCGATTCGTTTGCGGTTTAAAATTAAAATATTCTTTAAGTCAGTATTTTTTTGAAAATAAAATTTAAAGATAAATTTCAAAAAATTCCGTCGGAGGGCGCCTTAAACTTCAGAGTAACCAAAAATTCATTTTAACCATTATATTTTGGTTTTAATTAAATGCTTGCAAAAGTTTTCTAAATGTTTTCGGGAGTTTAGATTTAAACTTAAATTTTGAGCTCAAATTCTGAATCGTTATGAGGGGTTAAGAAGCGCAAACTGAAGTGTGTTCAGGAGTTGAAATTTAAACCTTTTCCCTCCTCGAACACAATTCAATTTTTCACTACTTAAACACTCCCAACGATTCAGAATTTGAGCCCAAAATTTAAGTCTATGCATTTGAAAGCATTTAATGAGATTTAAAAAATAACAGTTAAAAATAGTTGTACGCTACTCCAAAGTCTAAGGCGCACTCTATCGGCATTTTGTGACATTTATCTTTAAAATTTATTTTCAAGAAATTGCTGATATAAAAGTTAGTTTTAGCGAAAACTGCAAACGAATCGGCCAATTTTTCCGTTTTTTACAATCATTTAAAATTTGAACCCTCTGAACACAGATAAGTTTGTCTACTTAACCACTCCGAGCAATTGAGATTTTGAGCTCAAAATTTAAGTTCAAGTCTAAGCTTACGAAAGCATTTAATAAGATGCAAAAAATAACAAAAAAAAAAAGAGTTGTTCGTTACTCCAAAGTCTAAAGCGCCCTCTATCAGCATTTTTTGAAATTTATCTTTATAATTTATTTTCACGAAAATACCTAAATAAAGAATAGTTTTATTGAAAACCGCAAACGAATCGACCAATTTTTTCCGTTTTTTATAATCATTTGAAATTTGAACCCTCTGAACACAGTTCAGTTTGTACTAGTTAACCACTTCCACTTTCAGGTTTTGAGCTCAAAATTTAAGTTCGAGTCTAAGCTTACGAAAACATTTAATGAGATGCAAAAAATACCGGCAAAAAATAGTTACTCCAAAGTCTAAAGCGCCCTCTATCGGCATTTTTTGAAATTTGTCTTTATAATTTAATTTCAAGAAAATGCCGACATAAAGAATAATTTTAGTGAAAATCGCAAATCAATCGATCGATTTTTCCGTTTTTTATGTTTATTTGAAATTTTGGTCCCTAAACTTTAATGGCGGTTATCTACTTTGGAAAACGTTTTGGACCCCTGGTCTCTTATTTAATATTGTTTGTCTTGATGTGTACTATCACCCCTCTTTTATTGTAAAAAAAAAAAAAAAAAATTAGAATCGCCCTGTATATCCCTTTAAGACCCGATGAAATTATAAACAAAGCTAGCCATGCTCATTGAAAGCAAAACATGTACTGCATCCCCTATCTGTTGATAAAAAATGATACTTCAGTCTTTCTGCAAACCTGAATGACCGTTCGATTTGGGTTTTCATTGCATACAACGGAGAAGCAACAATAAAGAATGTCTAACAAGCACGATCGTGCGGGTTGGGTCTTAAAGGGATATTTG
Organism: Maratus speculifer; assembly: GCA_964019185.1. NCBI lineage: Eukaryota > Metazoa > Arthropoda > Arachnida > Araneae > Salticidae > Maratus > Maratus speculifer. Next base: position 10,988,105 of record CAXHSM010000423.1, read on the forward strand.
CGTTTGACTGTGCAATTTTCGAGTTTTGTAGGCCCGAAGAATTTAAATTCAGCTCTTTAAAAAAAAAAAAAAAAAAAGGCTTGTTCATTTATCGCCCGAGCAGCACTGAAATTCTATTAAACCCTCCCGTTCTCTTCGAGTTTTCGAAGAAATTTTCTGGTTTGATAAAAAATCTAGAATTTTGTTCAGGGGGTGTCATTTGAGGAGGAACTGGGGGAATAACTCCTCCACCGTCAAGGAATTTGAAATTTCAGAAAATTTAACAACCATCATATGTCATACTCAAAATAATAATAATAATGAAATAAAATAATAAATAAAACTGCTCAAACACTAAAATAGTTTATAAAATTTGATTAAAATGAAAATCTATGCATAAAATGAATGCTTTATGCATAGAAATTAATAATTATCAAAAAATTTAAAGTTTAAAAATTTAAACAAAATCAAAATGCTTTGACTTTCAAATAAAAGTAAGATTTTAAATCGAATTAAAAATAGTAAATAAATTGTAAACTTAAAAGGAAAAAAAATGCGCAGAACTTTTTTGAGTGACAAAAGGGCGCATAAACTTTACTTGCTCCAGGGCGCTGAATATGTAGCTACGCCACTGGATGTAAACAATGAAACTTTCAGTTCAGATATTGGGACAAAATTTTATTTTTTTTTTAGTTTTGTATCAATTCCATACATTTTTTAATTTGTAATTTTCTTAATAATACTTTATTCATATTTCATTCATGAAGGAAAAATAATTTTTTTGGAAAAAATTCAAGATATTTCAGATATCACTGGTAATCACAGTCTTCTTACCAAATATATTTATGCATTAATCAAGCTATTTTGGTTATTAAGCCTGGCTAACCTTGAAAAAAAATCCTTATTTTATGATTTTGATGTGAATTAGTAATGCCCTTTTATGAGGCAAGTTTGTTGAATAATTTTTCGAAAATATATTTTTTAATCTGTATTATGTATGTATGTATGTATGTATCTATATCATACACTATTGATCATTAACTTGACCTTTGTTATTAGTATTTTAAAAATTATCTAATTTTTTTTTATTTTAGTTTATTACTTATTTTAATATTTTATTATATTCTAAGCATTCAATATAGTTCCGATTGCACTATTAATTGCATTGAAATTACTGTTTTAAAAATGTAAAAAAAGCAATGACCAGAAATCTGCAAAATTCTAAAATCCGCATAACCTCTGTTCCCAAGCTGTGCAGATTTGAGGGAGTCTACTGTACTAATACATGAGAAAAGATTATACATGCTATTCCAAAATTTAACTGACAAATTAAAAAGGGATGATAGAAGGCATCAAGATCAAGATGACGAAAAATTACCATAGAACGTGGAGTGGGAAGCAATGCATTTAATTTAAAATATAGGGTATTCTACTCTAATTCAATTTGTAATAGCGGTAAACTTTCAGAAAACTGAAATATATTAGAATAGAACTTTTAAAAGACATTGTCGCCTTTATTGTAAATGTGATTATATTGAGAAAAATGATAGAGGTTTCTATTATACGGACGAGCAGTATGCCTTTAGCACTCCACATATTTGACATATAATTGTCAATTCATACAGTATCTTGAGCATGAGAACTTTTCATTATATTATAGCATTTCACTCAAACTAAGGTTCACAATCACTGCATTTTCATTATAATGTTTTGATTTTTCTCAAAATTATTCCCACCAATGCAAGTTCAGTTAGGATGAAATATGCTGTCTTTGTGATGCGATATAATTGCATGTTCTACAGTAATAGCAAAAGTAAAAATAGTGACACGTGAAATTTTGTGCCATCATTTTAATACAAAAGTTAGGAAGAAACATATCTTACCATTAATTTATCTTAGCAAAACAGGGTGGGGTAAACACATTGGTATTTTTAAGCTAAACTTACATTCATTTCTCATATGTATATATATATACAGGGTGACAAGAAATAACTTGGACACACATGATACATTATAACTTTAATGCTAATGAAAATATTACGACCAAACTTCAAAGTAAATATGAATACATTATTTCATCAAATATATTTACAAATTTTCAAAGTGGCTACCTTTGGCCTTAATACAGAGCTTTAAACGTGTCACAAAATTTTCGGCTATGGGCCGCAACTTACTTTCTGATATTTTATCCCATTCCTTGCATAAGGATTTCTTCAGGGATGCCAAAGTTTTATGAGGTTTAGCACACACCCTTGTCTCAAAGATGGACCAAACAGAATAATCCATTGGGTTCAAATCTGGGGAATACGGTGGCCTTCTTGAGCTCCAATGAAGTCAGGAAAATGTGTCTTGCACCAATCTTGAGTGCCTTTAGCTCTGTGTGCAGGTGCGGAATCCTGTTGGAAGGTCCATCTTTTGTTTCCAAAGAACTTTTGTGACCAAGGTAAGACAACATCTTCCAAAATGAGTTTGCGATATGTTTGTTGATTAATCTTTATCCCTTGATCAACAAAAACAAGTGGTGTTTTCCCACTGGCACATATCCCACCACAAACCATTACAGATTTGGGTCGTTGACGCCGTTCAACAATGCAAGAAGGTCCAGGTGCTTCTGCTGACCAAACTCTATCATTATGGCTATTGTGTGCTTGTTCAATCGAAAACAGTTTCTCATCTGTGAAGACAAATATTTGCCATCGATCACCTGCTTCCCGCTTTAACAGTTCTTTACACCTTTGAAGTCTTATGCGTTTGTTCTCTGCTGTTAGCTTTTGAGCCTCTTTCATTTTGTAAGGGTGAAGACCAAGCTCTACTCTTGCCATCAAACATGCGGTTTCTCTGTTGATCTTCATCTCTCTAGCAACCTTTCTCATTGAAATCCTAGGATTTCGGTGACCTCGCTTTTTGATAGCTGCACGGTTTCTTGATGTGTTAACCGTGCGCGTTCTTCCTCTTCCTGGCCTGTCACCATCATGTCCGAGTTCTTTAAACCTTTTGATTGTGTATGAAACCGTCTGCTTAGGCACTTTCAATCGTTGAACAATTTCACATTGTTTCATCCCTTGCTTATGTAATTCAAGTATGGCAGATCGTTTGTTAACCATAATGGTTATCACAACTAACTTCCTTACACCTGTTTATTAGCTTTCTAGAATCAATTCCCTATGACAATAACTTTATAATTTTAGTGGTAGTTACAGATTTTTGGTTTCAAACTTAGTCCAACTTCGTATTTCTTGTCACCCTGTTTATATATATATATATATATTATGATGGACCAGATTTATATATATATCATCTTCATCTGGTACTACTTGGTTTTCCTGCCAAGAAATTTTTCCAAACAATAATCAAATTATAAAAATTGACATAATTTTTACATTAAATAGTGAAAGTACAGTTACATTAACACCCTTCTAAATAAAAATATAAGTAAAAAGTCAAAATAAAATTTTCTTGATGACATAATTTGTGTACAGTACACTCGCACAAATCTGCACAGTTTGTGACCAGAGGTTGTGTAGATTCAAGAATTTTGTGGATTTCAGGTCATTGCTTTGTTTACATAATCACAGTAAAACAGTCACATTTTAAAACAGTAATTTCAGTTTGATAATTAATACAATTGAGATTATAATAAATTCTTACAATGTATAATGTAATAATTAAGCGAAATAATAAATTAAAATAATAAAATGTACATTTATTTTTTTTTTCAAATGATTAAAATATTAAAAAGAAAGGTCAAGTAAATTATCAATGGCATATAGTTAAATATTCATTATAAAGATTAGATGCATTTCTCTTAAATTATTCAATAAAACTTGTTCCATAAATGTGCCATACTCATTCACATCAAAATCCAAAAATAAGAAAGCTTTATTTCAAGTTTAGCGAGACTTAATAATCAAAAAATGGTTAATAATCAATTGGGACTAGAGGCTATGTGGATTTTAGAATTTTCTGAATTTCTGATCAATGCTTTGTATACATATTTTAAACAGTAATTAGAATGAAATTAACAGTGCAAACAAATTTATAATAAATGCTTACAGTATAATAAAATATTAAAATGAGTAATAAAAATAATATAAACTTTGATAATTATTTAAATGATTGAAATATTAAAAGCAAATATGAAATTAAAAATGAATATATATGAAGTAAATATATGATTAAATATTCATTGCAAAGAAGAAATATATTTTTCCTAAATTCTACATCGAAACTTGTCTCATAAAGTAATTCACATAAAAAAAGGGATTTTTTTAATTTCAGCTTTATTTAGATGTAATAACCAGAAAAAGCTTGATTAACACATAAATATCTTTGATAAAAACATTGCAACTACCATTGATATCAGTAATATAACAAAACAAATTTATTTCAAAAGAGATAAAAGCTTTTTTCCCCGTAATTCATAAAACTAAAATTTCCATTTCAATATTCTGGTGTTAATGTTGCATTTCACAATTAAAACTAAGTGAGATATATTTTATTCCATCGTCTTTCAAGGGGTTAACATAAAATAAATAAGACATTTTTATGATCATCCTTTATTAGAATTTAATCTTATTGTTTGACTACAATATTTTGGTTGATGTGAAAATCAAGTACCGTATTTTCGGGCGTATGCGCCGCACACACCGTAAGCGCCGCACCTCCGAAAATCCATTGAAATAAAACAAATATTCATCAGAAGCGCCGCACCGCCGTATGCGCCGCACTTACGAAAATACATCAAAATGTTAAAAATTGCGATATATTCAGTGTTTTTTCGCGTTTTTTTAACATTTGTAATATAAATCCAATTTTAAATTTAGTATATTTTTATGATAAAACTAACTTTGAATTCGTGCAGCCTTTTTTTCGCGATTTTTTAGTACGTTTTTTATAATTTGTAAAGAGGTTTGCAGGGTTTTATCGCGATATTTGACGAAATTTGCAGGTTTTTATCGCCATATTTGACGAATTTGCAGTTTTTTCGCGATACTTGTAAAAATTTGCGTTTTTTATGGATATGAATCATGATGAATTGAATGAATCATGAATTTTGATACTTTAAGCAATACTTGAAAAAATTTGCGTTTTTTTAGAAAAAAAACGTAAATTCTGTCGAAAAAGCACAAAAAAAAAGGAGAAATTTGTAATAAAGCATAAAAAGAATGAAATCTATTATAAAATTCTCGAAAAAACACACATTTCATCAAAGATTCATGAACCATTCATTTCGTCATGATTTAATCCGTTCTCAGTCGCCTTTGAGAAAGGTGAATGAGAACGGATTATCTCATTCGCCTCGTTTTTTTTACCGTTTATTTATAAATACGACATATTTGCGTTTTTTTCTAACAATTTTTTGACAATTCTTTTTGGCATCTTTTTGCGTTCCTTTGATAAATTCACGATTTTTCCGCGATCTTTTGACATAATTTGTGTTCTTTAGAGATTTTTTGACATATTTTTCGTTTTTAATGCATTCTTCCGTCGAAATGTTGGTTTTTTAGCGATACTTCGGCGAAATTCATGATTTTTTCTGCGATCCTTACAATAAATTTGCGGTTATTTTTTGTGATTCTTTGGCGTAATTAGCGTTTTTTCAGCGATTTTTTTATAGTGGGGACTAGAGTTTGATTGGGAAGGTCGAATTAACGAGATTTTACGATAATAAAATTGTAGTTTTTCAAGTGATTCTTTCATGAAATGCATATTTTTTATCTTTTTACATATTCGCGCTTTTCCCGCCAACCATTGATAAAAGTCGTGTTTTTTTCTCCCGATCCGTTGATAAAATTCTTGCATTTTCTGCGAATGATTGACAGATCAGGCTATCATTTGTCGAAATTCGCGATATTTTTTATGCTTCGCATTTTCTTTCTGATGATTGACTTTTCACAATTTTCAGAAAAATTCCGATCAGAATCACCTCTGTAATGGATATCGCTGCAAGAGAAAAAAAATATATCGTATCCGCCGCCCCGGCAGAAGCGCCGCAGTAAGCATAATTTTAACTTTTAAACTCGTATGCGCCGCGGCGCTTACGCCCGAAAATACGGTAGTACCCTTCATTTGCATTATACAAATCTTGTACTATATATCATTTTTAAAGTCCAACTTGTAATGATGTTACTTAAAGATATAATCGCAAATGAGAAAAAAAGAAATGAGAATAAATAATTGTTCAAATTTAATTATAAAGTATCATTACCACAAAATCAATATTTCAGTTATTTTTAAACAAGATTTAACAGACTGAAAACTGTAGTTACAGTAATCAAACTACAATATAACAGAAAGTTGAAAAATACTCTGTTAATCTCATATAAGAAATTTTAATGTTTATGTATAATGTTTCTAACTGGCACATATGAAAAATAAAAAGTGCTATTGGCAAGATTTGCACCAAAGTAACAAAAATATACTTTTTTTTTTTTTTTAATGATTAAAATTACAGCTTTTGCTGATAACCCGTCTAACATTATGGAAATATTGGAACTTCAAAATTTTAACTTGAAGTGGTCACACTTACTTAAGCTGTTTTAATATTTTAGATAAATGTAATGAAGTTACTTTAGTGGGTGATTTATTCTTTAAAAAAGGTTATTTAATTTCAAATGAGATGATTACAATTAGAATCAAACTGGAAGTACATGAGCAATTTGGCCTAACACACTTTTACATTACGTTTCAAGAAAAAATATCCAATCTTCTTCTTCTTTTTTTTTTTGGCAGAAAATCTGAATAACAATTATGGAATTATTCCTAATTGCTTAAATAAATGAAACTATCAACTACAAAAAACATTTTAATTATGCTTTGAAAAGCAGTGTAATATCTGTAAAAATAAAAATAGTGAAATTTTTTGCCATCATTCTAATGTAAAAGTTACAAAGAAACATATCTTACCATTAAGTTATTTTAGTTAACAGGGTGGAGTAAACACATTAATATTTTAAAGCTGAAACTTATCTTTATATCAAATATATATATATATATATCTTTTATAGTGGACCAAATTTATGTATACACTAGACTCTGTCAAATCCACACAGCTTGGGACCAGACGTTGTGTGGATTTTAAAATTTTGTGGATTTCTGGTCATTGTTTTGTGTATAATTTTTAAATAGTAATTAGAATGTAATTAATAATGCAATCAAAATTATAATGAATGCTTACAATATAGTTAAATATTACAACAATTAAGTAATAAACTAAAGATATAAATTTAGATATAATTTCTTAAATTATTAAATGAAAGGTCAATTAAATAATGAATATTGTATAATTTAACAACAATATTCCAATTGGTTGGATATAGAATAATTGTTGGATAAAGAATAATTTTTTAAAGAATATTCCAATTGGTACAACCAATATTCATTATAAAGATGAGATGCCATTTTCCTAAATTATTCAATGAAACTTGCATTATAGATGCACTACTAATTCACATCAAAATCATAAAATAAGGAAGTTTCATTCAGGTTAAGCCAGATTTAATAATAAAAAAAGATTGATTAATGCATAAATACATTTGACAAAAAGATTGTGATACTAATAAAATCAGCAATATCTTACATTTTTTTCAAAAATAAATTTATTCTTCCTTTATGAAACAGCTTGAATTCAATATTAGCAAGAATTACGGATTAATATATGAATAGAATTGACATAAAAATACAAATGTCAAATTTTGTCCCTATATTTGAACTGAAAGTTTCATTGTTTATATCTGTATGTGCAGATTTTAGAGAGTTGTGGATTTCAGGGAGTCTACTGTATAATTTTTATTCAGAACTACTTGATTATATCACCAACCAATTTTTCCAAATTGCGCAATTCAATGAATTATACATATTAACTATACTTTTTTTTAATTAAGGGAAGAAGAAATAAATTAATAAAACATTAATAAAAATACAAATGAAAAGTTGATTTAAAAATCTCTTGATCATTCTCATTTATGATCAAGCAGTATTGGCATTGGTGATAGTATTTTGATCGGCTTGACAATCAAGTATTACCCTTCATCCTTAACACTCAGTGACACAAACATTACAAAAATCATTTCTCTTACTTTCCCCATCTACCAAGTGACAAAAGAATGGTTAATTAACAAAAAAAGAACTGCTCATTCTGTATGATTGATGTTAAACTTACCCCTAACTTTAGTCATTCACAAAAAAAAAAAAAAAAAAAAAAAACTACATTATATGTAAAAATAAATTTCAACAACACCCATTTTCACTGACGAAATTGCCCTGAAACTCTTGATAACTACTGTATGTCAAAACATCACTACACAAAATACATAACTGAACAGAAAAATATTTTTAAAAATCCACCCATCCAAAAGAAAATAAACCATCCAAAAGATAATAAAAAGAAAATAACCAAATTTCAAATTAAATCACAATTCTACATCAAGACACAGCAAGTGTGAAAAGAATTTGAGAAACAAACTGATAAAAACACTTTATCGCTTTACCAAGTGTATTGCTTGTTCTCGGATTCAACTATAATTTCGTAAGTGTATGTGTTGCTTTATGTAAATTTCGATAAACTTTATAGAGACACTTTATTATGATATCTATTATTTTAAATAATGTTTACTTTAAATTAAACAGAATAGAATCAGTTTACAAGCCACATGATCTTTTAAAATGAAATGTAAAAAAAAAAAAAAAAAAAAAAAAAATTCTTCAAATCGATTTTCTGATTTTAAGTTGAAATTTGAAATTAAACTATTTAAAAATAAATAATAGCAATAAAAGAAATTATCTACTATAAATAAAATATTTTGATAATGCTTCAAATGACTCAATTATAAATCCGCCAAAATGAAAGTTGCGACATGTATAAAATTTCCTGCAGTCATTATCAAATAGTAAATTGTAGCGTTTCTAGTAAAATATTAACGAAACAGCCCTATCTTATCATGATCTCATTTTAGTAAAGAGGTTTGATACAATAAATTTATGTATTAAAAGTTACTTGATATTGTAAACGGCCGAAGAGATGAGACGTCATTTAAAGTACGAATCGTGACTTATATAATGGTTCATTCAAAATGAATCATACTTTTCATGTACTATAATGATTACTTATAATATTTATTAATTAAACTGCTGCAATGGCGATATGACTAGTATTTTTTGAAACCCCTAGTTTAATACTAGTTACCAGATATCCATTAAAAGAAACAAGCTTACACTAAGCTAAATTTTCCTGAGTTATTCCAAAATCAAACTGCTTCCAATTTTTAACCCGAGAGCATATTTAAGAGCTAGATTCGCAAATTTTGATAAATGCTGGCAATTTGTTTTTTATAAATAAATATTTTATCTAATTAGTCAAAAATTGGTTTTGGAGGAAGCTTTTGATTGATTCAATATTCATGAATGATTTCTTTATTCGCGATTCATTCTTTTTTTGGCGTCTTATGGACGAAATTAGTATTTAACTATTACATAAGCTAATTTTTTAAATGAATTTCAGAACGGATCTTATTTACTAAAATAAATTAATGGTAAGATATGTTTCTATAGTTATTCTTTTACTGAAAAATTTAGAACTTGTGATTTTATCGTATTGTGATACAAATTTCATTTTTGCTGACATAATAATAGTCATTTAAAATATTAGGTTCATAGAAAAACTGAATGTTTTGGTAGTCGAATAGCATTTATCAAGTAAGTAACTAACTTATACTATAAATAATGTAGGAGAGAGTAGTGTGAAATGGGAGTGTTTTTCAGAGAGCAGGGGATTTCTCTTTATCTATTATTATAGACATTTCATCAATCATACATAATATGAAACAATGTACCTTAATCTTCATTTGAAATAGTAGCTGATTTACATAAGCTTGCAATTGTATAAAGAAAAAGATTATTTCAAGATTCAGAAGTAAATTTGCTTTAGATATTTTTCATGCTTTTTGTTTATTATTGATCTGTTTATGCATAGGTCATTTTCCTATTTATGATACATTATATTGCATATAATCCGTAATTTAAACTTTTCCCTGAAAGCAGCCCTTTTGTTTATAGAAGAAGTTTCACATAAAAGAATATAGTGGAAGGAATGGGACAAGTCTTATTCTTTCTTTTTAATAAAATGAATGCTAATTGCTAATATGCAATTTAGAAGATAGTATATTAATTATAACATTAGAAATATATTCATTTCCTTCAAAATATTGATTTGATAATTTTTTAATGTCATCTTTGACTGACAATCTTGATTTTTTCTTCGGGTAATGAATATACAGGATAGGATTTGATATCCGGAATGCTTGGGATCTCAGATATTCTGGATAAGGGATTTTTCTGTGATTCGGAACACTTTACTATAAGTTTAAGAATAGTATAAAATACAATATGAATTGCATAAAATATGAATAATGTATGTAAATATATAATTTCAAATTTTTTAATAACTTATTTTTACAAAAAAAGAATAAGAATAAATAAATAAATAAAAATACATTAACATATAAGACTTGAGAACAGAATATTTTGATTTCGGTTTTTAGAAAATTTTATTTAGATTGGTTGTTTATAGTTTGTCACTTGTACTGATTGCTCAGGTAACCTGCATTATGACATGATTTGCTGTTAATGGAAGTATTCCACAAATCGGTTGTTTAGTTGAAAAATATCAGTAACTCATTTGAAATTTTTTTACTTACCCCATTCAACTGTTCATCATCATTACTTTCATTAGACATATCATTAGATGACTTACAATAGTATCATCATCAGCTAGGCTAAAGTTCCACTGATTATTGTTCTAGCAATCGATAATCTAAACATGAATGTCCCTTAGCTTAGTCCAGCAGATCTGTAATAATTTCTTTCTTAGAAATTTTAAAGTTTTCCACTTCATGTTGATATATACCATCGAAAAATGTCACAGATTACCACAAAGTGTATCCAATTTGGATATGTGTATATCTGTCAGCTATATCCTATGCTTGATGTAAAATATACAGTCAAAGATCTATAATCTGCATAAGTTGGGGCCAAAGATTGCGTGGATTATGGAATATTGCAGATTATAGAGAATAATGGATTATGCGTCATTTTATTATTCCTTGACAGCATTTTAATTCTATAATCAGTATAATATGAGAAGATAAAAATGAAATCTAGTAATTAAATGATTAAGTAATTTGAAAAATATTCATTTTTAATGTTATTTCATTTTTAAAAAAAATATGTATATGTGCTTCTATCTACATGTCAATTTCACATTTACACTTTACCCTGCAAATTTCTTAATGATTTTTAGCTAAAATTTAGACCGCTTCAGTCAAACATATACTTTACTTATAACTCTCCTTGAATTTTAAAGTTTGTACTAAAGAAAGCCGTTTTTTCATTAAAAATTGTTAAAAAAAACACAAGCAACCAATTTACATGAGGCAAACTCAAGCAAAAGCCGTCAGTGATAACCGCACTCACGTGGGATTATTTACAAACATTAACAGTGGAAAAAGCGCCACCTTTCTTTCACTACAAACAGAAATTGCTACGTTTCCGTTATTCATTTTGCACAATGCATATGCATTAGAGTAAAAAGTAAAATCAATACTAGATGACACATGAGCTGTAAATTCATAAACATCAACTAATCAACTGTGCTTGTTGCCAGATTAAGAAGGTAAATAGAATGAAAGAAAGAGCTCCCCGGCTAAAGCTTAGTTTCCCAAAAGATCGGATCTTGAGAAATTAATCAGAGTTCACCTGTAGTTGAAGGTTTCCGTTTGCCTTTCGTGACGTTGCCAAAAATATTGCAATCGAGCACTATGATTGGTTACATTGATTCGACCTTCCCAACCCTTAGTGTCTAGTTCTAAAATGGTGCTGTGTTACTGCTAGGAAGCGCGACAAGCACACAAAATAGTGCGTTTTCATTCGTTATTTACTCTAACTTACACAAACTGAAATAGCTATGAATGAAAAATCAGAGTTTCAAACATTCAGTAAGCTTGGGTGTGTTCCGTAGTTTAGGTTTTTACTGTTAATAAAATAAAAGAGTAAATTAAAAAAAATACATGTTTTATTATGATTTTTATTAAATTTTTTATTTGTTTAAAAAAATCATTTTTGGATTACAGATTTGTAAATTTTTTTAACTGTTTATTTCATTGTTTACATTTGTAAAGTAAAATGGATTATAGAAAATTGCTGATTATGGGTCTGCGGATTATAGATCCTTGACTGTATTTAAATTAAAAAAAAACAACAAAACTGATAAATTAATTGTACAATGATACAAACGAATATGATGTCATACATCAAAAATAAAATTAATGCACTTTGATACTGAAATAAAATTAACTTATTTATAAGCATGATTTTTACTTATTATCGCATAAATAGATCTTCATGAGGCTTGAGTGTATACTGCCCAAAATATGTCGCTTTTATGTTCTATGAATTTCAAATTTTGGTTCCAGTCATCTAAGAGGGTGTGAGTTGAAATTCAACAACTTGATTGGAAAATGCAGTGCTAATATTTTCTTTTAAAATGCACATACTTCAATGAACAGTGTTGATTTCAGGTGTACCAGGGGCACGTCACATTTTCCAACGAGTAATGACCCTCCCCCCATGGAAAATGTAAGATTTTGTGTTTTCAATGGTCAAAAAGGGCAATTCCCCCCCCCCTCCACTCCAGAACTTTATAATGTCTTCCCTGGAGCCACAGAAATCCCTCTTGTGTGTCTGAATTCAACACTGTCAATGAACCTATGCATTTTGAATCCTCATGATGGATATAAGTTATTATTTAAATTTCACAATGTGGATAATGAATTTGAAACTTTTAATGTGCATGAGAAGAAAAAATTTTGGGATTGGCACACCCCATAACTTTATCTTCGACTTTTGAAGGGAAATGATATTACCTTTAGAGAAATTGATTTAAAAAATATAGTATCGATTAAATTGAACTGGCCATAGTATGGATTAAATCGATTTAAAAAATAAAAATTGCCCAAAACTACTGTGATGCATATTTTGATGATCCTGTAACTAAGCGAATTACAGTTTAAAAATATTTTTACTTGTTATGATAGAAAACGATATGATAACGAGTTGCTTATGATAGAAAACGATAACAGCAAGAAAGACCAAACTCTGTATTGAAGTATTCATACGTTCATGTGTAGCATTCAAGTACAAAGCATTAAAAACCAATACTTGAAAAATGCACAAAATATTTGAGAGATTCACTCATAAAATAACACTGGATTAAAAAAATTTTTTTACATATCATGATATACCATTATACTCATGCTCATACGTCTATTCCGTCAATATACTTAGCTAAATAGAATATTTTTTTATCTCAATATTTATTTTTTTTTCTTCTAAGAGCATTGTTTGAATTTGAAACTTTCATGCGAAAAAATAAAAATCTGAACTGCAGGAATGCTTTTTGTTTTATTCACTTGAGCAAATGTTTGTAAAAGTGTTGAAGTTACTTAGAAATTTACTATCTTTAAAAAATTCTTTCCACAAAAATTATACCCCCTGAAAGTGCAAAGCTGGTTTGTCAGTGTTTTAAATGAGAGGTGTGGATTCATTTCCTAACGAATTACATATAACAAAATATCTAGACATTAGACATTTGCACCATAAAAGGTTCAGTATTAACAAGGAAGTAATGATAAGTAAGGAAGTTTAAATATGCAAAATTATGTAAAGTTAAAAACTAAACAAACATTAGTAGTTTTATTTTAATGTTTGTTTAGTTTTTAATTTTCTAATATTTTATACACATCATTTAGTAAACTTGTGATCTTTTTGTAATTTCATGTTAATGTTAAATGTAAACAAAACTGTCTGTTTAACTATTGAATTGTTTCAAAGACTATCTTACATGTTACTGGAATAATCTCTGAAAAATCAACTCTAAAAAGGCACCATTATTATTAAATAGGGATCATGTTTTTAACTGTTAAACAGATAAAGAATGAATAAAACTTCTCATTCTTATGCAGGATTGGTTCTGTTTCATTTGTTTTATAATAATAAACAACATTTATCTAATAATAATCACAAAATTCACCTTTAGTCATAAAGGGATAAAGTTTTTAATTCACTGTACTAGTTGGTTTACTAAACTACATTACTTGACTTACCCACTGGTCAAATTATAACATTAAATGCTAATAACGAATTGTTGTAAATATTGCATTCAGTTAACAGTAAATACGTTACATGGCTCAGAATTTGAATTGCAAGAGATCATTTAATTCTTTTCGAAGAATTCAAATTTAACTTTATTGTAAGCTTGGAAGGCAATTATAAGCATTAATTTTATTAAATACAATATTTCAAATAGTAAGTTACAAATAGAAACACATGACAGAATGCAGTTTTCACCCTGTTTTAAAGTCAAAATATATAATATGAGTTTTAAAACATTCAGTTTTGCTTAAAAGAAGATTAAAATAATCAAAACAGAAATGTTAATAGTTAATTTAATTTAAAATATCTTAATACTTTCAAGAATTAATAAGGCTCTTCATCAGAGAATATTTTTATAACCTTAATAAACATAAAAAGGATCATAAAACTATTCTCTCTATATTCATCTTTAGATTGTCTCTCTATTTTAAATGCCTTTTATGTATAACTGAGCTTTTTAAAGTTCATATTATGTATTTTAGCAAATTATATTTACCATTTAAGTGAAAAGCCTACCCGATAAAAATGTTTATAACTTTGTTTGCAAAAAGATTTTCTTTCTTCCAAGATTTGAGTAGAAATGAAGTTATTTGTGTGAGCTTACACAAAAGTGACTTTTTTTAAAATCATTTATTCAAAGACAAGTTATATTTATAAATTAAAATGTATAGTTTGAGAAATATAATTTTTCTCCCTAAAACACTTTGTTTTTAACATTGTTGTGTAAAGTTCTAATCGCCATCTTAAAGAAATAATTGAAATTATGTTTTTCTACTTTAAATTGAATTTAAAAAGGTTTGATGGATTTATTTTTTTCAGTTTATGTCCCAATGCAATATTTCTCGATGTTCCAGTCTTTAGTATAAAATACATATCATAAATAATTTTTTTCTAAAGTGTAACTAATACATTACAATATTTGGAGGACAGTCATGAATGTGTTGCTTTTGAATTTGTAAATTTTACAACGAATCTGCTGAGTGGTTGTGCTAACTATACCCCAATAAAAAGGACATTCTCCAAGTGTGATTTTATCCAGATAAAACTGTGGAATTCTCTTAACTTAATGAAGCACTGGAAATCCCCCCTTTTTTAAGTTATAAATATATATATTTTTTAATTATGTGATTAAAAAAATACACACTTTGAAGTATAATGCTAAGTACAATTTGCAAACACTTACAGATGTTTTATGTTTTATTCAATATTGTTAAATTTTATTGAGAAAAATCTTTTCAAATGTTTCACTAAGTTTATCACACCACTGTTGGTTAAAATTTGTTTTCTCCCGGGACCTCGCTTAACCCTTTATTGGGCAAAGGTAATATACTTACCAATTAAATATTATAAAAAACAAATTGATATTCAACGTAATTTTCAGTGCGGAATTAGTTTTTATGTCTACCTGACGGAAATACTACTTTTTTAAAAGATAAATTTGTTTGTAGATTCTGGTGCCATTAAACTTTTGAACACTTTAACCGAAAAATTTACTTGCCTCATAAAGGGTTAAACCAGTACAACCCTATTTCGATGGGAATTGATTCACTGTGTTGGTTTGCAAATCAACTTTTGTAAAAAAGTATCCAAGATGCATAAAATTTAGAGTCAAATTAAAAAAATAAATAAATTGTGAAGAAAAAATGCACAAATCGAATGCTTGACAATATGAATGTGTATCAGAAATGGAGGTGAAATCGAGCTGGGGCTAGGACATATGGACATCGTACCATATGTCCCTTAATGTATCGTACCATATGTCCCTTGTTTGGATATCTTTGAGAACATGTTTAACAAGTAGGCTAAATTTTAAGGTTAATTATTTGTCTTTTTGTTTTTAGATTCAGTGGTAGATAAAACAGTTTTTCCTGCAACTCAGCGAGTCCTTTCCTTCAATGAAAATGGCGACAATCTCTCCTTGCTGATGTTTTGAAGAAGTTTCTGTTATTATCCAAAATCAAGTTTATTTATTTAAGAAAATGCCATCGAGTGCAGAAGAAAATTATTCCTTTGGTGGACAGCATTTTGTTTCTGGAAATGGTGATAAGAGAAAACATTCCTTCATTGATACAGGAAAAAAAGTTTTTATTTGTGAAGTATGTTCCAAAACATTTTTTAAGAACTGTGATCTAAGAAGGCATCTCTTGACTCATACAGGTGAAAAAACTTTTGTTTGTGAAATATGCTCCAAAGCATTTTCTCGAAATGATAGTTTAAAAAGTCATCTCTTGACTCATACAGGAGAAAAACCTTTTATTTGTGAAATATGTTTCAGAGGATTTTCTCAGAATAGTAACCTAAGAACACATCTATTCACGCATACTGGAGAAAAACCTTTTGTTTGTGAAATATGTTCCAAAGGATTTTCAAAAAGTAACAATTTAAAAAATCATTTCTTGATGCACACAGGAGAAAAACCTTTTGTTTGTGAAATATGTTCCAAAGGATTTTCTCAGAATGTTGACTTAAGAACGCATCTTTTGATTCATATTGGAAATAAACCCTTTGTTTGTGAAATATGTTCTAAAGGATTTTCTCGGAATGGTAATCTAAGAAAGCATCTCTTGACGCATACAGGTGAAAAGCCTTTTGTTTGTGAAATATGTTCCAAAGGATTTTCTCGGAAAAGTAATCTACGAAGGCATCTTTTGACTCACACAGGAGGAAAAACCTTTGTGTGCGAAATATGTTCCACAAGATTTCTTCAGAATGATCTTCTAAGAGCCCATCTCTTGACTCATACAGGAGAAAAATCTTTTGCCTGTGAAGTACGTTCCAAAAGATTTTCTCAGAGTAACAATCTAAGCAGGCATCTCTTGACGCATACAGGATAAAATTTTTGTGTTTCTGAAATGTCTTCCAAAGAATTTTTTAGACATTGTCAACTAGAAAGACATCTTATGATTCATACCAGAGAAAAAGTTTTGTTTGTGCAAGATGTTTTCCAAAGGATTATCTGATAGCCATTATTTAAAAAAAATATCGCATACTAAACAGATTTCTTGAAAATCTCTTGTATTTTTATTATGTTAAATCTGAGTATGAGCTCTGTATTTGTCATTGCATTTACTGTTTTCACATCTTCTTTGGTTTAGCATGTAGTTATAAAATAAAAAATTGTAATATTTTCCTATAAATGTCACAGTTGTTATTTTGATAAAAAAAAAAAAATAAATAACTCTAGACCTGTTCATTATTTTTCTGTAAAACTTTTTGATAATTTTAATTTATGTTATTTTACTGTTAAGTAACTTTTCCTTAAAGTTAAAAAAATAATCTGACATAATAGGGGTAAATTGTACCTCAAGAAGATGTTTCATGATAGCAAAGGCTTTATTCAAGAAACACTTTTAAAAATAGAAAAGAAATATGCTAAAAATATGTTTTGTGCAAAAAAAAAAAATTTTTTTTGTTAAATTTTCTTCTTAAAAAACTTTCTAAGGATTTAGAAGAAGCATGTCTCTTTATCGTGTATTCTTTGCACCCAGCGTGAGCTTGGTATTTTTTTTAATTGCATAAATATTGAATTGAATATTTATTCAGCATATTTACTTAATTCATATATGCGATTAGTGTAAGCTATTCAGTGCACTTTCATTTCCATCAAAAAGTACTTCAATTGTTAAGAAACTAGTCAGATGTGGCAGTCGCAAAACTTTTTGCTATCTTAGAAACGTCAATAAATCCTGAAAAATGCAACATAGCAGGGCCACCTGTTAAATGATATACATCAAAATTTAATCAGTACCATTTTATACCAAGTTCTAACTAAATCTAAAGTTTTATGAAAATCCTTGCACTAGTTCTTAAAATATGGCTAAAGTGAATAATGCAGCATAGCAGCGCCACCTGTTGAACGATATACACTTAAAACTAATCAGACTTAATTTATATCAAGGTCTAAAAGAATCTCAAGTTTTGGAAAATTCCATGTGTTAGTTCATGAGGTAGTTTGCCCACAAATATTTACCACATACGCACAGACAGACATTTTGTAAAAACTTGTCTTTTGGGTTATCTAACCCCTAAAACATATATCCATCAAAAATCGAATTTCGAAAATTTTCACGAATCCAATAACAGAGATTCACAATTATATAACATTCCATAGAACGCCATTTTACGATGAAAATGATGATATCAGAAAACATTTCGATTCAACACTAAAGTTTGATTAACGTTTGTTACGCTGCCATCTCTTTTCTGAAACGAACTTCAACACTATCTGTTTTGTATATTTCCACATTATTGTAATTCACTCCCACAAATCCTGAGTAATCTCACTAAGAATTTTGTCAAAAGTGGATCATTTTAAATAAAAATGGATTCTGTTAAAGTCACCATTTTTAAAATAGCTGAAAAGAAAGAGATATTTTGGTGAGCATAGTTTATAACATTAAAAGTAAAAATTTAAGAACTTGTCTGTCGCATAAAATACATTCATTTGATATATATAGATTTTTCTTTTATTTGGTTAGAAAATTAAAATTAATGAAAAATAATGGAGACAAGAATCCGACTAAAATAAGTTACATATAATGCGTTAATTTTCAATTTCTTCTTTAAAACTATCTCAACTTGTAATATTATGTCAACTGTTTTGACTTTTCTTTTTTTATAAAAATGTATCTAAAAGTTTTACTTACAGCGTTACAGAAATTAAGACATAGAGCAATATCAGTCAATTGAAAATAATTTATAGCACTTTGGATTCATTAAATTTTGGACCAGTGCTTGATTCTCAACATAACTATGGCATAATCAAAATAATTACTGATTATTTTAATTATTTCTTTAAAAGAAAAAGAAATATAGAGCAATCTTTTAAAAAATCAATTTGTTTAATAATGTCTAGGTCTATTTAAGTCACCTATAAACTGTTTTTTATTGCAGTCAAAGTTCTGTAATCCACAAACAGGGGCCAAAGGCTGTGCAGATTATGGAATATTGTGGATGGTAGAGTATTATGGATTATGCATCATTTTATTATTCATTAATTTAACATAATTCCTAATAAATTCCTAATAATTAATTTAACATGCTATCTCAAAAAATGCCTTTTAAAGTTATTTTATTAAAAAAATTGATATATATGTGAATTTAAAAAAAAAATTAAATATGTTTTATAATACAGTTTGTTTTTTACTGTTAATAAAAAAAGTTATATTAATAAAAATTAAATGTTTTATTATGATTTTTTTAAATTTTTTATTATTTGTTTTGAAAAATAATTTTTGGATCAAGAATATGTAAATTTTCTTAACTATTTATTTCACTGTTTACATTCGTAATGTATCGCGAATTATAGAAAATTGTAAATTATCAATCCTTGATTGTATATAGATTTTTCTTTTACATTTCCCAAATTTTAATTTTCCAAATTTGGTTATAAAATTAAAATTACTAAACGATAATAAAAGCCAAACATCCAAGCAAAATAAGTTGCATATAATGTATTAAAATTGCCTTAATTTTCAATTTATTCCTTCAAAATGTCTAAATATGTAATATACTACACTAATATCCTGAGTTTTCTTTTTTATAAAATTTTACCTAAAAGTTTTAATTACTGAAATTAAGACACAAAACAATATCACTAAGCTGAACGAATTTATAGCATTTTAGATTTGTTAAATTCTTGACCAATGCTTGATTCTCAACATAAACACAGCATAATAAAAAAAAATACAACTTTATAATGATTTCTTTAAAAGAAAACAAATATAAAACAATCTTTCAGAAAATCACTTTTTTAATAGGGTCTAGGTGACCTCCTATATGCAGTTTTTTTATTATTTGAATATTTTAATATACAGTAGAATATATAACTAATGCAAACATAAAAACCTAAGGTTGTGAATTATATAGAATTTTGCATTATATAGATCACATTTCACATATCTATAAATCTACTTCATAATTATAGATAAATCTGAGTGAAACATATTAAAATATGTTACATTAACGTTATACTGCGTTCCTAAAATTGAATTTAAATTTCTGTATTAGATAGATTATTACACATTTTTAAAAGTATACTTTTTAAAAATTATCCAATTATATCTGGATTCAAATCACTCATTATATTGCTCTTTTTTTAAAGTTTTAAATTAAGGAGATGAAATTGAACTAAAGCATTAAGTTTAGTTTTCTAAACAGTAGCAATTTTTTACAAGTTGGATATTAGAGTGCTTCTTCACTGCAAAATTTATTGTTTACATCTGAGAAGTTGTGCATTACATAGAGGATTGTGTTAGATGAAATTGCATTATAAAGATCTTCTACTGTATTTCATTGACAAAAAATGAATCTATTTTTATGTAAATTTTGTATCAATTCCTTCCATTGCTGAAATATTTAATGGACAAGTTAGAGTGTAGTGCAATGCTTTTTTCAAGGCTTCAAGGTCCGAGTTCAACTTGGAAGATTTCGGCAGTGATAGGCAACGGCCAATAGATTGTAAATCATTTTATTTATTTTATATTAATCGATACATCCCTTGTATTTATCTTGTAAGTCTAAATTGGTGACAAAATTTATTATATTCAAATCCGCACTGCTTTAGATCAGAGGTTGTTTAAAAAAAAAAAATTAAGAACAGAAATATTTTCTTTCATAGTAAAGGTTTGTTATCTCTAAGATCAAAGAGCAGAAATGGCTGTGAAAGAATAAACTTTTTTCTATTAATTCTTGGAATTGCATGGGAACGTTATAATTTTGTTTCCTTTAGTGTTAAGCAATTCATCCCTTGTATTTTTCTTGTAAGTGTAAATTGTGACCTGTAATCGGCAAAATTCATTATACAGCAGACTCCCTCAAACCACATAGTTTGGAATCAAAAGTTGTCAGATTTTAGTTTTTAGCAGATTTCTGGTCAATGGCTTGTTTACACTTTCAAGACAGTAATTGGAATACAATTAATAATGCAATTGAAATTTTAATGCATACTTATAATAAAATATTAAAATAAGTAATAAATTAAAATACAGTAGAGTCCCTCAAATCCGCACAGCTTGAGACCTGAGGCTATGCGGATTTTAGAATTTTGCAGATTTCTAGTCATTGCTTTTTTTACATATTTTAAACAGTAATTTGAATATAATTAATAATGCAATCATTCTAAACTATAATGGATGCTTACAATGTAAAATAAAAAAAAATGAAATAAGTAATAATTTAAAATAATAAACATTTAGATAATTTTTAAAATATTAAAAGAAAAAATCAAGATAATAATCAATAATGTATGCTTAGATATTCATTATAAAGATGAAATGTATTTTTCCTAAATTATTCAATGAAACTTGCCTCATAAAGATGCATTATTAATTCACAATGAAATCATAAACTAAGGCAGTTTTATTTAGGTTTAGCCACACTTAATAACCAAAAAAGCTTTATTATTACATAAATATGTTTGGTAAGATAATTGTGATTTCCAATTATATCAACATTATTTTGTATTTTTTCAGAAATAAATTTATTCGTCCTTCATGCAAGAACATGAATTAAGGTATATCAACAAAATTACAAATTAAAATATATATGGAATGGATATAAAACTAAATAAAAAAACTTTATCCCTATTTCTGAACTGAATGTTTCATTGTTTACATCCGTAAATTATGAGCGGATTTCAGAGACTTGTGGACTTGAGGGAGTCTGCCGTAATAAAAATTTTGATAATTTTTAGATAGACTTCAAAAATTAAATTTTTTTCTTGAAATATTAAAAGAAAAGGTCAAATTCATAATCAATAATGTACGTATAAATATTTATAATAAAAAATAAATGTACTTTTCCTAAAATATTCAATGAAACTTGCTTTAAAAATGTACACTGTTGATTTACATCAAAACCATGAAATCAGGAAGTTTTATTTCAAGTTTAGCCAGACTTAATAACTAAAAGAAGCTTGATTAATACATAAATATATTTGGTAAGGAGATTGTGATGACCAGTGATATCAGCAATATCTTGAATTTTTTTCAGAAATAAATGTATTCCTCCTTCAAGAAAAAAAAAATGAATTCACTAATCTTAATATAAATTGCAATTTATAATATATATGGAATTGATATAAAAATAGAAAAGTCAAATTTTGTCACTACATCTGAACTGAAAATTTCATTGTTTACATCCGTAAATTATGTGCGGATTTTAGAGAGTTGTGGACTTTAGGATTGCGGATTTGAGGGAGTCTACTGTACTTTTCAGTATTCTAAATTGTTCTTTCTGATTGGAAACATTAGACTTTTTTTAAAATAATGCACAATTTAAATTATGCGTAACCGAAAATGGACCTTTTATCTTGCGTCTTGCATTTTAATAAACCTAATGAAGGAATATTGGAAATAAGTGAGTAATTTGCAAGATCTTTGAGTATTTCACTTTATCTTATTGACACTTATTGGATGGCTTTAAGAAAAAAAAAGATCTTTGAAAGCAAAATCTCAAGTTTTAACGTAAATGTGAAGAATTCAATTAAAAAAGCAGGTACAAGATATTTTTCCTAAATTTCTCTCTACAAGCTCTGCCTTTTTTCTTCTTTACAGCTACATAAATCACATAAAAATTTCGTCTTGCATTTTAATAAACCTAATCAGGCAATGTAATAAAAGACCTCTGGTTGTCTTCTTAAAGTTTTTCAAAGGGCTTCAAAGATGCATGTATTAGGCAAGTAGACGTTCTTGTTCATTATCTTCCATCTATAATCGAAGGAAAACAGGTTGAGATGCTTGTTCAGTTTTTATAAATCAGGTTGATGATTCATAATATTTTGTGTGAGAATGTTTGTGTCATACGAATTTTAAGTATTTCACGTTCAAGAAATGCTGGGAAACGAAAGATATGTTAGTTCTCTGTTTCTTCTATTTTTACAAGTTTTTCAAAGTGTGGTTCAGAAATTCGATAAAAATGAAATTATTCAATTTCCAATGTTGAACTTTGATAACATATAATTCCAAATAAAACGTAACTAAATCGAACCTCTTGGCTACGCACGACACCCAGAGCAAGTCTCTATCAAAATATTGTTTCATACGAAACTAGAAGTCGCTGTTCTTGCCTGTGTTTGCAGTTCTCCCATTTCTAATTAAATCTGCCAACTTATTTGTTACTTCATTCTCAAGAACAAAGTTATTAAATACAATCGTAGCAGAATTCATGAAGCCTTCTGTACTTCGCTTACTTAATTTAAATTCTCCTAGGAAAATCGTTCATCTGCAAAGAAATTATGATGTAACAAACTTATTATAAACTCCATAAGTCTCAGTGAAACCATCTACTTCGATAGCAAAACGATCAGCATTTGGAAACTTGTTATTGTTTTTTATTTTACTTCTATGACGAATGCTGCCATTCTTATCTTCTAATCACAGAATCAGCTTATATTATTCCCTTGTTTTATATTAAAAAATTGCCGGCACCATCACCTGCCACTGGGTGATATTATCTTGGTACTGGGCGATCCTGGTGTCGCATACTTTCATGTTATTTTATGCCCTGTACTGATGTTTAATTATAGCGGTAATATGTACATTACTGCTGTTGAAACTACGAGTAAATAGACTGTTTTGGAATGCCTGAGAATGGAGCGAGAATACAAGAAAAAAAATAGAACTCTCCTATTATATGTGTATTCAAATAATACAATGGCATAGTTAAAATATTTCTTTAGAGGAGCGGGAGGAGAGTGGATATCTGATGATTTTTTTTAATGAATGCTATAGCATAATTTCAAACTAAAATTTGCCAAAAAAGCAATTTTTTTCTAACTTCATAAGTGGGAGGGCAGGGGGTGTCCATGTTCCCTCGGCATTAAAATAACTTGTTTAAAAGATTGCACATTGAAATAATGGAATGAAAAATATAGGAATCAGTATTTTTTTTCAGAAATTTCAATACTTTAGTAAACATTTACAAATTTAGTAAGTTTTTGAATGTATAAGGCTATGTTCTGTAATTCCCACAAGTTGGGGCCTAAAGTTGAGCGGATTATAGAGTATTTTGGATTATATTTCATTTTAATATCCCTAGGCACCATTCTAATTCTATAAATATAATTAATTCTACGGAAAGATAAATGTGAAATCTAATAATCGGCTATCTCAAAAAATGCCCTTTTTAAAGTTTTTTTTTATTAATAAACTGATATGGATATGTGCATTTAAATAAAAATAACTATATAGGTTCCGTAATACAGTTTGTTTTTTACTGCTAATAAAATAAAAAAGAGTTATATTAATTAAAAGTAAATGCTTTATTATGAATATTTTTTTTCATTTTTTTTATTATTAGTTTTAGTTATTTTTAGTTGTTTGAAAAAAAGGTCTTAACAGTGGCCTTGAAAAAAAGAATGGTACAAACAGTGTTGCAATCATAACAAAAACAGAGTGTACGTATATGCTGAACTCATGACTGTCACACCTTATAGTTATAGCTTCAATAAAGAAACAAAGGGTATACAGAGATTTTTTAAAAAATCCAGAAGAAATACAGTATATACCTGTATATACCCTCCACTACACTCTTTGGTACAAATCAAGTATGATGAATTCTATTTTTGTGAACATATGACATATGTTTAGATGTAGTATTCATATTTATTGTTATGTTGTTGTTATTTATGTTATTTTTTCAATAAATGCAAAATACCTGGCATTTCAATTTGTAATTTTTGTTTGCAATTTGCATTTTTTCCGTTATAAAAAATATTCCGTTTAGGAAGATTTTCATTTAAAAAAGTTTTTTTTCACAGAGGACACAAAATAACCATTTCAGCCTAGATTTCAACATATACAGGGTCTTTTTACATGCCTTAAAAGTTATATTAGTTCAGACAAAAAACCTGCTTAAAACAAAACTACAGTCCCATGCAACTCCATCTTACCAAGTTCCATTGTATAATGTATGTGTTACATGTTAATATAAAAACCTGTTTAAAGGGAAAATGTTAATGTTTTTGTGATTTCCTCTCAGAAGTTTTTACAGAATCTCAGCCATCCCTCTGAAATGATGAGTCTAGATATGCTACTGAATGCAATCCCCCCCCCCTCCCTTGGACCCAGACTTCTCGGTACACTCTGGTCAAGGATGTCTGCTTTCTCATGCAAGGGAAGTGGAAAGAAATGAGAAAGTTTTTGAGAATATTTTCCTCCCAAAAAAATGGCACTACTGCAATTTTAATGTCATTTCCTTCATTTAATGGACCATATTTTGCATTTTGATTCGAGGGTACAAAAATTCCTCTGCTTGCGAATAATGCTCATAATCACCCATTGAAAAGCATTGTGATAGAAAATTTATGCTTATATTTTATTTTTATATGAAGTTATAGACTTTTTCAGGAACAGGTATGAGTTACATATAAATTCTTTTCTCTATTTTAAATTAATTGCATAAGCTTTTTCATTTTATTTATAAAATAAAAATTTTAAATTTTAATTCATAAGTATATATGGATCTTAATTAATATACAGGATGTTTCGCTACCAGACCGACAAACTTTTAGGGATGATAGTACACATGAAGACATACATTATTAAATACGAAACCATAGGGCGCAAACGCCTTCTGTAGGAGCTAGGGGCCACTAAAGTTTAGGGTCCAAAACTTCAAACGATGATAGAAAACGGAAAAAAGGGTCGACTCGTTTTCGGTTTTCACTAAAATCATTCTTTATTTTACGATTTATTTTTTAAAAAATTTTAAAGGTTACTTTCAAAAATTATCGATAGAGGGCGCTTTAGACTTTAAAGTAACGAACAACTGCTTTTTACCGTTATTTTCTGCATAGGATTGAAATTATTCTAAAGTTTAGAATTTAACTTAAATTTTAAGTTCAAAATCGGAAACATTCGGATCGGGTAACTAGCGAAAATTTAACTGTGAACAAAGGGGGATATTTTAAACGCTCATAAACATTGGACAAACAAATCGATTTTATTGCGGTTTGCGTGTAGATCATTCCCTTGATAATTATTTTATTCAAAGCAACGTACAGCTTTGGTGTCCTGATTTTTTTATACAGGGTGCTTCCGACACATCTCCGACATTTCAATGGCATTACTCCTAGGATTTTTAGCCAACTGTTCATGGAAAAATGCAAATTTCCAAATTATGATGTCACATGTCTGAAGTATTTAATTATACCTCGATATAGCATCAGTTAGTGAAGATGCCGCGAGCTAAAAATATTCAATTAGATGAGGTAATTGAAGTAGGAAAGCTGAAATGGAAAAGGAGGACTGCTGCAGAAATTTCAGCAGCATTGAATCGTCTAAAGTGGTCTGTCTATGGAGTATAGTCTAAGGATGACTCCTTCAAAACAAAACATAATTTGGAAGATCTTGTGTGACGAGAAAATGAGATGACAAAAGGATCCAGATACACAAGTAATGACTGCTAATCACATTAAAATAAGTCAGAACTTTCTGTGTCGACGGAAATGATTCGTAGAGGAATTAAAGAAACAGGTAAATCAATTTACATGAAAATAATAAAACAATCAGCTTTAAAATATCGCTATAAATTGGCGAGAATTCCATTAACTTACAAACATACGTCATATGGGCCCAAGTGGTACGCTATGATATTCAGTAATGAAAAAAAAGTGGGATGTGAGTGGCCCAAACAAGTGGGCATGCTATTGGAATGACTTAAGTAAAGATTCTGGGTCTTTATTAAGTCGACAAAAAGAAAGTGACTTTTAAATAATTTATCCTCACTTAGCTTTAATGCTCGTGTATCTGTGGAGTTATTCATTGGTTGCCAAGCAACACAAGACTACGTACATACGTTGGAGATTAGTTTTTAATTCTGCGTGTAGTTCTGATCCGGAGCCAATCGAAAACTTTTTTAACATCATATGTCGCAATAATTATGCAAATTCTTGCTATAATTTTCTTTTAATGAGGTTCTAACTGCTGTTGAACATGTTTCGTACGAAATAGACCCCCAAGTGACGCAGCATTTAGTTTTTTCGATGAAAAGTCACATTATTGCACTAATTGCAAACAATGCGGGTGCCACTCGATTTTAATTTGTAGTTATTTTCTGTAAATACACAATTTGTCTATACTTTTGCCACAATGTTAATTTTATTTTTTTGTCATTATATTTTATGTAAAAGGTAAAATTCAAAATTTATTGTGTGTAAATAAAGGATAAGTCACAAGTAATATATGACAGAGGAATTACAAACATTCGGTACATACTTCTGAAAATAGAAGCGTAATCGATCATTGTCTAAACTTTTGCTGAGCACTGTATCTGATAACCAATTATTAAGGAAACAGTTGTCTCATAGCAAATGGACAATTCATAATAATCTCTGATATTTTTGTTTCCAAATTCAGTACGAACCCTGCATATGTCTTTGCATTTAATATTATCACTTTTTATGTTTTAGCATTTAG
Source organism: Maratus speculifer (assembly GCA_964019185.1). Lineage (NCBI taxonomy): Eukaryota > Metazoa > Arthropoda > Arachnida > Araneae > Salticidae > Maratus > Maratus speculifer. Next base: position 11,015,707 of record CAXHSM010000423.1, read on the forward strand.
TAATAATTTGAAAAAAAAATACACTTCTTCTACGGCTTTGTGTCCTTTTTGATAATAAACAAAAAAAATATTGACACAGTCATAAGATTTAATTAAACATTTGTATGAAAATTGGTAGAAGATTAAAGGCCAATAATGAATGATCATAAATTTCTCATTCACTTAACTTTAAACAAGAGAAATGTGTTTGATATATTATGAACTGAATTTTAATTTGACCTTTAATTTGTATTTTTTGTTAATATTTTTGTAATTTAGTTTTTCTTTTGTTATTTAAAATAAAATTTCTATCGATTTGTATAATTTATCTAATGGTTTGGAGAAATTGGTCAACGGATTAAACAGAAATTTTCATAATAACGTATTCAAGTAGTTTAACATGTTAAAATATATAAATTTAATGATAATAAATAAAAATTTAGATTAATCAATTCATTAAATTAACAACAAAAATGTTCCATATCTCCCTTAAGTTAGAGAGGCATGCGACTTTTTTTTAAATTGAAAATTCATATTAAAACTTTCATTATTATAATGGAAAAAAAGACTAAGGCAGTGTGTCACTTACATTCCTAAGGTTTACTGTTAATCACAACATTTATTTTATGTTATATTAAACTTTATAAAATCCAAATCAAGTAAAAATAGGCTTGTGTCTGATTGATGCTTTCAATTAGTTTTGGTAAGAATTAATTTGGAATTATGTATTATTCACCAATGATGAAATAACCAGATTTTCATGATAAGATGAAATTTCCTTTTTCATTTCTCCTCATTAGTAGTGCATTGCCATGTATAAATAGAAATTTACAGTTTGAATTCAATATTTATTTCATAAGAGGAATATTTTATTAAAAAAAAATAAAAACCAAGGAAACTGGTATTATAAGGAAAGGGCAACTGATGTCACTGTGGACGAATTACTGTGTATAAGGCAGAAAAACCTGTCCGTTCTTTAACGACTGACACTGTACAGATGAGCTCCGGGAATTTGATTGGTCTAATATTGCCAATGTATAACTAAGTATGATATGATTGGGCTACGTCGTCAAGATGATTCCTACAATGATCGCTATGACAAAAAATGTAGCGGTAGATTGGTTGACAGAAGTGTTTGTTTGTAAAAATGCCCTTTCCTTATATTGGATGTAGTTAAAAGTTTTAAAGCGTTTTTCAGTGAAACGAATATGCCATTAAGAGCCGAGAATAATACCTTTATTTTTAGGTGCGTTCATATCTATATAAATAGGTAACACCTACAGTCATTGTTCAGATCGTCTGTCTGTCCGCATGTAACATAGCAAAAACTACCCAATCCAATAATTTGAAATTCAAAATATATAATTGTGGCAAAATTTTGGTAAGTCTTTTCATATTGTATGTAAATATGATGTATAGTTTGATTACAGGGACAGTCAAAAGTATTCTGTTACATTACGGTCAACGGGAAAAAAATGTTTCAAGTTCATTTTAATGGTGTTACAGCCTTTCAAACAGGATAAAATTTATATGCATTTACTGAAGTGTACTAATATATACATTTTGTGCAATATGGATCCAAATACAAAACTGCATGAAAAAATTCTGTTACTTAACGATACATGAAAAAACATTGTTTCAGCATATTTCAATCGTGTTAAATTTCTTCATATATAAAGAAATTGATATACATTGCTGAGATTTATTGCAATTTACTTCCTGTATAGTAGAAAATGCTAACAACATTTCGGTTACTATACTGTACCAGATATACCGTGTGTACTGGAAGTGCATTTTTAGTTGTGATATGAGTTTATAAGTTTAACTACATTTTTGCATATTAGGTTGTGTGTATAAAAGCTGTAGATACTATAAAGGGTAACACATCAGAATCTGTAGGAGTTACAGTGTATAAATGAAAGTACCTTAAAAGTTGTTTTCGAATGAGTTACGCATTTTTACAATGTCCTATGATAGGTAATGATTCTAGGTTTGCCATGTTGATTACGTCCTATTTAAGATGAAGTCCTATTCTTTTCATATTACTGAATCGTAGTTAAAGAATCGTATCAAATTTTATGTATTATTGCATTTTTGCATAAGAGTTTAACAGCTAATGGAGAGGGGGTGGCAGCACAGTCAATCAATTCATCAAGTTCACGGACGAAAATCTAGGATTTGTTAAATCTTTTTGCATAGAAACATGCAATAGGTCTGCCAAGTCATATCGTGACAGAAAACATCTAAAAACCTGATTTTAGCGGTTAACTCGTACGTTTACCATTATGTTTTCCTCTTCCCAACCCTCCATTTTTTCCTTCTTTTGGGTGCAGGAAAGCACAATTGTAAACCCACGAGTCAATCGTTAAAATCGGGTTTTTAGGTGTTTCCCACCACAACACGACTTGGCTGACCGATTGCATTTTAATATGCAAATCAAGATTTAACTAATCCTAGATTTTCATTCATGAGCTTGATAAGTTGATTTTGTCACCTCGGGGTCTGTAACGCACTAAGCTCTGAATATTTATAAAATAAATTATAGTACGAACGCACCTCATTTGCCACGTTTGACGTGCAAGTTCCAAATCGTTTGAAATTGGGAACTAAAACGGCCTATAGAGGCGCTGCTCGCAGCCTTCGATACAGGATAACTGCCCCTTTAATTTCCCTTTAACTAATGTTAAAGTCCCATTGAAACAATTATTATAAATGTATTAAAAATCTTAGGTCAAATTCGTATAATGTTTGCTTCGTCATATAAGACAGAACACAAATGTCACAGGAAATCTGAAATAGACGTTTTCAGTGTGACGTCAGTCATGACGTTTTGCTTGAAACTGACTCCAAACAAACGGTTGCTACGTTTCATATCTTATTAAACATAAATCGTAGAAAATGTTACCACTGGATATAAAGTACAAAACATATATCTGTGAGATATAGCTGCAAAATATAGAAATTAAATATAATAAAGATAGAAAATATACCATAGCAATGGTTTGTTTGGAGTCAGTATCCTAGCAAAACGTCATATTTGACGTCACGACTGAAAGCGTCAATTGTGCAAAAGAATAATTATTCTAATAAAATTTAAAACGCATGTAATGCGAAGAGCTTACACGGCGTTATCCTGAATGGAGAAGTTATATCTTTTCTCCACCAGATGGCGTCTTCGAGCGCTTGAATCGCAAATAATCTCAATCATCGTTTAACACCTTGCTTCATCTGTCAGGAAGTTTCTCTTTTGGCGCGACGAAGTGGTCAGCCCGTGTTCGCACCTCGTCCACTGTTCGGTTTTGTGCCTCCCTGCATCGACCGAAACGAATGATTGTCCGAAGGGTAGACTTATCATTTCGGAGATATAGTAACAGTTTATGAGAGGGAATCGCGAAATAATTTAACTTTTCCGTTTTAACCTTCTGACAGACTTGTAAATGTCTCTGCGTTTTTAAATGCTTAAAAGACGGTTCGTTCAAAAATTATAAAAAAAGACGTGTGGCACTCGGGGACTGCCGCGGTAAAGCTATTGCATAGCATTTTTTATCAACTTATGCAATCATAATTATTTATTTACTTCTTATTTATGCAGTTTTTTTTTGTCTTTGATATTAATTCAAGTTATACTTTTTGAGCGTGATGACCGATAACAAAACATTTTTTTTCTTTTATTGAATAAATGAGAAATTAATATCGTTTAAAATATTATTATTATCTTACAATGCATGTAGGTTAATCAGGAATTTTTATCATTGTAACTATACGTTTATGGTAGCTGAAATAAAAAACATAAGTTTGAGACTTGATATTCTCAAAATATCTGAAAAATACCGCTTTAATGTCTGCCGAAATGTACCGAAGGATACCGTGCCGAAGTCTGCCAAACTGAAGCGACGTTAGCCGGAGTGTTAGGTTTTTTTCTCGTTGCGGAATTTATAGATTCTTTCGCCGTGCTCAAAGCCCGCGATAAAAGCTATGCAATACCTTAATAAATTACCAAACAAAATTTGGCCGCACTACGAAAATTAGATCGCGAGTTATAAGCATTATAAATTTTCCGATTCTCACCATGGGGGTCTCCTGTCACCAAAAATTAACATTGTCTCATTAAAAATTACCAAACGAAATTTGGCCGCGCTACGAAAATTAAATCGCGAGTTATAAGCATTTTAAATTTTCCGACCCTCACCATGATCTCCTGTCACTAAAATTAACATTGTCTCATTATAAATTACCAAACAAATTTTGGCCGCACTACGAAAATTAGATCGCGAGTTATAAGCATTTTAAAATTTTCAACCCTGACCATGGGGGGTCTCCTGCCACAAAAATTAACGCTCTCTCATAAAAAATTAACAAACAAAATTTGGCCGCGATACGAAAATTAGATCGCGAGTTATAAGCATTTGAAATTTTTCGACCCTCACCGTGGGGGGTCTCCTGTCACCAAAATTTAACACTGTTTCATGATAAATCATTAAACAAAATTTGGCCGCGCTGCGAAAATTGATCGCGAGTTATAAGCATTTTAAATTTTTCGACCCTCACCGTGGGGGGTTTCCTGTCACCAAAAATTAACACTCTCTCATTATAAATTACCAAACAAAGTTTGGCCGCGCTACGAAAATTAGATCGCGAGTTATAAGCATTATAAATTTTTCAACCCTCACCATGGGGGGATCTCCTGTCACCAAAAATTAACACTGTCTCATAATAAATTACCAAACAAAATTTAACCGCGCTACAAAAATTGATCGCGAGTTATAAATATTTTACATTTTTCGACCCTCACCGTGGGTTGTCTCCTGTCACCAAAAATTAACACTCTCTCATAATAAATTACCGAACAAAATATGGCCGCGCTAGGAAAGTTAGATCACGAGTTATATGAATTTCAACTTTTTCTACCCTCACCGTGGGGGGGGGGGGTCTCTGTCACCAAAATTTAACACTGTTTCATAATAAATCATTAAACAAAATTTGGCCGCGCTACGCAAATTGATCGCGAGTTATAAGCATTTTAAATTTTTTGACCCTCACCGTGGGGGGTCTTCTGTCACCAAAATTTAATACTCTTTCATAATAAATCATTAAACAAAATTTGGCCACACTACGAAAATTGATCGCGAGTTATAAGCATTTTAAATTTTTCGACCCTCACCGTGGGGGGTCTCCTGTCACCAAAAATTAACAATCTCTCATAATAAATTACCGAACAAAATATGGCCGAGCTACGAAAATTAGATCGCGAGTTATAAGCATTTTAAATTTTTCGACCCTCACCGTGGGGGTCTCTTGTCACCAAAAATTAACACTGTCTCATAATAAATTACCAAACAAAATTTGGCCGCGCCACGAAAATTAGATCGCGAGTTATAAGCATTTTAAATTTTTCGATCCTCACCATTGGGCGGGTCTCCAATCACCAAAAGCTACATTATCCTACCTTGTTTTATCTTAAGACGATTTTTTTTCTATACACATTCTATCAGGAATTTTTATCATTCAAACTATAGATTTATGGTAACTGAAATAAGAAACATAAGTTTAAGATTTGATATCCTCTAAATATCTGAAAAATACCGCGTCAGTGTCTGCCGAAGTCTACCGTAGGATACCATGCCGAAGTCTGCCGAGCTGAAACGGCGTTAGCCGAGTGTTAGGTATTTTTCGTTACGGATGTGTTAGGATTTTTCGCGTTACGGAATTTTTGGATTCGGTCGCCGCGCTCAAAGCCCGCGATAAAAGCTATGCAATAGCTTAAAAATTTAAAAGCAAATATGAATATTATACTTGAAAGCTTTAAGTACTGTTCAATATATTAAAAATCTATTAAATCAATACTATTATATAATTTTAAATATTGCTTGTATTGCAGTGAAATTTGGAGCTTAGTGAACGTGTCAACACGGGCTTGTGAGTGAGAGGGTTATAGTGGTTTTCATCATAGCAAGTTACACATATATCATACAATCGAACCTAATAAGACGGAATCGCATGAAACAGGAAAAAAGAAAAAAAAGTTTAAGCAGGTCTTAGTCTTAATTAGTATAAGTTTTATGGCGTGTAAAGAGAGCCTGTGTATAATCTGAAACTTGTTTGAAATTGTAATTTTTTGATCTCTCCAAAATAAAGCTTTAAAAAAAATCTGCCCCAAACAGAATATTTTTCGGGTCTCTTTTAAATTCTTTCTTACCAGATTTCATTTCATTTTGAGTAATTTTCATAATTAAACTTCATTTTCCCAAACTTCGGAAGGGGCTGCAGTCCCATCAGCCCATCCCCTGAATATGCGACTGATGTCGGGACTACAGACTTCTCACATAAATATAAACTTAGTAATTATTAAAAAATTAAGTAATAATTAAGTAATAAGTATTACGTAAAAATTAAGTAATTTAGTAATAATTAAAAAATTAGATTAATTGACCCACTAAATTAACAACAAAAAGTCCCATTCCCTCCCCCTCTTCAAGTGAGGGAAGGGAATGATGGGACATGTTTTTAAAATGAAAACTCATATTTCATTTTCTAAAATGAGGTGAGAAAATGATAAAGGCAATGTGTCATTTACATTCCTAAGGTTTGTTGTAACTATCTAAACGAATCATTTGCAATTTCAAATGTATAATTGTTGCAGAATTTTATTAAGTCTTTTCAAATGTTATGAAAATTGAATGTATAGTTTGATTACAGAGATAATCAAAAGTATTTTGTTACATTATGGTCAATGGGAAAAAAAATGTTTCAGTTTCATTTTAATGGTATTACAGCCTTTCCAACAGGATAAAATTGATATGCATTTACTGGAGTGAACTAAAATATACATTCTGTTCAATAGGTGGTGCAAAAAATGTTTATTATTCATTTACAGAGCTGCACAAAAAATTTGGTCATTTAACGATTGGCCATTACTTAAATATTGTTTTTGGTGTATTTCCATCGTGTTAAATTATTTCATGTGTAATGAAATTGATATGCGTTGCTGAGATGACACCATAAAAGATTTTGTAATTTATTTCCATTTTTATATTTCATTTTTAATTTTAAAAGATTTTTTATGAAATTTTTTCAAGACAGTGGCAATTTAATTAGTTCCTTTGTTGCAGAAAAAAGAAAAATAATGAAAAATATTCAAACATATGGCCTTTTTAAAAGTATTTTTTAATTTGTGTGTTTAATTTCAGTAAAAAAGTTTTATACAAGCGTATTTTATTTTAATAGGCGAATAAAAAATTAAAATATACTCTGACAACACGAGAATGTTGTTTATTGGGCTTTTTTTATCCTTATGTTTTTTATTTTACTGATGACCTTTTTTCTTTAATACAATGAAATAGAAAATATATTTTTTTATTTTTAATGCGCACTAGTTAAGCATAAAAATATGCATAAAAATTCTGTTCCAATGAAAGATTCTACATGCTTAGTTCAAAATTTATTTTTACCTAGACCTATGTAAAAATAAAAATTGATCTGATGGTGTTAAAATGACGTAATTCTGATTTTGATTTTCCAGTCGAAAGAAAATAAAAAATTTCACTTATCAGTGAAAAAAGAAAAAAAAACTAATTAAGATTTCAATTTGAAAATTTCAAAGCACATATATAAAAAAAAATTATATACTTTTTTCAAAATCGCTCGGTAGCTTTTTTCTTTTTAATTGACGGCCACAGTATACAAAAGAGAGAGACCCCATATACAAAAGTAACCACAGTCAACTATTTTTGTATTCTGTTCGCACAAGTATATTTCTAATATAAATATTGACGTTTATTTCTATTGTAAATATTATTTCACTGATTTTTCATTTCTGAGTTATAAAGATTATTATTGTCTTTATAATAATCTAAGCCTAAGTCATTTGACTGTCATCAACAATTATGGTTTCAGCAATTCTTTTTTATATGTCAAGAAGCCATTTTTGTACTTAGCATAGGTGATAAATTGTTCCATCTTCACCATTTCATATATATTATTATAATTGTTCATGTCATGTTACTTTATAAATAATTATGCTTATGTTTTTTCGAATAAAAAACTACATAAAATCTGTTTTTATCGCAAAGAATTATGGGTATTTTTATGTTAGCTGGGTGAAAATCTCGCCAACATATATTTTAACGGGCCAATTAGCTTTTTTTATTTTTCGCATAGTAAATTAAAAAAATAATTTGATGTTGAAATTAAATGTCATAGTTTATCTTAATGTGTGTTATTTTTCTATTCTTTCTTTTTTTAAATACAAAAAGAATTATAAATGTTTCAGTTTTATATTAAAGTTATGTTTTTAAAATAAAATCAGTGAAACGATTATATTTGAATTGAAAATAATGTAATAAGAAAAAAATGGAATGGTAACAATATTTGGCGATTTATCCTCTGCGGCTAACATAAGTAAACAAAATTCCTTATTTCCTTACCAGAATCTACAAATTTGGTGATGAAGTAAATGAAATTATGAATAAAAGCAACATGATAAATACTTAACATCACATTTAAGGACACCAAACTGATCGCCAGGGGCGGCTAATTTGTGTTTAAAAGTATTTAAAATTCCTTTAAACCTTGCAAAATAATTGGTTTTATTTGTTACAGTATTCAATTTCAAAACAATATAGTCTTATAAATATTAAAAAAAATATGTAATTAAACATAATTATTGGGAGAGATAAAACATGTCCATTTTTCCCTTATACCAATATTTTCAGAAAATGGGTTTTTGCAAAAAGCATGAGGCTTTTACGCTTAAATTAACTGTTTCTTTGTAAAAGAGATAATGTTGAATTTAGCAAATCATAACAGCAATAAAGTTAGCAACAAAGAATGAGACTGAAAATTTACATTAAAAATATGCATAGTTATTTACTTTTGATATCTCTATAACAATTGCCTAAGTCATGTGACTGTCCTCAATCTTTTAATAATAGACAAAGTCAAGAGGCTATTATCAATCCTTATAATAATAGACTAACTCACGGAACTGTCATCAATATTTATAGTAATAGACCAAATCATGCGACTGTCATCAATATTTATAATAATACACTAAGTCATGTGACTGTCACCAATCTTTATAATAATAGAATAAGTTACATGACTGTTAACAAGAGTTTCCACATTATGTTGTTTGGACATGCTGGGTACCTGCGCTCTCACAATAAAAATATCCTTTCCATTAAATTAATTCTGTGTAAGTAATTTGTAACTCTACATTAAGATGAGTTCTGATAGAAAGGGAAAAACAGAATTATGTGTATGTGTGTTGAGGGGGAGTGAATCATCATATCATGATTATGAGCCCAGATCGTATTTTCATCCTCATAAAACTAAATCAAAAGAAACCCGTCGTCAAGGGAGTTAAAGGAAAACCGGAAAAGCAACTTTAATATCATGCTTCACTTTTTATGCAAGCAACAGGCATAAACATCAAGATTTTGTTGTAGTTTACTTTTCATTAGGCACAGTAAGTATAGGAATAGGAACAAAAGATTTTAGGGAAAGGCAGCAGATTTTGAATATCATTTTAAATGTTGAGTTGGATGAATCTCAGAGGTCATGAATTCACAAGTGAGTTTGATATTTTAAAAGATAATAAAAATATAATGGTAGTGTTTCTGTTTTCAGAGTTTTTCTTTCCAATAAAAATACGGTTTAAGATGGCTAGTTAGGAATACAATGAGAAATTGGAGGCCCCGAACAGAGGTCAGGTATACCCTCTAGCCTCTACATCTCCTACATGCATATACCTTATGTAACTCATGGGGCCCTTTGAAGCTTAGCTCCCAATACAACTCTACTTCCCCTTCTATCACCCTTGACAATGATGTCCTTGTCACACACATAATATACTTTTAGCCAAAACAATCTTGGTTTTTCATATATTAATCTAAGGCGTCTTAAATGAGTCGACTGATTGTTTGAGTTATAATGAATGCAGAAGGCGCCAAGAAAAACTATACTTTGATTCTCTCATTATCTAAATGAAATCTTGATGAACATAAGGTCAATAGCAGACTTTAATTTGATAATGGAAATATAACTTTTGTGTAAATAAGAAAGCAATAATTTTACTTATTTCTTAGTTAATTTTCTTTGTATGTGTTCATATTTTCGAAAAATCAAAAATTTCAACTTTTTTATTTGTGTTTTCTTTTCTCTTATGCTTATTTCTATACTTTGTAGAAAACATAGTTAAAACAAAAATAAGGTTTTTTTTAAATAAGAGAAAATAAACCAAAATTTGTACAGAACAATCATAAATATAATAAGTATTATGTAAAATAAAATCTCGACTATTACGGAAACTTTTCTCCATGATAAAACGACAACACACACGTGGAATAGGAAACGACACCTAATGCGACAGTGCCTCAAGATTCAAAGCATAGATACTGCTCACTGTCATCTGCATAGCTGCCAACTAGTACGGATTTTTCCTACCACTAAAATTTAATGAAGAATATTCGCTTATTTAAACGCTAAACTTGCCTTGAATTTGAAGGATTTAGTTAGCTATAATCTTCCACAAAATATTAATGGTATGAGAAATCCATACAAGTTGGCACCTTCTGCCATCTGGTCATTTTTTTACAAAGACGGGAAATTCCGAGCTATTTGTAACACGATCCACTCTGTTACAGTTTTCAGTACTCTCAGTGGGGGAGTACCCTGTGATTTTGTTGAAAATCCACTAGCTACGCTTCCAGGAAATGTCTTTCAGATGATAAAAGAAAAAAAGTATCAGTATGTTCAGATTTGGAGTAGCATAAAATCTGTTGTACTTGATTTTTCTGAAATTGGGGAGCTTAACTTTCCCCCTTCTCACCCGTCCTGTTTGTATGTGTAATCTAAATAGAATAGGTTATGTGTGAATAAATGTATGCAAGTCATTTCGCTGTATATATATCTATTGGAGTCATTTCGTTGTATTCAATGGAACCTTCAACACTATACTACAGTGTTGGCTGATTTTAATAACATTTTAATAATTACACAACCTTAATATCTGCAACACAGATTTTGGGAACTATTTTATTATCCTGTCGACCAAAAAAATATCCCCAAACTATAAGATTAAATGCCAATAATGAATGATCGTAAATCTCACATTTACTGACATTAAATATATTATGTGTGTCTGTCAGGTGATTTTTTATTTCGACTTTTATTTGTATTTTTAGTAACTTATTTGTCATTTCATTATTTAAAATATAAATTATTTCAATTTGTATAATTAGGGAATAGTTTGGCGATTTGTATAGTTTAGCGAAATGGGTCTACGCGATAATCAAGTAGCACCAAATTTTGTTGTAGAAAGAACTGTCAGTAAAAAAATTCCTGTCTTGAACTTTTTAAAAATCTTTTTTAAGCATTATTCATAAGTATATTACTTGAAATTATTCCTTTATTAAAATAAAATAATGCAATAATTAAAATAAAACAATTCAACTATATTTATGCAAAGTTCGGACAGACAGACCAATCAAAACCATAAAAACTTTCATGTATGTTGGAAAGTGTTATAGACGCATAATAGGTTGACATTTGACTCTCGGCAATTTATGCCAATAGCTTTAAGCATACTTGAATCTTTTTCTACATACCTCTATTTTATCTGCTATCTATATAGCCATGCCTCTATTTAGCTAAAATTTTATTACGACTGAAGCACAAATTATGGTGGTAAACTTTTAATTTCTACCAAAACTTACGAGTCTTAAAGGATTAAAGTGAAATTAAAAAAAAAAGTAACTACAATAAATCTTTACGATAGAAGTTTATCGTAACGTGGTGAAAAAGTGATGAGTTATTTGCTTATTATCAAAAACACAATACGCTGTGGAATACTTTTTGAAGATTTAGAAAAAAAGGGTACATTTTTATTTCAATACCACATGCTAAAGAACAAAAGATGCTATAATAGTAAATGCATCGACAGATACAGGGTTCATACACAATTTTGAGAATAAAAAGATAAAATATTTTTAGCAGGTGTCTATTTGGTATGAGATAAATGATGTCTTTTTAGAGTACTCCTATGAGAAAATGCTTTGGAGCATACTTCACAAGCAAAAGGTTTTTCACCAGTATGTGACAAGAGATGGCTTCTTAGATTACCATTCTCAGAAAATCCTTTGGAACATACTTCACAAACAAAGGGTTTTTCACCTTTATGAGTCAAGAGATGGGTTCTTAGATTACCATTCGTAGAAAATCCCTTGGAACATGTTTCACAAATGAAAGGTTTTTCACCTGTATGAGTCAAGAGATGCCTTCTTAGAGTACTATTCTGAGAAAACCCTTTAAAACAATTTTCACAAACAAAAGGTCTTTCACCTGTATGTGTCAAGAGATGGCGTTTTAGATCATTATTTTGATAAAATCTTCTCGAACATAGTTCACAAACGAAAGGTTTTTCACCTATATGAGTCAACAAATGTTTTCTTAGAATACTATTGAGAGAAAATCCTTTGGAACATATTTCACATACAAAAGGTTTTTCATCAATATGAGACAAGAGATGGCTTCTTAGACTCTTCTTCTGAGAAAATCTTTTGGAACATACTTCACAAACAAAGGACTTTTCATCTTTATGAGTCAAGACATGAGTCCTTGGATTAGCATTATCAGAAAATCCTTTCGAATATACCTCAGAAATGAAAGGTTTCTCCCCAGTGTGAGTCAAGCGATGGGATCTTAGATTACTTTTCCGAGAAAATCTTTTGGAACATAATTCACAAGCAAAGGGTTTTTCTCCTGTATGAGTCAAGAGATGCCTTCTTAGATTACTTTTATTAGAAAATCCTTTAGAACATACTTCACAAATGAAAGTTTTTTTTCCTGTATCAATGGAGGAATGTTTTTCTTTATCCCCATTTCGAGAAACAAACTGCTGTCGACTAGAGCAAGAATTTTCTTCTGTAATCGATGACATTTTCTTAAGTTAAAAATTTTGGTTTCGGATGATTCTTCAAAGTTTCACTATGAGGAAATTTTTGCCATTTTCAATTAAGGAAATGACTTACCGTACTTCTGCAAAAACAGTTTTAGCTACTATTGAATCTAAAAAACAGAAAGAATAATAATAAACAAGACTTTTTTTTAATAAACTGCACAAAAGTTTTACTGTCAGTTAAGTAGCTGATTAGACAATTTTTATTACCTTAAGGGTCATCTAGCTTCGGAATTCTCCTCCGTAATGTTAAATCTATGGGCACTAGATGCATTCGTATATTCAAACAATCTCTTGGGAAGATTAAAATTTTTAAAATCTTTTTTTCTGTATACTCTTCTTAAGATGTTTCCTTTATTCCTAAGTTCTCAGACTATTTCTAATACCTATGCCTAGTTCAATATTTTATGTGTTAAAAGCGGGCAAACTGCGAGTAAGAGTGGCAGACATTTTATATAAAATAAAGCCTACACTTCAGAGGTATTTTGAGAACTAAGAAAACAGAGACAACTACTTACAACTTTTAAGAAGTGTCTACAAAAAATAGAAGTTAAAAAAATTAATTTCATGAGTAGATATTTTAAATATACGAATGTATCCAATGCCTCAACTTTATATTGTTGAGGGAAATTCAGAAACTGAGTGACCAGCTATCTTAATTCAAATACAGATAAAGATACATATGTGCAATATTTAAGTAGAAATATTGATCCTGTTCCACCTAATACATCTTTCTTTTGAGTTCATGTGGTAGGGAGATGTATATATACAATATTATTATCTTTGGGGAAGAAGGGGTGGGAGGTCTGGCACTTGATATTGTATTGATATCTATCCCCCCTACTAGGTCAAGCATGAAAGAGGGAAAGAAGGAAAAAGGTGGAATAATTTTTCAATTTATACAGTAAAATTAATTTATTAGAATTTAGAAACATTTATTAGTTACTCATACAATAAAATAAAATAGAACAGAACCATGCATATGATTTTTATTATCATTTTTGTAACTTAGAAATTATTTAAAGAAAAGAAAGGAAAGGTAATGATAAATGTATAGATTCATTAAAGAAAAAATGAAAGTTTTGAGGCAGTCTGCTGAAAGATATAAATCCTAATAACTGATGAAAACCTATATGAAGTACTACAGAGATTAATTTTTCAAAATAAATAATTTTTTTAAATGATTTGACTTTTTAAGATTTTAACACCCCCCATTTTTTTTTAAATCTCCATGCTAAGTATATAAACTTCAAATTGATTTTTCGCAACAATGGAATCACTCAAAAGTGTCATACAACAGAATTTGGGTCAGAGATTTGACTCAGGGGTTTTGCGATATTTAGAATTTTGCAGATTGCTTTATTTACACTTTTTAAATAGTAATTTGCATGTAATTAATAATGAAATCGAAACTATAATGAATGCTTCTAATACAATAATATATTAAAGTAAATAAAAAACTAAAATAATAAAAATGTAAATAATTTTAAAAATGATTTAAATCTTAAAAGCAAAGATCAAGTTAATAATCAATAATGTATGATTAAATATTCATTATAAAGATTAAATCTATTTTTTCCTGATATATTTAATGAAACTTACCTCATAAAGGTACATAACTAATTAACATCAAATCCATAAAATAAGGAAGTTTTATTGCAGCTTTATCCAGACTTACAAACAGAAGAAGCTTGGCTAATACATGATATACAGGGTACATCTAAACTCTTGGGCAAAACTTTAAGAGGTGATAGTACTTATCAAGGCAAACAATATTAAACAGGAAACTAACGGTCCCAAACGTCTTCTGAAGGATATGGGCACCATTAATGTTTATGGTCCAAAATTACAAATCATTATAAAAAACAAAACAATTGGTCGATTCGTTTGCAGTTTTCACCAAAACTATTCCTTATGTCAGTATTTTCTTGAAAATAATTTATAAAGATAAATTTCAAAAAATGCCGTTCAGACTTTGGAGTAACGAACAACTATTTTTTACCGTTATATTTTGCATCTCATTAAGGGAGACCCGTAAGAAAAAACCCAAACTTTTTATTATTGATTTTAAAGTAATGATTTTTGGTGTACTATTTAAGAATCTTTTTATAAGGAATAATTAGCAAAAAAAGGTCACCTTTTTTTAAGTATATTTTTATGGGGATTTTTATGATTTTTTTTTTTGTAGAAAAATACACTTTTTAAAATTACTACTCCTCATTCAATTTTCAATATTTTAGTATTACTAAAATTTCTTAAATAGTGTTATAGTATATGGAAAAGATCTAGGGAGAGATATTTTTAATTTTCTATTTTAATCAGCTAAAAAAAGAAAAAAATTAAGCATGGTAAACTTCCTTAAATTCGTTATAATTTTCACGTTTAACAATTTCTGTTAAACTTTCAGAAATAGTTAAAAAATATATCTCTCCTTACTTTTGTTGCAATTTTTTTTAAGATTCTAAAAACATAAACACTTTGTTTCTAAATCATTTTACCACTGAGCCTTAGTACTTTGAACTTAGGCAAAATATGAAAAAGTCATTTTCAGGAAAACACATTTTAAACAGCCGCTAGTCCTTTAAACTCTAGTGACTACAATTAAAAAAGCTCATTTCCACCTGTTCCAAGGGTCCCCGAGTTCTGAAAATTTCCATGGATATTCGCAAAAATGTATTTTATCGTTTTCTGAGAAAAAAAAATTGAAATTTGGAGGATTTTTGGCCGCAAATGGGGTTCGGGTCTCACTTAAACTTTTTTAGAAGCTTAGACATAAACTTAAATTTTGAGCTTAATATCTGAATCGTTGGGAGTGGTTAAGTAGCGCAAATTCAACTGTGTTCAAGTGGGAGGAGGAGGAGAGGTTCAAATTTCAAATGATTTAAAAAAACGGAAAAATTGGTCGATTCGTTTGCGGTTTTCGCGAAAAATATTCTTTATGTCAGTATTGTCTTAAAATTAAATTATAAAGAAACATTTCAAAAATTCCGATAGAGGGCGCTTTAGACTTTGGAGCAACGAACAGCTATTTTTTGCAATTCATTAATTTTTTTTAGAAGCTGGGACATAAACTTAAAATTTTAGATCAAAATCGAAATCGTTGGGAGTAGTTAGGTAACGCAAAATGAACTGTGTTCAGGATATGAAATTTAATCCCCCCCCCCCCCCTCAACACAGTTCAATTTTGCGCCACTTAATTACTCCCAACGTGTCAGAAAATTTAAGTCTAATTTTTTTGTAAGCATTTACTTAGGTACAAAAAATAACGGTTAAAAATAGTTGTTAGTTACACTTAAGTTTAAGATGCTTTCTAACGGAATTTTTTAAAATTTATCTTTGAAATTTATTTTTAAGGTATTACTGTCATAAAGAATAGTTTTAGCGAAAACTAAAAACGAATCGACCAATTTTTCTGTTTTTGAAATTTGAACCCCTCCCATCCTTGAACACAGTTCAGTTTGCACTACTTAACCACTCCCAACGATTCAGATTTTCAGCTCAAAATTTAAGTTTATGTTTAAGCTTTTTTAAAAAATTAATGAGATGCAAAAACTAACGGTAAAAAATAGTTGTTCGTTACTCGAAATTCTAAAGTGCCTTCTAACGGCATTTTTGGAAATTAATCTTTATACAGTCAAAGTTCTATAATTCGCACTAGTTGGGGGCAAAGGTTGTGCGGATTACGGAATATTGTTTATTATAGAGTATTATGGATTATATGTCATTACATTATTCCTAGACAACATTTTAATTCTATAATCAGTACAGTACGAAAAGATAAATATAAAATCTTATAATAAACTTAATATGCTATCTCAAAAAATACTTTTTTAAAGTTTTTTCATCAAAAAAGTTGATATATATGTGCATTTAAATTAAAATAATTACATATGTTTCGTAATACAGTTTGTTTTTCACTGTTGATAAAATAAAAATGTAAGGGGAGATTGGGGTACAATGAACCACCGGACACAATGTTCCACCCCCTATTTCTGATATTATTTCTGTTTTTGAATGCTTCATATTTCAGTACATACATGGCAGCCCTATGCAGTGGTGAATAGAAATTTAAAACCATGTGCATAGCTGACATTTTAGGCATTTTATTCTTGATAGTTTATTTCAGACAGGCAGAAGTAAATATTTTCAATGAAATATATGTTATTTTTTTCATTAAAGATTTGTAATTCCGAAAACATTGCTCAGTCCAATAAAAAAATCAGACAATATATTATTATATTTATTCTAACTAAAATAATTGAATATAAAACTTCTTTTATTTTTTATTGATTTTTTGACAAAGTCACATATAGGGTACAATGGACCATGGTCCATTGTAACCCAGATCTGTATCCTGTTTTTTAAAATTAAACATTGTATGTGAAATTAAGAATAAAAAATATATTTATTTTTTGAGCTTAAATTAACTGATTCTTTATGTATAATACATTTTTGAAGTATTATCTATATAATGTTTTCAAATTTCAAAATTATCCCAAATTAAACTCCAAAAGCCAGTAAACAAAATATTTTATTCATTTGATCTTTTTTGGCCTTATTTGCTTTTTACAAAACCTTCAACAAAATAAAAATTTTTGACGGGGGAAAAAAATGATTTAATTTCTTGATTTAGTAATAGAAAAAAAAAGGGTATAATGGACCATGGTCCATTGTAACCCAGATCTGTATCCTGTTTTTTAAAATTAAACATTGTATGTGAAATTAAGAATAAAAAATATATTTATTTTTTGAGCTTAAATTAACTGATTCATTATGTATAATACATTTTTGAAGTATTATCTATATAATGTTTTCAAATTTCAAAATTATCCCAAATTAAACTCCAAAAGCCAGTAAACAAAATATTTTATTCATTTGATCTTTTTTGGCCTTATTTGCTTTTTACAAAACCTTCAACAAAATAAAAATTTTTGACGGGGGGAAAAAATGATTTAATTTCTTGATTTAGTAATAGAAAAAAAAAGATGATTCCTGTTTTTGGAATTTCCATGTGCTGAAAATCAGACAAAAATGCATTTATTTTTTTAGATATTGTTGATGAATCTTTTGTAAATGTTTAACATATTGTAATGATTCTGCCAGATTCTAATGGTTGACAAGAAAGCTGCAGACTTTCAGTGACACAAATTTCTTTTGATGGATCATTTACTAACTTTAATAATCGTTACTCTTACATATATTTATGAAATTAAGACATGAATAAACAAATTATGATATATTCTATGTTTTTCATGATTAAAACATGTACTATACTTATATATTTATTCAGAATTGCATGTGGTTCTAAGAGCCCCATGCTGTGGACCATTGTACCTTGGCCTTGGGGTGCAATGGTACATTTTGTCACTTGCTATTTAAAGTATACATAATTGATATGTTTGAGAACGTGTAATCTAAACTTTAATATACAGATAACATGCATGCATTTGATTTTAATTGAAAAAATGAATATTTTAAGAGTAAACAGTCAAAATTAACAAAAGTGGTCCATTGTACCCCAGTCTCCCCTATATTTAAAAAAGTAGATGTTTTATTATGATATTTGTCATTTTTTTCACCATTTGTTTAAAAAAAATGATTTTTGATTCCGGATTTGTAAATTTTCTTACTTGTTTATTGAACTGTTTACATTCGTAAAGCAATGCGAATTTTAGAAAATTGCGGATTATGGGTTTGCGTTTTATGGGTGCGCTGATTATAGATCCTTGACTGTAATTATTTTAATATCTCACTACATTGTAAACATTTATTATAATTTTAATTGTATTATTCATTGCATTCAAATTATTCTTGAAAAGATGCAAACAAACCCATGACAAAATATCTGCAAAATTCTAAAATCTGCAAAAACTCTGGTCCCAAGCTGTGCGGATGTGAGGGAATCTACTGTTATAGTAAAGACAATGGTTGTTACTCGATTTTTGAAATAAAAATATGGGAGATTTTCATGTATTGTTTATTTGGTATGAGACAAATGATTCCTTAAATAATGATTATCAGATAATCCTTTGGAAAACATCTTGTACAAACAAAACATTTTCTCCTGTATCCATCACAAGATGTCTTTCTAGTTGACAATGTCTAGAAAATCCTCTTGGACACATTTCAGAAACACAAGGATTTTATGCTGTATGCATCGAGAGATGCCTGCTTAGATTACCATTCTGAGAAAATCTCTTGGAACATACTTCACAAGCAAAAGGTTTTTTTCCTGTTTGAGTCAAGATATGTTTTTCAAAGTACTTTTATCAGAAAATCCTTTGGAACATATTTCAAAAGCAAACGGTTTTTCACCTGTATGTATCACGAAATGCCTGCAAGAGATGAACATTCTGAGAAAATCTTTTGAAACATATTTCACAGAAAAAAGATTTTTCTGTTGTATGCGTCAAGAGATGGTTTCTTAGATCACCATTATGAGAAAATCTTTTGAAACATATTTCACAAACAAAAGGCTTTTCTCCTCTACGTGTCAGATGTTTTCTTAGATTACAATTCTGAGAAAATCCCTTGGAACATATTTCACAAACAAAAGGCTTATATCTCCCGTATGTGTCAAGAGATGAGTTCTTAGATGACCATTACGAGAAAATCTTTTGGAACATATTTCACAAACAAAAGGTTTTTTCCTGTATGTACCAAGAGATGCCTTCTCAGATCGCTATTCTTAGAGCATCCTTTAGAACATATTTTGCAAACAAAAGGTTTCTTTCCTGTAATTTATTTTAAAGACAATACTGACATAAAGAGTAGTTTTAGTGAAAACCGCAAATCAATCGACCAATTCTTCCATTTTTTACAATTATTTGAAATTTTGGACCCTAAACTTTAATGGCAGCTATCTCCTTCGGAAAATGTTTAGGACCCTTGGTTTCCTATTTAACATTGTTTGTCTTGATTGTTTGTCTATCACCCCTTAAAATTTTGCCCAAGAGTTTAGATACACCCTGTATTTGGTAAGATTGTTATCACCAGTGATATCAGCAATTTCTTGAACATTTTCAGCAATAATTTTTTTCTACCTTTATGAAAAATCCATGAATTCAGTAATATTGATAAAAATTACAAATTAGAATAGATATGGAATTGATACGAACTAAAAAAGTCAAATTTTGTGTGGTTTTTTTAAAGTTGTGGATTTTTGGATTGCAGATTTGAGGGAGTCTGCTGTATAAATAAAATACCCCATTCCAAAAAGAAATCTTATACAAAATTCTTTTCCTTTAAAGCACTTTAAAGAATTTCATGATGTTCAGATGCTAATAAAATATATATATAGGTATATTGTATTTATTTACATGAGTATCTAATATATATTTATATTTGCATATATAATCACACATGTAATATAAATATATATATATATATATACTTCTTACTTACTGTACTGTACTTACTGTACTGTACTTACTGTACTTAAATAATACAAATATAATGCTTATAGTATAAAAATATATGTTCATAAAAATTCAAACCCATCTTTTTCCACCATATTGAAATTTTTGGCAAGATGCTAAAATAGCCTTTTGACATCATTTTGGATGACTTCACCTATTGCACCTGGGTATCCTGTGAACAGGATACTCGGAGTGTATTCTGGTATGATCGGTTAAATACCGCCCATAGGAATTGGGATTGAGGTTTCATAGCGAGGGCCAGGTGAAAAGGTATTCTGGTGCCCCCTCGTTATTCCACAGTAGAAGATGAAAAACAGAATATCTCCTACCTGCAATCAAACAGGTTTGTAGCCAATCAGTGGAAGTACACATGTACTTTTGTTTATTTTGGGGAAGTGAAACTCATCTTTCTTGTTTTATTCAGATATTGTCTATTTACATTAATGAAAAAGAATGATTGGAATATCTATAAAAGAGTTGAAGGAATGAATGCCATTGTTTTGCATAAGGGGATCCGTGATTGCAAGCTGTGTAAAATGCCAGGTCTAAATAAAAGTGCCTATTTGTATTTTTACTTATGTGTAAAATAGTACTTTTAGTTATTGCTATTGATCCTAATTTTTAAAAAAGAAACTTTGTTCTATTTTAATATCAGAAAAGGTAGCAAATACATTGTGAAAGAGACGGATCTTTTTCATAGACTGCAATATATTTTTAAAAGATAATAGAAGCTCTTTTGTAGGTTCAACATAAACATTTAAAGATGTAATTAAATATATAGTTGGTAACTTTTTACATGTATCTTTATACCATTTATTATTTAATTCAGAATTAATTAATTAAAAATGTTAACTTTTATTTCTACTTTCATTAAATATATATATATGTACTTTGAATGATTATAATTGTGACACCAGAACTAAAAAAAGTGAAAAATTGGTCAAATATTTAAATATATTTTAATTTTATCTTTATTGAAAAAAAAATCTAGTTTTGATTTTGGACTTAGCTAATTAGTTGTTCCTAATCTGAAATCTACAATAAATTAAAAAAATATATGCTTATATAATAAGTATATCAATTTAGATTTGAACTTAAGTATCTTTCATCTCCCTTGTTCAGTTACATTTTAAATCAACATTATTTTAAGATTTAATTATTTTTGTAACAATTGAAATGTTCTAAAGAAAGCCAAAAACTATTATTCCTTATTTTTTTTTTTTTTTTTTTTTTTTTTTTTGATAATTTAAATACTTAAATAGATCATGAATGAGATTTATCAGTTATTTCAAAAATTACTTAAATATGTCAATGAAAAATTATAGATGTATCTTTAACAATTAATTAAAAATTGTGGTTCTTAGTGAAACAGATTATTAGTATTGAATTAAATAACAAAATGTAAAAGCAAAATTAAAAATATTTTAAAATTAAATTTAAAAAACTATTTTGTAAAATGGATTTAAAAAGTTATGACAATTAAAGTGATTATAAGAATCAAAAAGTGTCTTTTATTTAATTTATTTTAGAAGTATAAAACTAAATTTTCTCGAGTTATAAGCAATTATTGTCTCTAGGCGACTTTTTTCGGAAGTCACTTTCATAATTTTGGCTCCAACTACCAAAGATTCTTCAAAGAAGAAAAAAATTCTGCAAAGGATTCTTCAAAAAATGAAGACAAAGGTCTGCATTTTTTGAAAAATCCTTTACTCTTGTTGAAAAATGGATTCTGCTATTCGATTTCACGTTTTCTGAATAAAAATATCAAGTAATTTTCTGCATTTGTGAAGAAGAAGGATTTCAGGAATGTATCAGAAAATAGAGCACTTTAATTTGGAAAAAGATTTGATATTAAACAGAAATGTCTTTTTTTATGAAAATTTTGGTTTGTTTAAAAGCCCAAAATACATGCGGTTTTCTTTTTCTTTTTTTTTTTTTTTTTTTTTTCTTAAAGAAATTTTTCAGAGTTTGAACTTATAATTCCTTTTCATGTTAAGTTATTTTTTGTTCTTTTTTTCAGTCTGAATTAAGATGCTCATATTAATGAAATTTGTGAATGTAAGTTGACATTTTTTACCGCTAAGGGTGGGGGGGAGTAAGAAGATTTCAGAGTTAAAGGATCTATCTGTAAAAAAGCTTTATGTAAGAAATGAATGTTTTGTAATTAACAGGGTTCAGTGGTCAATGGATATATATTTATATGTGTAATTTAGGAATCAAATAGCATATCCTTGATATATAACAGGATATATATCCGAAATTTCTTTTCAAAATGTCACAATGTTTGATATTTTCAATATTTTATATTTAATTTCAAAATATCACTATGCATGATATTTTTGATATTTTCAGAGAAAATAAGTGTAAAGAATTTTTTGACAGTGATGGTGTTATTCTATAAATAAAGAGTTTTTCTCTCCCCCCCTCCTCCAAGAAAAAACACTGTACGCTTAAACCTGAATTTTTAAATGCCAATAGTTATGTTAAACAATACCACATACAACACCTATTGGGAAGTAAACTGTATAATTTATTTAATCTTTATTACAGATAATCTTTTTTGGTTTTGATTTAATTCAGTTTAAAATGAATGTCGAAAAGGCAGACAAACTTATAGTCAATTGTTTAATTAAAGCAAATTGTTTGTATTTCAAATTGTGGTATATACAACAAAAATGTTTTAATACTAAATCTTTGGCCCCCTTTTTTTCCCCTTTCAATATTAAAAGCAAATTGCAGTTTGTTGAACTTCTGTTTTGTTACTAAAGAGAAACAAACAAACAAAACATTTAAATGTTTTATTTACTTTACTAAATTTTCCTGGTAAGTGCAATATATCTTAATTTATATTTTATATTAAGTCTGAAAATATTTATAATTATCAATGAATTGACTATTTTGAAAATATCAGATACTTATTAAAAATGCCGGATGTCTTTTACATTTTGAAAAAAAATTTATTTTACGAACCCTGGTAATTAAAATATTATACCCTTTTCCTATTCTTTAATATTAAACAAGCGCGACAACCCCCAAAGTAAAGCAAAAATTATTCCAAGTGTTTCTGCTGTGATTTTGACAACCTAGAAGCTGTTGTCAAAACCCTGATCAAAGCACCCCACTCCGACGGATGAAATTTCAATCATAACAACACCAGAATAGCAAATAGTCTTCCAGTCGCCTTTTTGACTGGTTCAGCGATTCCGATCACACCAGAATCGCTCCCCAGTGCTGTATGATATCTTATGGGAAATATGCTAGCTTTATGATCCATTTCTTCGGAAACTACACAACTGATTTTAATGAAATTTGAAATCAGCATTTAAAGAATTATGCACAAGACTTTGTAGACAGTTTTTCTCAATGACTAAAACTTTTTACATTAGAGGAATGACATTTTTCAGAATATTTTTTGCTTGAAACTTATACTTGACAAATTAAAAATTATTTTCAAAAATAATAAAATAGGAGTATTACAAAAACTACTGATCAATCACAAAATTAAAATTTTGGACTTCAATTACCTTGAAACAGAGTTGATCCGGATCATTATAATACTGAAATTCATGTGTGGGAGGACATCTATAAAATAAATATAAAATTAAAATAAATGTTTAATTCCTTCAAAAATTTATTTAAACAAGAGTGAAGGAAAGAGGGAAGGGAAATCCGAACTTTAGCTTCTAAATAAAGAAATGACAATAAATCTGCAAAATTCTAAAATCTGTACAACTTCTGGTCTCAAGTTGTGTGGGTTTGAAGGAGTTGACAGTATTACCGTATTTTCGGGCGTATGCGCCGCACACACCGTAAGCGCCGCACCTCCGAAAATCCATTGAAATAAAACAAATATTCATCAGAAGCGCCGCACCGCCGTATGCGCCGCACTTACGAAAATACATCAAAATGTTAAAAATTGCGATATATTCAGTGTTTTTTCGCGTTTTTTTAACATTTGTAATATAAATCCAATTTTAAATTTAGTATATTTTTATGATAAAACTAACTTTGAATTCGTGCAGCCTTTTTTTCGCGATTTTTTAGTACGTTTTTTATAATTTGTAAAGAGGTTTGCAGGGTTTTATCGCGATATTTGACGAAATTTGCAGGTTTTTATCGCCATATTTGACGAATTTGCAGTTTTTTCGCGATACTTGTAAAAATTTGCGTTTTTTATGGATATGAATCATGATGAATTGAATGAATCATGAATTTTGATACTTTAAGCAATACTTGAAAAAATTTGCGTTTTTTTAGAAAAAAAACGTAAATTCTGTCGAAAAAGCACAGAAAAAAAGGAGAAATTTGTAATAAAGCATAAAAAGAATGAAATCTATTATAAAATTCTCGAAAAAACACACATTTCATCAAAGATTCATGAACCATTCATTTCGTCATGATTTAATCCGTTCTCAGTCGCCTTTGAGAAAGGTGAATGAGAACGGATTATCTCATTCGCCTCGTTTTTTTTACCGTTTATTTATAAATACGACATATTTGCGTTTTTTTCTAACAATTTTTTGACAATTCTTTTTGGCATCTTTTTGCGTTCCTTTGATAAATTCACGATTTTTCCGCGATCTTTTGACATAATTTGTGTTCTTTAGAGATTTTTTGACATATTTTTCGTTTTTAATGCATTCTTCCGTCGAAATGTTGGTTTTTTAGCGATACTTCGGCGAAATTCATGATTTTTTCTGCGATCCTTACAATAAATTTGCGGTTATTTTTTGTGATTCTTTGGCGTAATTAGCGTTTTTTCAGCGATTTTTTTATAGTGGGGACTAGAGTTTGATTGGGAAGGTCGAATTAACGAGATTTTACGATAATAAAATTGTAGTTTTTCAAGTGATTCTTTCATGAAATGCATATTTTTTATCTTTTTACATATTCGCGCTTTTCCCGCCAACCATTGATAAAAGTCGTGTTTTTTTCTCCCGATCCGTTGATAAAATTCTTGCATTTTCTGCGAATGATTGACAGATCAGGCTATCATTTGTCGAAATTCGCGATATTTTTTATGCTTCGCATTTTCTTTCTGATGATTGACTTTTCACAATTTTCAGAAAAATTCCGATCAGAATCACCTCTGTAATGGATATCGCTGCAAGAGAAAAAAAATATATCGTATCCGCCGCCCCGGCAGAAGCGCCGCAGTAAGCATAATTTTAACTTTTAAACTCGTATGCGCCGCGGCGCTTACGCCCGAAAATACGGTACATAATGCCAGAAGTGAAAACTTTTCTTACTACATTTCGCACAGATTTATTTGTGTTATTTCATTGAAAATTACTTCCACAGTTAGTTAAATAATGAAAATATAATAAGATTTCTTAATTTAATACTTATACTTTCAAAAAACAAGGGACTCTCAATGCCCTTACTTTAAAAGAAAAAAGAAAAAAACCCCCAATAAATACAGAAAAAAACCCCAACTGGGTTAAGTTTTTTTTATAAGTAATCCAGGTTTTTCACAACCATAAGCAAAAAACAATACTTGTTTAATTCTTTGTCCAAAATCTATTGCCAAACAATAAGATTAAGTGCCAATAATGGATAATCGTAAATATCATATTTAATTCACATTAAATAGCAAACTTGTGTTTGTTATGCCATCAAATGATACATAATTAGACCTTCAATTGTATTTTCATTACTGTTCCGTTAATTTAATTTTTCTTTACTTATTTAAAATAATAATTATGCTAATTTGTATAATTTTGCAAATTATTCATCATACCGATTTTTGTAATTTGGCGAAAGTGGTCGACAAGAGTATCAAGTACACCAAAAAAACTACTAAGAATAGAGTTTACATGTGTAAATGCAGAAATATTAAATCAAATCACAAACAGATATTTTTAAGATACTGCACTTATAAATAAAATGTAAGTACAGGCAGAGACCGTTTACCCGCACAATTTGGAACTAAAGTTTAAGCAGATTATAGAATATAATGGATTACAGTATATCATGCAAATTATGAGTAATTCTGTTTTTTTTTTTTTCTGGAGAATCTTTTAATACCATATTCAGTATATAATAGAGGACCTATTATCCAGAATCCTCAGAATAGAGGACGTTCCATATTTTAAAATTTTCTGAATTTTGGAACTCCCCCATCCATCTTTAAATTCAGAATTTTTCAAAAACATAAAGAAATTAAAACAATCTCATGTAGAATAAGAATAAAACATATGTTTTGAGTGTTTTTAAATTATGTAAACAAAAATTATTGCATTATACAATGATAAAAATAACAGAAAATTTTTTAATGAAACGGATAATAAATATTATACAATTTTCAAGCTGTATCTTTTTTTCTTTACAGCTTACAAGATTTATATAAAAAATTTTGATGCATCATTTTTAATGAATATTATTTTTTAAATAATTTCGCTTGTTGACCAGGCAGGAAAACTTTTTCCATGACACTTTTTAAACATTTTTGCAAATTCCATCAGAAGAAAATTAGAAACTGTGAGCAGATAGATTATTTTGAAATTTCTAAGAAATGAGGGAAATTCAAGAACTCTCTTATTAAATATCTATTCAAATTATATAATGTTGTAGCCATAGTATCTTTTCAGAGGAGGGAAAGAGGGCAAAATATCTGAGGATTTGTTTTTTAAATGATTTGTAATATAAATTAATTTTTAACTAAAATTTGAGAAAAACACAATTTTTTTTGTAATTTTGGGAGTGGTAATAGGGAGGTTCTAATTTCCTCTGGTACTGAAATAATTATTTTAGTGGTTGCACATTAAAAAAATAACATAGACATATAAATCTGATACGTTATGAAAATTAAATTTTCTTCTTCCTGCAATTGACTAATGAAATTCCTGACCATTTGTTGAAGATCTTAATATTTTTTAGCAATAGATTGACAAAATACCCTTTATTGACTTATTGCTTAGGTACATGGAATGTAGAAAACTGCAGATAATGGTTGCATGTGTCATCAATCCTTGACTGTATTTTCATGTATTATTTCAGAGAATTTTCTTATTGTGTCAAATGATATACTTTTAACTAAAATATTTTTTGTTATAAACAAAAAAAAAAAAAAAAAAAAACCCTTAGAAATAAATTAGTTATTATGTTTAAAAAGCATTTAATAGTAACAATTATGCCATGGGATGGGATAAAACAGGTTCTCTTACAAGTTAAAGCATTAAAAAAGAAAATTTGGAACTACTAGGTTATCCCATCGACCAAAATACTATCGCCAAATTATAAGATTAAATGCCATTAATGGATGATCATGAATGTCAATTCATTGACATTAAATATAATACACATGTTTAAAATGTCATTAAGTGATTTTTATTTCGACTTTTTATTAATATTTTTATTAATTTCTACTAATTGTTTGGTTTTTTGTTATTTAAAATAAAATTTACGTCAATAGGCTTAATTTTGGCAATTTGTATAATTTGATGTAATCAGTCGACGGGATAACAAAGTAGTACCAAAAATTCTTTAGACAGAAAAGAAAATGGCATAAATAAATCAAGTTTGGACGCTGAAGGCAGAAAAAAATGGCCATTTTGGGAAAAACACAATCAAAACAATCCATTTGTAGCAGATACTTTCATTTGACACAGTTGGCGAAAGAATGTGAACATGCACATAAGTGACAATCTTCTAGTTTTATTAAAGTGGCTTAAACTGTTTTTGAACAGGAAATTTTACTGACTGTATATAGTAATGATATACGATTGACATAGAAACAAGTCAAATTATAAAATATTGATTTTCTGTTGTTGTTGTTGTTTTTTCAACTGAAAGAAACAGAAGACTACAACATATTAAATAATTGTTAGAACATAATAAATACTCCTCAAATGCTTTTAATATAGCAACTTATAAGAAGAAATATGACATTACAAAGAAAATAAAATCTAATAAGTAGTGTTATTGTTGGTAGATTGTGTTTCTTCTTAGCACGAGAATACACAAGTAGGTATCACTTTCCTAAATGTAAAAAAACAACAAAACATTGTTTAAAAAATCAGTTCAAATTCTAATATCTATTGACAATCCATTTAATATTATGAAGATATAGGAATATCAGATTATTGGCTTCTCTGATTGTTGTAATATTATCAATAAATTTTGATTAAATTTATAGAGGGCATCAGTAGGTGATCAATTATTTAAAAAATGTTTACTTTCAAATGAACAGAATACAACCATTAATTATAAATAGAAGCTTTCATATACGTCCATTAACATTTCAAAAATATGCATTAAAATATTTAATTGCTATAAAGGACACTAAATACTAATAAAAACATTAAAAGATCTTAATAATTTTTACATGTTTCGATTGAATTTACTCAATCATCATCAGAAAAAGAAAATACAAATAAACACAAAGATGGAAAATGACAAAAAATTATTACAAATGAAATTTTAAATTTTTTTAAAAATAAAATAAAAATCATGCGCGTTATATTTTAATTATGTATCACTTTGTTTAATTTTTAAATTATTTAACAATTCAATCCAAATATTTGGGATTTGAAATGACAAGGAATCATTGCAGACCATTGAGCTTCTGACGTAAATTTCAATACTCTCTCTAATAAAAAGTTGCAAATAAAAATCTGACCTATAAATTAATCTACTTTCATTAAACAAAATATCTATGTTTTCTGTTTGATTTAGCCTAGATAATGTGGTTTTACCTCTATTAAATTTTAAGTCTGCAATGTGTTCTTTACATCTTATTTTGAATTTTCTTTGAGTCATGCCAATATAATAATTTTTATAACCACCTTCTTTAAGAAATGGAATACAGTAGAGGACCTATTATCCGAAATTGTCGGGACCGAGAGCTTTCTGGATTTTGGAATTTTCCGGATTACGGGTCCGTCCGAAACTAGACACTCTCCCCCCCCCCCCACCTCAGAAAAAAAACAAAAAAAAAACAAGGAATATGGCACTGCTATTTAGAATATGAATGAAAAGTGTATTGTATGAGAAGTCTGTGGAAAAAACACTAAGCTACAATTTTAACTCTTGTACTATAGTACAAATTCTCAAATCCGGACATCCAATATTCAGAGCTCTTCAAAATCCGGACGTTTTGCCAACTGGATTTATATATCTATATATATACCATAAAATACCATTAATCCCCCCCCCCCCAAAGGTGACGAAAAATCGTAAAATAATTAGTGGGGGGAGCTTACACGAGATTTTTCCGCAATCGTTTCACAAAATTTGAATTTTTTGTGAGATATCTGCAGGATTTTTTCGCGATATTTGAGGAGATTTGCAGGGTTTTATCGCGATATTTGACGAAATTTGCAGGGTTTTATAGCGATATTTGACAAATTTGCAGAGTTTTTTCGCTATACTTGAAAAAATTTGCTTTTTTTATCGGCATGAATCATGAAGAAATGAATGAATCATGAATCTTTGAATGACTTATGAATTTTGATACTTAAAGCAATATTTGAAAAAATTTGCGATTTTTAAAAAAAAGTAAATTCTGTCAAAAAAACGCAGAAAAAGGTGAATTTTGAAAAAAAAAAAGGCCAAAAAAACATGAAATCTTAAAAAATTTCGAAAAAACGCACATTTGATCAAAGATTCATGATTCGTTCATTTCATCATGATTCACCTCGTTCTCAATCTTCTTCATTTCCGGATTTCGGGTCCTTCCAGATTTCGGAATTCCGGATAATAGGTCCTCTACTGTAATATAAACACCTGATCGGTCAAATTTATCAATGGGGTCAATTCTAGTTGTTAAAATTGATTTTAATTTTGGAGGGGGTCTAGCTATTAAATTTAAATCAAACTTTTTTAATTGTGTTTTAGCAGATTCGAAGAAATTTGGATAATAATTTATAACAACCCTTTTCATGTTATTTTCATTGTCGGTTTTATTTTCAAAAACTGCATTGTTCATTTTGTTGTCATCGCCTAGCTGTTCTTAACAGAGAAGACTATATTAATAAAATGTATGTATGTATTGATAAGATGAAATGTAAAACATTAAAACATAATCCACTAAATAATATATGTGTGAACACGAAGGAAATAATAGAGAAAGGCAAATGGCCAGATTTTATGAAAGTTAACCTCAAGTTAAATAAAGAAGCAGTTATTCCAAGATTAATTGGCAGATTGAAAGACCATAAACAAGATTATCCTCTCCGCCCGATTGTCACTAAATGTCAAGGTCCTACATATTACTTAGAGCGTGCATTCGTTCCATTACTGAAACAGTTATTGCCTCCCTCCACTTTTACAGTTGATTCCAGTACTAACTTCATTGAAAGATTAAAGAAAATAGGCATTACAGATAATTGTATTTTAGCAAGCTTAGACATTGAGTCATTATATCCATCCATAGATATTTCAGAAGTAGCTCAAACCATTGAACTGTTCATTGACAATAGGGAAGATTTTGACGTACCAATGAAAAACACTTTAAAAAGTGGCTTAAAACTAATAATTAATAGTATTTATTTTATTTTTAACTTATTATTTATCAGCAATCAGACGGTGCCCCAATGGGATCTCCAATTTCAGGCCTCCTTGCAGAATTCAAATTACGCCCCCTTGAATAAAAAATTTTCAATACTTTTAAATTATTACCTTTAGTATGGCTACATTATGTAGATGATATTTTTATTGTTTGGCAGGGGGGAGTTGATAAATTGTTAATTTTTATTCAGCAGTTAAATGATCTAGATAATAAGATTAAATTTACTTTCGAACTTGAAACTGATAAGAAATTACCTTTTTTAGATGTTGAGTTAAAAAGAGAAAATAATAAACTAATTCGTTCAGTATATCGAAAACCAATAACAAACTTAAATGTTATACCTTTTGATGCTTGCACTCCATATTCTTATAAATTATCTATACCTTTAGATTCCTTATTAACAGAGCTTTTAGAATTTGTTCTACTGAAAATTTAAATGATGAATTAGATAAAATTAAAACAATAGCTATTAACAACGGATATCAAGTTAAAATAGTTAATAAATTAATTAAAAAGTTTATTAACAAAATGAACAATGCAGTTTTTGAAAATAAAACCGACAATGAAAATAAACAGAAAGGGTTGTTATAAATTATTATCCAAATTTCTTCGAGTCTGCTAAAACACAATTAAAAAAGTTTGATTTAAATTTAATAGCTAGACCCCCTCTAAAATTAAAATCAATTTTAAGAACTAGAATTGACCCCATTGATAAATTTGACCGATCAGGTGTTTATATTATTCCATTTCTTAAAGAAGGTGGTTATAAAAATTATTATATTGGCATGACTCAAAGAAAATTCAAAATAAGATGTAAAGAACACATTGCAGACATAAAATTTAATAGAGGTAAAACCGCATTATCTAGGCTAAATCAAACAGAAAACATAGATATTTTGTTTAATGAAAGTAGATTAATTTATAGGTCAGATTTTTATTTGCAACTTTTTATTAGAGAGAGTATTGAAATTTACGTCAGAAGCTCAATGGTCTGCAATGATTCTTTGTCATTTCAAATCCCAAATATTTGGATTGAATTGTTAAATAATTTAAAAATTAAGCAAAGTGATACATAATTAAAATATAACACGCATGATTTTTATTTTATTTTTAAAAAAATTTAAAATTTCATTTGTAATAATTTTTTGTTATTTTCCATCTTTGTGTTTACCGTATTTTCGGGCGTATGCGCCGCACACACCGTAAGCGCCGCACCTCCGAAAATCCATTGAAATAAAACAAATATTCATCAGAAGCGCCGCACCGCCGTATGCGCCGCACTTACGAAAATACATCAAAATGTTAAAAATTGCGATATATTCAGTGTTTTTTCGCGTTTTTTTAACATTTGTAATATAAATCCAATTTTAAATTTAGTATATTTTTATGATAAAACTAACTTTGAATTCGTGCAGCCTTTTTTTCGCGATTTTTTAGTACGTTTTTTATAATTTGTAAAGAGGTTTGCAGGGTTTTATCGCGATATTTGACGAAATTTGCAGGTTTTTATCGCCATATTTGACGAATTTGCAGTTTTTTCGCGATACTTGTAAAAATTTGCGTTTTTTATGGATATGAATCATGATGAATTGAATGAATCATGAATTTTGATACTTTAAGCAATACTTGAAAAAATTTGCGTTTTTTTAGAAAAAAAACGTAAATTCTGTCGAAAAAGCACAAAAAAAAAGGAGAAATTTGTAATAAAGCATAAAAAGAATGAAATCTATTATAAAATTCTCGAAAAAACACACATTTCATCAAAGATTCATGAACCATTCATTTCGTCATGATTTAATCCGTTCTCAGTCGCCTTTGAGAAAGGTGAATGAGAACGGATTATCTCATTCGCCTCGTTTTTTTTACCGTTTATTTATAAATACGACATATTTGCGTTTTTTTCTAACAATTTTTTGACAATTCTTTTTGGCATCTTTTTGCGTTCCTTTGATAAATTCACGATTTTTCCGCGATCTTTTGACATAATTTGTGTTCTTTAGAGATTTTTTGACATATTTTTCGTTTTTAATGCATTCTTCCGTCGAAATGTTGGTTTTTTAGCGATACTTCGGCGAAATTCATGATTTTTTCTGCGATCCTTACAATAAATTTGCGGTTATTTTTTGTGATTCTTTGGCGTAATTAGCGTTTTTTCAGCGATTTTTTTATAGTGGGGACTAGAGTTTGATTGGGAAGGTCGAATTAACGAGATTTTACGATAATAAAATTGTAGTTTTTCAAGTGATTCTTTCATGAAATGCATATTTTTTATCTTTTTACATATTCGCGCTTTTCCCGCCAACCATTGATAAAAGTCGTGTTTTTTTCTCCCGATCCGTTGATAAAATTCTTGCATTTTCTGCGAATGATTGACAGATCAGGCTATCATTTGTCGAAATTCGCGATATTTTTTATGCTTCGCATTTTCTTTCTGATGATTGACTTTTCACAATTTTCAGAAAAATTCCGATCAGAATCACCTCTGTAATGGATATCGCTGCAAGAGAAAAAAAATATATCGTATCCGCCGCCCCGGCAGAAGCGCCGCAGTAAGCATAATTTTAACTTTTAAACTCGTATGCGCCGCGGCGCTTACGCCCGAAAATACGGTATTTGTATTTTCTTTTTCTGATGATGATTGAGTAAATTCAATCGAAACATGTAAAAATTATTAAGATCTTTTAATGTTTTTATTAGTATTTAACGTCCTTTATAGCAATTAAATATTTTAATGCATATTTTTGAGAATACAACAAGTCTATGAGCAACACGATGTTTTAACATTTAAATGTTCAAAAAAAAAAAAAAAAATCGAACGAATTTACTGTTTCTAAATTTAAATTCGAATACTATTAATCAAATTTATTATAAATAAATAAACAAACGAAATTATCTGCAATAAATAACACGTTTTTATAATATTTTAAGTTAGTTAGTTAACGGC
This sequence comes from Maratus speculifer, assembly GCA_964019185.1. NCBI lineage: Eukaryota > Metazoa > Arthropoda > Arachnida > Araneae > Salticidae > Maratus > Maratus speculifer. The sequence goes on from CAXHSM010000423.1 coordinate 11,049,513, forward strand.
AAAAGGAAAATTGGGACAGATGAAATTTTGTGCAGCTATAGGATCAAATCCCAGTTTGAAGTACTTTTAATAGAGGACGGAAAACGCAAGGAAACTATCTTTGTTTAAACTTATTCTACTAAAACGGGGTGCATAAATGTAATGATTTCTAAAAAGTTACTTGATATTACAAACAGGAACAATGAATAATGTAAGGATGCACAATGTATTTCCTAGCTTCAGGGCAACTTCACATCCAGTTTAGAAGTAAGCGTTAGCTTTCATGTCGAGCACACAAGTCGGATGTATGTTATTCAAAAAAATAATAAATAAAAAGTAAGCGTCTGAAACATTAGGGAACCATATTAAAAAAAAGGTTGAAAAAAAATAATAACAATAATAAAAAACTATTAAAATTTTAATCTTAAAAATATAATTTATATTAAATGTTAAATTCATGGAGATATATGGTTCAAAAGACAAGGCGCCAAATGCAGGAATGATTCGTGGATATTTACATCGTAATAAGCATTTGGGTAAAAGGATTCATTCATTAGATTATTTATGAAAATGTTACCATGACAATGTAACAGTATCTTTAAAAAAAAAAAAAAAAAAAAAAAAAAAAAAAGATATATTTTTAGCTATTAGACCAGACATTAATAGAAACAAACGTTACTATTAAATTTTCGCGTTAATTATCCAAAAACAAATTATGTAGAATTTTAAGCCCAAGGCCATATTTAAGTGCAAGATTCGCGGATTTCGACAAATGTTTTCTATTTTTCTTTTATTAATAAATGTTTTGTATTGTTATTTGAAAATTAGTTGAACATTTCTGTTGCATTGATTCATTGAATGATTTATTTTCCATGAATGAAATCTTCCAAATCATTCATTTCTTCTGATTCATTCACTGTCTTGGCGTCACTTGGTTCATGTTTCTGATAACGAGGTAAAAACGTATAGGAAATAAGTGTGTTAGTATTGTAACAATAGCAAACAATAACAATAGCATTTTTTAAACCAATTGTCTGTCCCAACCTTTTATTAAAATAAATTAGTGGTAAGATATGTTTATTTAATTTGCAATAAAAATTTATATACATAACCTTTCATATAATTTTTGTGACTTAATTTCTAATTTTGATAAGAATTGTGAGATTTTATTTCGTGATTTGTGGATGAAATTTGCGTTTTTTTTATGATTAAGTGGAACAATGTTAAATCTGTTCTCTATGGCCAAATTGCATAACAACAGTATTTTCAGCATATGTCCAGTTTAGAGGTGGTTCCTCTATGTGTAGCATAAGAAGTCATTAAAAAAAAGAAATGTTGTGTAATAGTGATTAGTCCATTAAGATATACAAAATTTGTCTAATAATTCATAAAGAGAAAAATGAAAACAAAGTTTAAAACATGTAAAGATAAAAAAAAGAAAATATTCCATTAGATACAAAAGAACACATATCAGTCAAATTAGTTACTCAGACAAGCTTCATCTAAAAAAAATTTCATGATTCTTTGCCAAAATTCGGCTTTTTTCTTGCAATCCGCCTTCTTTCCTGCAATTCTTGGATGATTTTGGCATTTTTAAAAAAATGATTGAGGATTCTTTTTTTTTTTTTTTTTCAACAATCATTTGTTGAAATTCATGATAATTCATGTCACTTTTAATTTTTTTTTTATTAATT